>VRYO01002734.1:40575563-40588654 GCA_009812075.1 Sialia sialis | reverse complement strand
TTTCTCTGCAGAGGTAGATTTGCATCAATAATTAAATGCGCCAAAAGGCTTGCTTAGTCTGTATTTTGAAGTGCCCCAACTCACCACACTTTTGTCATTCAATGAATTATAGCCTTTGAATGTTTTCATCACAACTTTCCATGTCAGCCCATGGCCAGTAACCAGTGATATGTCATGCAACTTTAGTAAGGGCTTAGACTTACAAATGGTTGCTGCATATCTGTTGATTCACATCAACCAGTTCCATGTATGTTTTTCTCTTGCATGTTTTTCTCTGGCTTATGGCAAATGTATGATAACTCATATTAGCTTCAAAACAGTCTTGCCTCATGGAAAGAATACCATATGGTTCTATCCCACTTCAACACCACAAGGAAATTGCCACAAAAAAGATTTACACATTAAAATATTGCTTTAGTCTCAGATACTTTACCTTAGTTTACAGTATTTCCACACCTTCACACTCTAAGATAATGATATCATAGTATCTGGATGCTACCAAATTCTCACTATGTTAAAAAATATATTTAAGTTTATATTTAAACTTCTGTTACGGTAAATAAAGCCCTGCAACTTCAGAAGGCACATAGATCATAGATAAATGGGTCTAGCATCCAAAATCTTCTCTCTCACACAATGATAAATTGTGCCATTCCAGCAGCTATTTAGACCTCACTGCCTGAACTCATGCTGACCTGAAACATACCCTTCATTACCCCAAGCTTTGTGTCATGTGCAGCATCAAACAACTTATCTTCTTCCTGCTTACAACACCTCCAGCTATAGCACTGTATTCAAAGTTAAAAAAAAGAAAAAAGGCAAAAAAGCAGACTATTTAAAATTAACTGATGCTTATAAAGTTGAAACAGAACAGCACACCCGACTCTGCTCTGTATTTTGCAGCAGCACAATATCCTGCAGTGGCCTCAGCCAGCTGGGCTTTGTGACCCTCAGACTGATCTCTTGAGTGTGTTCCCATTTTATCAAGCAATGAACACTCCAGCCCCAAAGCCAGCAAGAAGTTTGTCACTGACTTCAGCTAAGAACAGGAACAGGCTCAATCATAAGAAACCTTGAGCTAAATAAAGCAGCAAGAAAAGGCACAAGAGGGAGGTGGGGGGTGACAGCTCAGAGTGCTGTGGGGCACAGCTCTGCTTGTTACCAAGGCTACTTGGTACCTCCCCACATAAGATTTCATTTTCAATTACCAATAAATCTGCAAAAGTTTGACCCTCTTGAGTGGGAAACTGGAATTGAAACTCATTAAACATGTGCTGCAGCCTGATTTTGAGGTGGGGGAAAGGTTTCCAGACATAATATTGTAGGCAGTCTTGTGAAAGAGGTTACAGAGAAATGTGCGGATGGGGAAAGCTCTTTTCCAGTAAAGACTTGTCACTATGGCCCTGCTTTGGGTCTGACAATAAGTATGCACATAAAAAATTTACTGTTTGTGTCAGGCATATGTCTAAACAAAAACCTGCCTCAATTCAAATATGGTGTAAGTCCTCAAATAGAATGGAAAAGAAAAACACGAGTTACAAAACAGTCAATAAAGATATATTCAATTTTTAGCTGCTTTAGCCAATAAGCTGCTTAGGCAATTTCAGCCATTTCCTCAAGGCTCCCAAGCCAGCAGGTTTGCTCCCGGCTGGGACTGAGCAGGACTTTCCCTGAAGCTTCAATTCCAGTGTGCTGAATGCCATTTTGTATAAAAGCATGGATACCCTCTTCCTCCACCTGTGTCTCCCAGCCAATACTCCATTTGCTACAGTGAATATAGAAGAGAAAGTTTTCAGAATCAAACATTGTAGGGTCAAAAGTGTCAGGCTTGCAACATTTAGGGAGAAATAGAGGGATAGGCAATATGTAGGTAGGGAAATTTCTCTCCCTAAACCCTTAATGACTGGCCTGGAGAGGCTGAAATTACAATAGATGAGAAATGGGACCTGACAGGCATAGAAACTGAGATCATTCATAAGTCTGGCACTGAAATCTGGCTAAAAAAACATGACAAAAAGGTGTGGCAATGTGAGTGTGAGTCTCAGCTCTGATGATCTTGGATGCAGAAGAAATCCTAAGACTGTATCCAAGGGGTACCAATTGGCTGAAAAACCTTTGAAAAGGAGTCCAGGCCTGAGGTTTGGTGGGAACAAACCAACATGACAGAAAATACCAAAGTCCAAGCAGAGACAGACCAAAGGAAGGGTAATTTTTGTGCCTGAGCAAAAAATTGAGATTTCTGTCAAATATCTATGAACTGAATCATAAAGGGGATTGGTGTTGCTTCATGGTAGCCTGTGAGAAAGATGCTTGATGGCCATCAGTTATTCCACTAGTGGTCCTGCTTGATGTGGTGGACAGGAAGATCATCTCTGGTCTGTCCAACAACTGACAGAGGTGCACATTTTCCACCTTAACTTTATTTTGGGGTGTGCAAAAAGTGAGTTTGCAGGGAACAACTTCGTCCTCTGTGCTTCTCATATTCTCTCATCTCATCTCATCTGCATAGTTTTATTTTAAAAGGCTTGATTCCGTTACCTATAGCTGAATCCATTCCTGTGGTGCCTCAGCCTGTACTTATCTACACATCTCTATCTCTTGAAGCTCAGTGAGAGTTAGGAAATTGTGTTTTGATATGTGCACCTTATCGTTGCATAAAGAGCTTATAATGTGGAGGAGACGAGAAAAGAGATACTTACCATGCTTGAGAAACAGTTATGGCCATAATGAAGAGTACAGCCTCCTTCCCCTCAAAGAGTGTTTTAATCCTAATATCATACAAGAGGATAACTTTTGCACTATGGTAAAATCTGTGCTGAGCAGCCTCATTGACTTAGGACAGCACTCCTTCTCATGAACAAGCACAGACAGTATTGTTCTGGGATTTTTTCATGAATTTATTTAAAACATGGTAATTTCAAGTTCTGCGTGCCACTTTCTGTTAGTTACTTAGGGAAACTTCATTAAATAAAATCTATAAGCATCAATACAGATGGGAAAAACAGAGCCCCATGAGAGAAGAATATTTGCCCCAACTCCCTATGAAACCCAGGAGGTAACATAACCTCCTATAGCACAAGCCTCCTCTATGGCAACCCAAAAGGAAAAAACAGATCCAAGATTATTTAACTCGTGGTGATATTTGCCTTTCAGTAAAAAGACTGGAAAAAAATCTTGATCAGTGCCATAGTTCACACAAAACTTTCCAGTTGAAAGCACACAATAAATCTGTCATATGGCCTGTCTCACCTGCCACTCTGAGAACTACCAGGTCATTTGCTCCTTGGAAGGATCATCTCACTCAGATCCTGGTGCTGTTTCCTTCCCAGTGCTACATTAGTTGCATGGCTGACAAAGGAAAGGACAGTTGTTGCTAAATTTGCAGCATCTCAGAAGTTTTGTCACCTCCAGGGAATCTTCTTGCATTTCCATTACTACTCCTTCCCCCTTCAAATGCTGTTTCTTGATATTTGCTGTTCGCAGAGATGTGCTGTTTTCTGCGCAGGGGTTGGGCGAGCACAAGCTATTTAGCCTGGCAGCTTGAAAAAAAATACTAGAATGCCTTTTACAGAAGAACAAACATTGACTCATGTTAGGAAATGCCACTTGTGTGATGCACTATTTTGCAAGACCACCATGGTTGCACTGCCTCACTCTGATCAGCCACATTAATATTTGAATACTGGATGACAACAGTTGAAGATTAATTCCAGTAAGTTATTCATGCCTGGAGGTTCAGATTTCCAATCAGAAGCATGTGGGCTAGACTATGGCATTTCACCACATCCCCAAGGAAAGTGTGGTGGGAAGTCACCCAGGCCCAAGAGGATCACAGTAGCTTGTACCTTTGCAAAATAATCCCTCTTCCTGCTTCTCTGTATCCAGGACATTTCACCATCAAGGATAATATGCCAAGGGCCTTTACTTGCTGCCAGCACTGCCAGACAGTATGCTTACAAAAGGTGTGGACATACTCAACCTTGTATCCCCATTGGAGGAAGGCACATCATTTAATTAGCCAGGGACGCCAAAAAAGGCCATTCTCAGACAAGCAAGGCAATGTGTTTCTGATCAAGTCAGGACCTGCTTGGCCCTCAGCATTTATTTCAGTTCCACACTCCTTACATAAGAGTCTTCAAGCGAGAAAGACTTTGAGAACATGACAGTGTGAGAAGAGATACTGTCAAAACAGTATCACTA
The DNA here is from genome assembly GCA_009812075.1 of Sialia sialis. NCBI lineage: Eukaryota > Metazoa > Chordata > Aves > Passeriformes > Turdidae > Sialia > Sialia sialis. The sequence continues at coordinate 40,584,454 of VRYO01002734.1, read as the reverse complement.
AGAGGGCCTAGGCAGTGAAGAGCCTCTCAAGAATGCTTTCTGCCACAAGGACAAACTGCTTCCCTTGGATTGTTTTTGACACACATGTACCATGAAACTGATGTCCAGGAGCATTACTGGAAAGCCAGGCCAGAGGGGTTCAGCCAGCCAACATTAACCCTCTGCAGGAGGAGATCCAAGGAGTGCCTGCATTCCACTGCTAGTCTGTGCCTAGGGTTTGAAGAATATGAATAGCAGTGAGGTTATTTGAGAAATTATATATTTTTTCCTGAAGTCATCATAATACATTCTTTTTCTTCTACCATGTGGGGTTTTTTAAAGAAGGAAGGAGAAGCAGCAATCCCAGCTCAACCCTAGCAACATCTAAGGGAGTGCCTTCAGCATGCAAAATTCCACTGAAGACAGGACACTATTACTTCCAGATTCCCACCTTCGAAATGTAAGTTCAGAACCAGCAAAAAAAGAAAGTCTCTAGTATAAAATTCAATACTAAAAACTACTAGACAGAAGCCATCAAGACATCAGGTCTTAAACACACCAATCCAGATATTATTGCCTTCTTGAAACTCACTGCCTGACTTCTACACATGACAAGTAACAAAATATGAAATTTTTGGCTATATATTAATTAAGAGATATGCAAAGGAGTACAAATTGAATTCTTCAATATAGTGAACACTATTTTAACAAATGAACCCATGTTTATGTTAGGCAGAAGTTCAGACAGAAATCATCTTAAAACGTGACTTTCAGTTCCCACATAGGAACAAACTACAGTAAAACAATTATTAAAAATAGCTGCAAGTTCTCTACTGATTGTTACTGAAAATCAGAAAGGTTTTTAAAATAACCAACAAGAATGTGAGAAGTTTCCTTGGGCTAAATATAAACAGTGAAAAACATTGATCTTTTAGGCTTTCTGAGGGACAAAAGAGTCCAAATTTAAAGTCCTCTTCTTTTTCCCTCTTCTGTGACCTGGGCAGAGACAGGAGACATTTATAATTATGTGTAGTAAAGTCAATTTTTCCACTGCTTTGCAGTCACGTACCTCCATAAAACAGACAGAATGCTGCCAGTGGAAAGAATTTCTGGTGGGTGACTTTTATCCTGCTATTTTACAGCAGTAAAACAGGCTCACACGCCTCTCATGGAGCATTACAAAAGTCCAGGTCAACAAAGATTGGGCTCCTTGTCTAAACTGTCAGCTCTGACCCTCATGTTGGGATTACTTCTTCCAGGCCTTTCCATTCCCTCTTCCTTTCTGCTACGGACACCCTGAGATTTACCAAGATTCACCCCCTCCTTCTGGCTCACTCAGGGCTGAGGTTCTGGGGGCATTGCTTATGTGATGCTGGCCAGGCTGCTCAGCAGTGCCCAGCACTGTGAGGATTTGTAAGGCTCCAGATACCCTGTCTCTAAAACACACAGGCAGCACTGCTCTGGCAAAGGACTGCTGGAAGTAATTCTGTACTGCTGTCTGCTGAGATTACACAGACCACTCCAAAGATTTCCACCCCTTTCACATCTATCAGCCAGCCGCTGAAGTTTAGTGCCACAAATTATCCATTCTGTAATGCAGCAAGTTTTAGGCAGCTACAAGTTACTCAAGATCACCAACACCTCGAGGAACTGAGAGAACAAACATACAAGCAAACCAAAAAAAACTAGTCAAAAAAGAAAAAGGGGAAAAAATGTAAACAACAAGATAGAAAACCATCTTCACCTTAAGCAAGCCATGTTAGAGGCTCTATTTTAAAAGCAATAAGCTCAGGATTTCAGCCTGAGATACAGACAGTGTTGAGACAAGGGGTTTACGTGAAATTCAATATAACTAGTACTTACCAGTGGAGGGAAAAGCTTCAGAATATAGAGCAGGTCAAGTAAAAAGATTGTGCAAAATTGAAAACACCTGCAAGGTGTGGCACATATGGTAGATGTGCTGACTATATAGGAGTAGACAGGAAGAAAAAGGGGCTTATATTCTGGATGGAAAAGAGCTGTCTACTGCCATGAGCTAGCATCTGAAACTGTTGAAAACCATTACAGCCATGTTCCCAAGCAAACAGCATTAGACGGTGCTCCCAGCTTCACAGGGAACAGCATGGGAGCTTACTAGACAGAGGCCAGTGTTTTCCCATTTTATCTCAGTCCTTCCCAAAGAGCAAAGAGCATGTTCAAGTGTGAGCAAGCATTTGGATAAGTGCTGCTGCCATCCTGCTCAGGCTTCCTTCAGCCCAAATTCTAGCAAGGCACAGACACAATCACTGTGATCAGACTGTGAGTAAAATACTGGGGATATTGGGGGGGAAGTGGGGAAGGAAGGAGGCAAAAATCACCCCCCATATATCTAAAACACAAGGGATAAGACGGTGAATTAAATTAGCTGAGGTTATTTTCCCGTCAAGTTTTGCATAAGAATCATTAGGAACTAAAGACATAGGAAAAACTCTGAAAGAACAGTTAAAAAGATATGGGTTTACAGCCAGTCATAGCATTTTTTTCTTAAAATTAAATTGGTTTTATTAAAATATTAAATATTAGCTATAATAAGCAATTGATAAAACAGTGTGTTAAATATTAGCAAAAAGCTCTCTAACAATGTAGTTCCAGAGTGGCATCCAAGAGTCAGCTGGGAACTGGATGTGACAGCTCTGATGCTTCCAAGGGGGCAGGAGAGGGAAGACAATGGTAACCCACCAGAGGTAACTTTGAACATTGCTCATTTTTTCTAAGCAACAGTCTCAAGAATAAAACTTAGTTCCATTCCTCCGTACTGTTCCTCTCTCCCACACCTCCAAAAGCAGTCCCCCAGCAAGTTTAGGTTCTGATCCTAACTGTCTATAATTCTTGTAATAGTCAATAAAAGCAAAAATTAATAAATAGATAATTAGATCTAACTATTTTCATGATCCAATCTGCTCAGGCTCTCACTTCATTAATCCATGCACAAATGGCCTTTAAGCACAGGTGATTAACACTGCCAAAAGCCAGGCATCCCACTTCTGTACTTCACAGCAGCTGAGTATCTGAGGATGTAGCACACCCTTTCATATTAAACAAAGCTCCTACTCATCAGAAGCCCGAAGGAGCAGTACTATTGAAATTGCCACTTGATTTGCCTGTGACTCAAGGAGAAGAGCCCTATTTATTATTAAAGCAAAAATTCTCATTAAACTGTATTTTTCAGTAAACCTGGGACTAGCTGATCTCCACAGCTTTATAGCTTGTTCTGGTACAGTCTTAAGCAGCACACCGGGTACTGAGCTTCACAAAGCTAGTTGGAGAGAGTTTGCAGAGCCTTTTTATCTCATTCTTATTTTAGCTAGTATAATGAAGATGGACGAAGAAACATCTGGTGGGAAAAAAAAGGTAGGATTTCCCCCCTTTGCTAAATTCTTCACTTTGGGGCCAATTCAGCCTCCTTTCAGAGCTGCTCTTAGACACTGCCTTAAAACAGGTAACAACATACAAGATTTGAAAACTGAGAGGTCACATAATGCAATTACTTCAGATAATCAGATCTGCAGAGTTACTGAAACATCAGCAATGTTTGTCACTGCCTCACAGGACCTTAAAGCACATAAACAAAATCAATTCCAAGTCCAGAATCCCAAACAAATAAATCAGTTACCCAAACAGATGAGAAAGAGGGAAGCAGTTTTCCCTGAAGCCACTCAGATTTACATCAACAGAACAGAGTAACCCACTGTTTCCAACCACTTTAGAATGTTAAAGGCAAAACATAAAATGGTATCATAATGTCATCTTAATAAAAACCAGCATTGATATCACAGTCCAAGCCTATCTACCACTGGTCCAGCCTACCCCTTTGAATTTTTTACTGAACAGGGAAACAAAAATGAAGGTGTTTGTTTGTTTGTCTTTGAAATTAATTGGTGATCAGATTTCACCAACAAGTAAGTCAGGAAAAGAACACTTCCACGCATGGTCCTCCTCCCTGCAAAATTTCCTGCAGAAATCAGCTACGAGTTGTGTCTGTATAATAAAGAATTCAGTTAGGTACCATGAGAATTATGGTGCACAACACCTATTCTATTAGAAATAAATGATCTCATTTACATTTTAATTCTGTGAAACAAGCCACTCTCAACAGGGCAGTTTGCTAGTGTTACTGAAGATGTACAAAAGTAGTAATTTTCATCATAAATGCACATTATGTTCTCATCAGAGAAATGAAAGAACCAATAGACATATTAGAGAAACTGCCTGTCTAGGAGATCCCTCCAAATGTTCATTAACACAGTCTCTTCCTATTTTGCAGTGTATTGTTGCACAGCTAAATATCACAAGAAGTTTCATTAGTCAAATGGAAATAAGTACAGAAAATATTGTATTCTTCATTGACCCTTTGACATGAATAACACCATACAGATGGAAATCACACCCAAAATCTCAAGTTGTAAGTAATTTAACTGAACAAGCTCTAAATACATTCCAATAACTACAGAATGTCATGATTCCTCTCTTTTATTTAGAGTTTCATTTCTTTTAATCGTGTACTCCTTAAAATAAGAACCTGCCATCCCTGGCAGATCAGAGGATGGAAGACAAACCCTTGTGTAGGTGCTGCAGTGTACCAAAATATATTTTCCAATTTTTATTCTCTTTTAGCAAAGACTGCAATCAGGGCTGGGTCAAAGTCGGCCAAGAGGATGGGGACATTGTTTTTACTGCATGCCTGTTGTACTCACTGTGAACTTAATATTGCTCATGAGAAATTCAAGTAGCATGGCTCAGTGAAACAACCAACACCCACTCAAATATTAAAAGACCTTGAAATACACTCTTCACAAGTTATTTCTACAGTGGCAATCACAAGTTTATGGGGTGTTAGTACTTACAACAAACAAGAGACAGGATTCTTATTTTAAACTCTTAGGTAGGGAAGTAACATTAACCCAGCACTTTCATTTCTGAGGAGACAGACGCAGTCATTAAGTTGAGAGCTATTTTGAGGCAGATTTTTCTTCAGCATTTCTAACTACACTTTCATCATTTTATACAATCATGGGAGCCAAAAGGAGAACCCTTCCAAGTCACTTTCACTGTCTTTCTGGCTTTATGACTATTAGCATTATTGTTTTCATGACAGAAGAGCTTCAGGATAACAGACCATCCCAGGAGAGCCTATAGCTCTTTACTGAGCGTTCCTAAAGTCGGGTGAGAGATGGTTTTGCACAACACCAAGATTTGGGTCAATGCCAAACACAACCCAGATCAAGTCTCTGGGATATCCAGTGTTGGGGTTTCAACAAGCACTGTTTCCTTCTTTCTTCTCTTCTCTTCCTATCATCTCAGTTTTTTTAGAAAACCTCAAGATGAAGTGGGGTTACTTTGGGATGAGATCATCAGTTACCCACAAATGATATCTGTTAAATGCTTTCTTCCAAGTGTCAAAGAAAAGAAAAGAAAAGAAAAGAAAAGAAAAGAAAAGAAAAGAAAAGAAAAGAAAAGAAAAGAAAAGAAAACCAAAACCAAAAAAACCAACAAAACCCCGAAGAAACTCCTCTCCCAAACCCCCTTTTCTGCTACTCCAATAGAGGCAGAGGGCTAAAACAGCATTATCCACTGACACAGCTTTCATTATATATTGAAATATATTCGGATAATTTTCAAGATGCTATCAATGGCGGATAAAAACGGAGTAGATTGATTAATAACTTCCCTTAGATTCAAAATTTTATGTGTAAATAAAGAGTATGAGTTTAACAGTTCTACGCACCTTACAAACACATTATTGTCAAAGGAAATCCTCACCTCAAGTGAGTATTTTTTACTCATTATTATTTTATAGACCCTGCCTGAGAACTGGGGCAGCTCAAGAAGGACACCTCACAGCAGCACACAGATGTTGAGTACCACACTGTTATCGTCTCTAACCACTCACTGAGACATGCTTTGCAGCAGAGAGAGTAAAGGAAGTCTGTAGACCAACAGAGCAAGGAAAGAGTCAAAATTATTTTGCTCATTCGCCGCCCCCCCCCTGCTTATCATCATGCAGGAGGAGGAGAGTGATCTATTGATACTGGGTGTAAAGACAGCTGCTCTTCTGATCCAGCGTGGCTTTTGTTAGCAGCATCAGAGCTGGTGAAAGAGAACAAACGCTCTCCCATACATGCATTGTTAGGGTAGGAGACAAAAGAATACCTGTTTTGAATCACTGAGGACTATTACTGTAACAAAGTACAAGATAACATTTCGCCAGAGGATACAAGAGATTCTGAGAGGAGCAACAATGAAACCAGACAACCTTTCTGTCATCTTATCAAAAAACTGCTTGGGGTACTTACTGAGCAGTGGGGCGGGGGCAATAATAGCAAACACAGAGAGAACACAGTTAATCTTTGCACAAAGGCTTTTTGATAAGTAATAAAATAGAGTTAAGAGTGGTATGCTGGCCTTTGCCAACTCACATTGCTTAGAAGAAAGGATATAAGACAAGCCTAAACAATTTTAAAATAAACAAATCCATACACAACAGGGAATGTTGTATGAATGAATTTCCTCATTCGCTTTTTTTCAAGCAATTCGAGAAGCAATCAAAGCACTCTGAGGTTTGTTATGCTTTTACATACATTTTTTGACACATTGCTTTACAGAACCTTCACAACAGCCCACTATCAGTAGCTTTGGTGTCACTGTATGGCATGTAAATGGAATAGGCAGATCTTTGACATAAAAATAATAATCTCTAGTAAAATTACAGTACTACAGTGTATCATAGCATCAGAACTATGGAAATATTAATACATGGATCTTTGACAATACAATGTAAGATGTCACTTTGAGCAGCTATTATGCTAATAACGGATACTTATTATAAAACAACATGAAAGAGGTAAGCTATGTGGGTGTAGAAAGGGATATTTAGTATTCAGAAAATGTATTTAAAAGAGAAAAAAACCAAGTGCTTCATACAGCATCTAATCCCACATTAGGCGGATGAGGAGTTCCCTGGCAGATGGGTGTCAGGGTACCCTGGGACTTGGATGAAGCAGCACATTATCTCTCAAGGGACCACACATGCCAGTATAATTTACAACATCCTTCGAGCTTGTTTTTGTTATGCAGTGGGCCAAACTAAGACTTAAATCATGAAGGCATGGAGAAAAGTGGCACTAGAGCTTTGAGGATTAACTAGAAAAACTGCTCATCAAGTCCAGCAGGGTTTCAAGAGAACATATTCTGCTCCATGCTCACTGGCTTCAAAATAAAATAAAATAAATATTAAAGAAATAAAGACCACAATAAGGAAAATGTTTCATACCAAATTCTGTATACAAAGCAAGCAATAAGCCAGAATCATGACTGGTTCCATTTAAAGTAAAATAAAGTGTCCATTTACATTTTAAAAAATATACTAAGACCATTAAATGTTGCATTTAAAGCCAAAGAAAATATTTATAAAGAGTTTGTAATATGAGGAGAAATCCAAGGAAAGAGAGTCTCTGTTTGCCTGATGTTAAAGAGTAAATTTGTCTAGGTTTTTCTAGTTGGGAAAGGAGCAAGTTATAGATATTCTACATAAATTCTCACCCGGGCTTTGTTACTCTGCACTAAGACCCTGTTTTCCACCTAATCTGAGCTACAGAGTCACTCTGGGGGCAGAATCACCCATTTGGCACAGAGCTGCTACACTCTACATTCAAACCTTAGCTGTGCTTTATAAAAACTTCCATACAACCGAAGCCAACCGAAGCCATTCTCACTCTTACAAATACATCCCTCAGTACTGAAACAAACACAAATTCCACATTTGTGAAGACAGAGCAGGAGATGCAGCACTTCAGACAACAGCCATAAATAAAATTCTTACACGCACAAACATAATCCATTTCAAACAGGAATGTTGGTGCTTATGCTGCAGCAGTTGGAAATACCTGTCTTTCAACATTAAGCCTTGTGAGGATAATGCTTAGCTGCAATCTAAACCTTGGTGATTGCAGCAGAACAACCAGAAGCTGTGTGATTACTTATTGCAGCTCCCAGTCAGGGAGAGGAAAATCTGCCACGTAGCTCACATATAAGGAACCCCTTGTCTCAAACAAAATAATACAGGGAATTACTTGGATTTTGCTTACAGTTGCAAGGATTTCCTCATGCACATTTCTGTGCACAGATGCATCTCCAGGACAATTGCACTGACCATGGACTAGATCACAGATCCTTCTTTTAATTACTTGGCAGTTTCCTAGGCCAAGTTTATTCAACCACCCAGGCATGCACCACCTATCCTTCCCCCTCTTTCAGATTCCTACAACTTTTCCAGGTTAGATGCAGATTCCCTGATAACTTTATGACCTTTTAAGTGGTTTAGTTACGTACTGGGTTAGAGAGAAGGCAATGGCCACCTGCAAAAGCTATTAACAAAAACCTGGGAATCTGCAAACTAAAAGCTACTGCTTTACTGCAATAGACAGCTGTGACCAGCCACTGCTGTGTTCAAACCCCTGACACCTGCCAATCTGCAACTTGTCCTTCCCCTTTGTTTCATTCTGAACTTAATTACTGCCCAACATACTACAAACAAGATTTGGACAGTGGTATTCATGCAATAGAAAGCACTTCTGCTATCATCAGTTAGAACTGGAGCAGGCTAGGAAGAGGACAAGAACACAAGGCACAAGAGCACAAGGAGAGAGCAGTAAGTTTTCCACTGTACACACCCATTAGAGATATGCAGATTGGGGAGGGGGGAGAAAAAGAAAAGCCTTAGGCACATTCCTGCTAACTCTCATGATTAAATTCCTACTTTTACAGTACTTAGGGTTTTTTTCCTCTAAACCTTCAGTTCTAATAATCAAGGTATTTTGTCATACTTGCAAATTTCCCTTTACAGAAAGATGGTGGGCAGAGCATAAGAAAAGTCT
>VRYO01002734.1:40533713-40574563 GCA_009812075.1 Sialia sialis | reverse complement strand
ACTCTTAAGGGGAAGAGAACTTACACTCATTGACATAAATATCTAACAGAAAACTAAAACAAACCCAACAGGAGATGTGCTTCATGTGATGGTTTAAACTCCACTTTGCTAAAAAACAAGAGTGAATCCGTACTACAGAATACTGTTTAACAGAATTCTTCAGCTCCATTTTCTTTATGAACTTGTTTATCGTGCTTCATAGTGCTGATCAGTTTTTAGGAAAATGTGATGCAAAATTGTTAACTCCTGTGGCATAGAAGCCAGGCACAGAAGTCCTCACCCTAGTTGCATTGAGGCCCATTTCCATTTATTCTCCTTTGCTTTTGACCAATTTCCCTCTGCTTTCCTCACGCTTCAGCTTCTGCACAGGTTCAAACAGATACCTATTTTTTAATTGCCAAAGAAAACATTGCTTTCTCCTGCACAGTTCTTCAAATGGTTTCCTCACAAAAATGACATTGTCCCATAGTGTTTAATGAGCGACATTAATTTTTGGATCAATAACAAGTTGAAAATTTGGTAATGCACACTCTCGCAATTTAGAAATGAAGCTTTATAACACTGAAATATTGCAAGAAGCTCCACTGCTTGCCCTTCCATTAATTTGTTACTTACTGTGTTGGATTCTCATCAGCAATTCTTAATTGATGTACTCTGAGCCATGCCATCAAATATTCTCTATGGATCTAGTTGGCAGTACTGGTTAATTTCTAAATTTTGGTAAGTTAGTGATTATTTAGGTTGTGATTACTTCAGAGTAAATATATTCTTACAATTTGGAAAGCCCCAATAAAGAGTGGGCACTGCTACAGATAAATAATATACTGCAATAAGTATTCTTATAATGGTAATGTATGATGCACGGCCATTTTCCAGATGCTACAGAACTAATTGTGCTGCCAACAGAAACAGCCAAATCCAAAACAGATCCATATGAGGAATTACTGTTGAATCAACCTCATCAGTGAGAAAAGCTTCTGCCACACAAACCTTTTTTCACCTTAGTATAATCTTCATAAAGTTAATGAAATGCAGCCTACCCCTCTTACAGCTGCAAAACCAAAGTAACTCCCACACTGGCAAGTTGGAACTGATGTAAAGGAGAGCCAGGACTAAGAATATTTTCCATCAGGGCAAAGACTGACCTGTTAAAGCAGTGATGTGACACCACAGCAAAGCAGCCTCTGCATGGAACAAACAGTGCCTGGCACAGATTCCACTCTGACCCGGAAAAACAAGGTAGTGGCAGAGCTGTCACTCTGGACCTGCATCACCACCCAAAAGTCCTTTACATCCTCAAATCAGCACAATTGGCCCCATCCGTTTTTCTGCAGAAGAAACTATATCTTCACAGAAAGAAAAACCGTATTTCTCCTCAGGTTTTAAAGACGTAGGCAAGTAGGATGTATGGACTTTAAGAATAGAAAGGACTTAAACCTTAACTAGAACATCTAGTTTGACTTTGTTTGAAACAAAAGCCAAAAGCCTTCAGCCAAATATACAGAACAAACAAAACCACCAAGAGGAAGACTTATATCACAACCTTTCCTAGTCATCGCTTACCTAATCTTTAGAGTTTAGTATTTTTAATCCTCCTGTCATAAACCAGTACCTCTAGCTCCCAATTATTTTAGTAACAAAATCTCTGAGCTGTATCATGTATAGAAAATTAGTGACCTTTAAAAAAGAAGGTTTACTTACACAGACATTAATTGCTATTGTAGCACAGATGAATAGTTAAGCAGGCTCATGTAATGTTTCACTCAAGCACCTAATTCCAGAGAAGGAAATACTTTATGCAAATCCTTGGATGACAAAAGGCCACACACAATGAAGTTCCTATCAGAGCGAAAACCTGCTTAGGTCTATTTGCCAAGTACTGCAAACAGGTTAACCGTACACATCATTAAGTTCTGAATCCCATTATGATCATATGGCATCAACCTGATTGCAATTATGGTGCCTTAGGCAGAAGATACCATTTTAAGTAGAGAATCACTACTCTGGACAAGTTTTATAAATAATTCTCATTGATTATCATTTCCAATTAGAGGAAATAAAAGCATTAAATGGCCACTTTGATGTTGGAAGTGACCTTTCACCTGGACTATTTCCCTAATGGATGAGGGTTAAATTTACTGTGACAGCACCTAACAACATCTGGTATGGCTTCACTTTTGATGGTATCAGTATCACATCAGCAGCAGGCTGAGTTAGTAAGATCATGACATGCAGTGTTTGCATCAGAAGTATGATTATTAGTATCCCAGAGAGTCAGAAACTGAGGCATTTTTCAATTACCTACTTGTGTTATTTCAGTAGCCAAAGAACGACACATAGCTATACCATGACCTACAAGAGGATTTTCATAGGAACACACATTTTTCTCTCTTTTTTTTTTTTTCCTTATTGTACCTCAACGTTGTTAATTTCAGCTCCAAAATGCTGGCATTCCCAGTAACATCTAGTAACCACAAGTAAGCAAATCATAGGTAACATCGCTCTCTCCAAACAAAGAAAATATTGTATTTCTAACATAGTAGTGCTTCTTTCAGTTAGCATAGCCATGTGAAATTAAATATAAAAGCTCCAGTGAGTGATTTTTTTACTAATCCTGTGTAACACGTTTTGCAAAAGTGTCAAAAAGAAATATTGTTCAGTTGCTGAATACAGAATGGAAATAGTTTACTTTACAATCCAAACTTCTCTATTTGCATAAAAATAACCTCACAACAGCAGAAATTTTAGGCTACAACACAATATTAATGGAGTTCGATTGCATATTATTCTAAATGGGTTATTTTACAGTCATTGTAACATTAGATCTAAGTACAAGACATAGACTTATACTTGCAGTATGTTTTAGTGTGCAAACAATATTTCAAAAAGAGCCATAGGTAAGCATCAGAAAAGAGCTTTTCTAAAACTCCCACCTTCCTAAGTCCTGTATTTGTATACAGACACAAAGCTCTATTTTAGTATTAATGTTATTTATCTCAGAATTACAACCCGATATTCCCATGAGAAAGACTGACAAACACTTCCTGGTCGTAGAATGAGCCATGTATCACCTTTGCTTTATTTCTTCACTGACATATTTTTAGTGTTCCTTTTACTGGCATGATTTTGTTTTATATTGGTTTTACTGTCGTCCTAGCTGTAACTATATTACACATGCCTCTCTACAGTCCATCCACTAAAGAAATTAATCATTACAGCTTTTACTTACAGGGCCTAACTTTTCAGTGCAAGCTGTAAGGTTTCCATCCTCAGCATAATCCAGCAGAGGGGCGCTTCCATTAGATTGTATTATTAGCCAGGAGTCCTCTGGAGAGCTCTGCTTCCACCAGGAAGTGCCATAAATAAGAGCTGCAGTGAATGCCAGCTGGGAATAGAAATGCATTGCTGCATCCCTTTAATGGGAGAAGTTGCTCCTCAGTGCAGCTGGCAAGCTGTTCTCAGGCTCCCCTTCGGAGCCAGCCAGAAGACAGTTCATGTTCACCAGGAATTACTTTCTATTTGCTTCCTTTAGACTGAAGTAGTATTTTAACAAATGGAATAAAATTTTTAAATCTGGCTCGACCATATGGCTGGGACAGCCTGCAGGCTTCTGCTTTGGGAGGGAGGTGATCCCCACCACTTCTCTGAGCCTGAGGGAAACTAGTATTGATGTCAGCAGTAGCCATGAGCCTTACTCCAAGCAGATGTCACACCTCCTAGGGCCAGGGCTCTAGGAGGACTGAGCACCCTCCTGGCAGCCACATTGCCGTGGACTGGGAAAACAGAGCTTTTACATCTTTGGTTCTGCTGCCTCTCCAGAGCTATCTGACCTTTTGAAATCTCTAGGCTTTTTCCTGAGGACCTAAGAGGTAAACACCATTTACTGCTTGGACTTACACAGCTCTGAAAGTCTTGGCTTTACACCAAGTGCCGAAGTACAAGGGGATCAGACTTTCCTGCAAGGAATATCTTCACGTAACAGGCTCCTGTTCAGCTTGCCATGAATCCATATCTGGGTGTGAGAACCTGTCTCTGAGTTACTGAAATAAGGTCAAATCTGAAATTCTTCTAAGGAAATATTTTTCAAAAATTATTTTAACTAGCTCACCTCCCCCACTGACCTATCAACTCTCCCTCCAGTCTGCTGGATCAGTTGAAGCTGCATCCTCAGAGATCCACAAAGAGGGACTAAAAGAAATGGAGAAGAGGAGAAGAAAGTAGTAGACAAAAAGTTAATCTTGACTCTCTCTTGTCCAGTGCATAGCCCTCATTTACATTAATGAAGAAAAATAAAATAATAACAAACAAGAAAGGGGGAGGAGAGAAAAATAGAAGGAACTTTTCAGACTTTGAGTATAAATGGGTCAGTGTCCCCAGGCTGTGACTCTGTGGAGTACACAGTTTGAGAGACAGAAGACTTGGTGCACAAAGCAGGCCACAATAATGAGCAATGGCAGATTTGCATGTCAGGTCTTTCCACCATAGTACAATTAGTCTACTGATACTGTAGGCATGACTAAGGATGGTGGGATATGAGGGTAAGTGATAGAGACAAAGTGAATGATTAAATGGCCTCAGACCTAACTTGTGACCTCATTCTATCATAAACAGCAAAAAGTGAGAGAACTCGTGTGTGGATCAAAAACCTGGCAAGGTTAGCTGAGCACATGAGACAAAACAAATAGCACAGCATATTCATTCTTGGGCTACCACGATGCTCAGTCTGCAGCAGTGACGCAGAAGACTCAGGTAGCATCTGGGTCCCAGAACAACCTCGCTAACTACCAGGGGAGATGATTAGGCTGCTTCCGAAGATAAAAAGCAGCAGCTGCTGATTAAGGAGAGCCAAGAGGCAGCAGAAACACCCTCAGAGTCTGCTGCAGAGCAGAAAGCAACAAAAATACTGGAATCCATATGAAAAAGATGTCACTCTCCAGATCTCTTATCCATGTAGCACACAGCTCACCAGGCTGAAAGGGACCAATCCAGAAATGCTGGTTAACTCTGCACTTCAGTCTTTCCCATGGTCTTCACAAATCCAACTCAAAAGCCTGGTTCTAGGCTCTTGTGTTTGCTCAGCAAAATGCAGTCCCCTTTAGGCTCTAGGAGGTGTGTTCAAGAGGTGTCAGGATATGTCTAAGAGACTAGAGTCACCAGGGTGTGGCAGTGGTTGAGAACAGATCATCTTCATTTTCCTGCTCTGTCTGCGTTGCTTCTCCGTGGCAGGCATTATGCAACACTGAATGTTTTCCAAACCTGTCCTGTGTCATACTCTGCTAACCAGACAAAGATACTTGCTATTATCCACATGTGCGGGAGAGTCAGTCACCTTTAGAGACAAATTTGTGGCATTTGCTGTTTAGAAACACTGAAATGCAGTGATTAAAATTCCTAATGAGACCATGAAAAAGTCTGCTGTGACTTTTAGGGAATAAGCAGACATGATGAGATTTTGGAAGGAAATGGGCACAATTGTGGTAATCAAGAAATTAGTACTGGAGATCTAGCCAGACATGATATGGCAACCAAGAGATTGCACAAGCAGCTAAATTTGAAGAAAAATTGACCTCATCAATAACAGAGCTGCTTCAAACAAGCAGGCATTTACCTTTTCCACCATTCTTTTTATTTTTTAACCCCCTACCACTGCAATTGGATAGAATCATAGAATCATTTGGGTTGGAAAAGACATCTAAGATCAAGAAGTCCAAGAGTTAACACTGCCAAATTGACCCTTAAATCATGTCCCTAAGTCTACCCTGTTAAACTCTTGCCCTCAGAGTTATCCAGTGACTTCAGCTTTTATCAGCAATGAGTTCCCGGCATGGCAAAGCATTTCTTCTGACTTACTTTTGACTTTGTCTCTTTTAACCTTCACTGAATGCTCCTTGCTCTTCCCTAATGGTAGAAATAGCATTTCTTGCACTGTAAAGCCTACACCTTCATTGTCTGTAACCTTTTATCGTCTCACTTGTGATTCACTTCCTCTCCAAGGTAAACAGTCCCAATCTTCTCAATCTTGTTCTATATGAAAGTTTTTCCTTGTCTGTTTAAAAACTGATTTATGTAAACAGTTAAAAACTTACTCTGTTAGCTTAGCTTGTATCTATAAATTAGCCATGCATATTAAATTTGTATTAGCTAGGTTTAACTGAATTAAGTGTATCCACACAGGATTTTCCCCCAAATTCCTAAAGTCAGTTTAAAATTACACCTTTTGTTAAAGCTGAGCAAATGAAGTGTAGTTAGTTCTGATCCACAAATACTTCCAAGAAGAATTCAGACAGTGCTTCAGGAGAGGGTATATTTCAACAGACCCCTTAGAGAGCGTTATCTCCATTATCCTGAATTCATGAAGCCTCCACACATAGCAGGGAGTAATTCTACTGAAATATTTTCCATCAGCAACACAGGGATTTGTTACAGAATTAACTTAACATGTTTTACCTTGATAGCACATCCATTTGTGGGAGATAGTTTATTGCCTAGCCAAGTCAAAGTGCTATTAAACCTCAGATTTTAATTTAGCTGCAAGTAAGCTGCCCTATTGTACCCAGAACACAACAGCAATATAATGAAAACCGCTATAAAAATTAATTCTGAAAATATCAAATACAATCATTGTTAAGTTTAAACAAAGGATATTTGCTAGTTCATTCCAAGACTTAGCTGCATTCAAAATCCAATGAAAACTGGCTTTTACACATACAGACATACAGAGACATTTGCCTATGGTATAAAAATTTTAAATTATGGCTATTAAACACATGGTATTTCTTAATGACGGCATTCATTGTTATCCTCGTAATAATACATTTGACAGAGGAAGAAAAGAGGAACTTATCGAAAAGCTGCCAATGGATTTTAATAAAAAATACTTCCCAGTAGAAGGAAACAACATCCTTATCTACTAGGCTTGAGTACTTCTCAAGGAATTCAGATGCACTATTTTGCAATAGAAACTTACAGAAAGTTACAAAGAAGCAAATAGTTCTAAAAATCAAACATACAGGCCACGGAGTTGCAAGAAAGTAATTTCCCACATTAACATTCAGATCTATTATACATGCATACAAATTTCCATGCAAATCAGACTTCACTTATTGTGTATTTTGCCTTATTTAATGAAAAATGAAAAAGACAGAAGAACACCTAACCCCCTCCATTTTGCCTATTAAGTTGCTGCTGCCAGCAAGACCCTGGTGATGGCATTTCCATTGAGGCTAATCACAGAGAAGAAGTGTGCACATAAACATGAGAAAATTCATGCTCAGGTTAGAGAGAGCAGCCACCCGGCCTGTCCGTCATGTTCACCTCTATTCACACAGTAATTGCTGTACTCTGGAAAGCTGACTAGACCCATCATGATCTCAGAACACTAGTTATCCCCTACTGAACCATTTTCAAAATTGGTAAATAATATAGCTAAGTATAAAAGAAGAGATTGTCAGACAATTCAGCTTTAGAGAACTCAGTTTCACTGTATGCAGAGAATTGTCAAAAGCAGCTGAAATACACAGCCAGTCCTGGTAACTGCTACAGCTGCAGTCCTGACAGAGATGCCCCTTGCACAGACTTCTTTGTGTCCATATCGTGTGTGTGCCTCCTTTACACTTCCCTATAACCTTCATTCCTCTTTTCCTACAGGGAAATGTGCTGGCAGTCTCCTGCCCCCATCAGCTCCACACCAGTGAGATATGCAGGCTGGATGGGCAGAGCTGCTGTGGGAAAGGCTTACACAGAGCCCTATTTTGCTACAAAACGTCTTCCTGCCAGCTCACTTCTCCTGCCTAACTCCACTATCTATAGCTTTTAAATGCTTCCCCTCCATAATCACACCTCCTACTATTCTGAAGACTATTTTCTGGGAACACTGAACATATTTGTTGGCTCACTGGCCCCTAACACACTGACTGCTCATTCAATAGCATTCACACAAGACTGGAAAAGACTTGTCATCCTCTTACTATCTGGCACTCCGTTACTAGCTTACTACTGTTTCCCTTTGCAGTACAGGTCCAAATTGAATGTCAGACACAGGAAAATGCCAGCAAAATCTCCGGTTCACAGTCAGGAACCAGCCACAGGATACAGTCCAAAACTAGATACACACTGGCACATTACCATTATTAACACAAGGTTTGCCATGAGTAAAGCCCTTTGTCATTCTTCTTTTTGACAGTGAGGACAGGGAAAATTAGGGTTATTACAGTATTTCAAATACCTGCTGGATGATAACATCCTATAGCAGTAGCATTAGTCAAAAACTCAGGCAGACATTAAGATAAACCGATTCTCCTGCTTCCATAGCCAGGACTTCTCAGAAGCAAATTCCCATGGAGATCACACAACCTACAGTGTAATTGTCTCCTGGTTGCCTAAATATTCAGACAAGGAAGGAAGGGATTAGGCCTGTAAGTCTTCCTGCTCACTAGCCAGCCTGCCAAGCACATCCACCACCCAGCCTCATTCCTCCCGCTGCCTGTCTCTGTGACTGACTGACCTTCCCAGACTCTGCACAGCCACAGCAAATACTCCTGGGGCATTCCCGATTGTGGCTGAATCAGCTGAAATAATCACCTTGGCTGTCACCAGGAGCAACACGGGTAGGGCAAAGGGGAGCAGCTCAACGCGCATGCTTTCAGTCGACATAGTAAACAGCTAACGTATGGTATTCTAAGGGGGTTGACATGCCACAGCAAATTACAAAAAGGCTGACACTCAGCTGAAAGAGCTGACACTTGAAAGTTACTCCCTAGCACAAAAGAGAAAAAATTAAAGTGAAATGTGACTGAACTGTTGTCTCACATGCTCATATTTTGTTGACAAATTTATTTGTAGGTATGAATTCGGCCCTTTCTTAAGAGTGTCACCACCAGCTGCAGATAAAAAAGGAACCTGACTCTATTACAGATGTGTTACTCTTCAAACTGATGCTCCAGCAAGAACAAGAGGACAAAGAATTCCACTCTTATAAATCTGTTGTGCAGGCTAAGGCTATGCTATCACTGCAACATTTGACATTGTTATGTATCCCTTCTAAAAGAGACTACTTCGAATTTGAAATATTGTATTATAATGAAATACCTCTTTAAATATATCAGCCTTGGAAAATGTAAGTCAGCCAACAGTTTCCACTTCAAAATATATTTAGTTTTTAAGGTGCTTCAAACCACTGTTCAGTTATTACCCTGACACTTTATATTAACTATGTATTACCAAAAATAGATTCAGAATAGGTATCACATCCCCAGCATCCTGGTGTTCCTGAGCTCTAAGACTGTTTTTGATACAGTAGGGTATGCAATTTTATACTGTTGAAATATTATATCTAGTGATACATGAACGTGTAAGTGTACAGGTTTCATTGTAGCACTGTTTAATTACATAAAGGAAGATGGTACTACTCACTCAAAACCTCAGGATTCCAAGATCTGATCATGCAAGTATGCAAGACTGCAGTGAGTAATTTTATTTATAGTTGCATTAACCTTAGACAAATCAGGTAATTCGTACCAACTTATGGAGTTTGAGTGCATCTGAAAACCCTCTGCAGATACCATTTCATTTTTAAAAGCATCAAAGCATTTTCCACCACAGAATCATACAGGAATGACGTGGAAGATTTACAGCATTCTCCTGGTCCAAGGAAGGATAATTCCTAATCCCAAACAAAATCTCATCAAGGGACTTTCTAGAGGGTTTTGTGTGGAACATAATAAGATTTGAACTATGTGCATGTTCAGTAAAATTATTATTTTCGTAAACTTTAAACCCTCAGATTCATTTCAAAATGAGACCTGTCCATGTTCCTTCCTTTTTCTTCAAATGTGGAAATAACTCCCAAAATTATACTGCTCAAAACAATTCTCTTTACAGTTCTGAAGAACGGAAGTTTCAATTTCCCATTGATGCTATATAATGTCATTCTCCTAAATGTATAAATGTAATAATTCTGTAAGCTGTTAGAGCACTGACAGTGCACATCTGACCCCATCTGAACCTGCTAATACACCTTCCTCTGGATTATTTTTTAACAATCTGTACTTCTCCACTCCCTCCTGCATAGTTTCTACTGGTAAAAGTTTTACTTGGTCATAAATAATTTAAAGTCAGTAAAATATAACATGCCTGGGAAAAATGTGGTGAAATACCTTTGCTATAAGACACAAAATTTGTCCTTAGCCTACTATGAAGTCAAATAGCAGATCTCAGCTTTAAAGGTATTGTTAGAATATCAGAAGCACTTTTCCAAACCCTGTGTTTCTTAAATTTAATAATTTATTAGTGCTTTTGATCTTTACACATGTGGGCTGATGTTCAAGTGCTGTCAGAGAGGTACAGTAATACTCATAGCAAGGGTGTGCTCTTTGTTGCCGAGTCCACAGGAGCACTGCCAGGACACCCTGGCACTGCCTTGGAAGATCAGAACAGAGGATAGTAGCAGACTACAGATGTGAGGACTTTGTTCCTCTCTGTGGCCAGTATTGCATTGGCATCCAGTACCAGCTGCACAAATGGAGTACTGGAATAGTATTTTACCTATGGTGAATGTGCCCACAGATACTACAGATCAAGCAATGGCCTGCCATACAAGCAGGTTTCATTCCCTCATTCTTGCTAACTGAGGAAAAAGGATGAACTGCCTTGTTCTTCTTTTCTGTAATTTAGCCTTTAAAATTTGTTATTAGATCCCATTGTTGCATTTATGCATTTTACACTGGTTCAGCTTTTAAAAATGAGTTTTATTATTTTTCCTCATTGCTGTACATATGCTTCTCCCCATTATTTTATGTCCCATGATAGAATAACAAGTATTGGTTGGAAGAACTCAACATTTTCTGCCTTTACTCTGCACAACACATAGACTTCTCTGTGCACTGTGTTTGTGCACAGAGCAGCAGAGTGCATTTCTGTACCTTTCATTTGGTAGCATACCTTTTAAATTCTCTGCAGTGATCTCCACATAACCTTTCAGAGGTCTTGACCCTGGCTTTTGAACTTCTGTACTTCTCATAGTGTTCTGGGTACCTGTGACAGTCTCTGCCACAGATGTATGACAAACCAACGACCACACTGTACACTGAGACTATTGATACCGCAGAACTGTGTGTCAACAGGTGTAACTGCTCTGACCTGCATTTTAAAAATGGCAAAAGTTCTCCCTATGACAGATTAATCTATAGTTTTCCTTTGTGTAGGTGAGAAACAAGTCATCTCTACCAGCAAGTAAGAGAGTAATGTTTTAGGCCCCTATTAACTGTTGTGTCACTGTGTCTTCCTGCTCCTAGTTCTTAATATCACATAATACACAATACATAAGCACTTGTTATCTATGGTTTTCTGACTTTACTGTCTCTAGTCTTTTCCAGTTACTACCACCAGATGTGGATGTATGACTAAGACGTGTCATGATACGACCATAGGTAACATGCAGAGTCACTTGTGAAATACAAACTGATGTTGCAGAATGACATCTTTCCATGGATTTTGCTTGAAACTGCAGACAAACATGGGCAGTATGGATTGCTCTGGCTACTGGGAATAATGCCACAGTCAGTAGGATAGTATGAGCAAACAGATAACCTGCTGTGAGGAGCTAAGTCAGACTCTAAAACAGCAGCAGTTAAGCACAAGTGTGACTGCATCACTTGATTGGTTATAGGAAGACCTCAGTGACTGTTCTGTGTACAAAGCATGCAAAAGCATATGACTGTGAAACACTGCCTAAAGAGAGAACGTTGTTGAATCTTACCAAGAGGCAGAACATGCAGACCAGAGAGCAGACCAGAGAGCCTTTTTCCTGCCCTGAGCAGTGCTTCCCAGCACACAATGATCCCGGTTTCAATGCTGATCTGGCTGATTATCTCATGACAGTTCTGCGGTGTAACCCTTCTTGTAAAGATTCCCTGAGACACATTGACCTTGATCACCTCTGATGCTCTAACTTCCACATGGCCTCTCTCTGAATTGATCCATCAATTATTTATCTTCTGCACAGAGTATCCTCTTGACAAGTTCAAGAAATGACACCTTTGGATCCCATTTTAAGGTCTAATAGGGCTATGCTTTGCATAAGACCACAACAGTATGTGACACCACATTAGCCACCTCCCTACTGCTGGAGGCAGATGAAGTCTGATTCTTTGTTTCTGCCTTGTTCCTCTTGGTCTCTTGAAAACCTGCATGGCTTTCCTTCCCTCTAAGTTTGCTGCTCCTCCCTTCTCTCTTTGAAAACATATTCACAACCTCCTCCAAACTGAAATGTTTTCTGTTCAAGCAAAAATTTCCCCAAGCACACAACAGGCACCCTTTAACTACATGCATTGAAGTGACTACAGAACATCTGTATGGATGTCTCTTTGAGACCACGCCAGCAACCTTGCCATTTCCCTGCATCCATCTTAACAGCCATCTGATAATGGTGTGTCATTTCCTGTGCCATGCCATGTGTGCAGGGCTGTAGATGATAATGTGGATGATGGCTGCTCTGCTTAAGGAAGAAGTCATTTTATTACTTGGAAATTTCAGCATGTTCCCGACACAATAAAGTTGAAACATGCTTCCAGTTATAGATTAGTTCATATAGAAGCACTCTAAAAATGGACTGATCTTCCCAAAACCACTTACTAGATCAAGGAAAATTTAGTTTAAGAGCACATCCTATGATAGTCATGGGAGAAATAAGACAGGACAAAAAATGGGGATTATTTGACTTCCAAGATCTTTGGGGGGATCCTTTTTAGCCTGTCGTATCTCAAACCAAACTAACCTAAATATTATTGTATCTGTTTTCTTTGGCAATGACTTGCTGTTGCCTTTTATTAGATATGAAACAATAGGTAGGAGAGAGTAAGCCAATCAATTATTAAAAGTGGTTTTCACATACTTTGAAAGTCTGCATGTCCTCAAAGCACACTCAATAAAGTTAACAAGGGTAACCAGGGCACTGTATAATGTCTGTGAAGCCTCAGTAGGCGTTTTGCGAACACCGTGGAATTCTGCTGTGTGCTTCCTTAATTCCACATGGAGCCAGTGCACACTTCATAAAGCTCTTTTGCCTCAGAACACAAACCTTACAAACTCCTCTCCTCTAGCCCAACTCAAAAGTTGCTGCTTTCAATTAGCTTTCCAGCTACTCCCTCTCTGCCCCTCCACATCACTCCCTCTTACTCTTAACTCACCTGAAGAGCAGAAGTTATTTACAACCTACTTCCACACATCATGCTCACCTGCCCATCTCTGAGGACATGTCACCCTTCCCGTGTCATGTCTGATTCACACTGTAACTACCTCAAGGCAATAAATTACTCTTTTTGAATCCACAGAAAAGCCCAATGCCTATTTGTTTATACTATGTTGAATACAAAATTGCTACTAAATATAATAGCCATTAAAATTATCTTTGTTCAATACTAACCCTTTATTTCTTTTCTACAAAGACCTTGAGTATGTTAGTTCAGATCCAAAACCAGATTTTCTGCTGTGGCCTCCTACAAATCAGAACAGACTCAGTAATAACTTCAGTGAGAAAACCATCACTAGGTAATAGCAAAAAAAATATGTCAGTGGTTCTTGAGGCACTTGTTGAAATCAATTAACACAGACTCTGTGCTGAAGGAACAGGTATGGGTTCCACAGTATTTTAATTTCATTTTCCAATCAATTATAAGAATCCTTTGCAGATGGTCTAGAAATAAAGGAGGGAATATTACCTTTCTTTTCCCTGCACTTGCTGATCACATTATCCCTTTGAATAACTTCGGTTGAATAGGTTTTGGAGACAATAAACTCCAGGACAAGGTGTTCAACAGAATGAACTCTGAAGCCCAGGAACACAAAGTGCATTAACCAGGCTTTGTGGCTTGAGTCTGTAATTTTTATTCACACAACACTTGCTTTTCAGTCAAGGAAACTATTCCCATTCTGCTTGTGTAACAAGATCGGTCTTCATATAATATGCAACAAAAATAACAATTGTATTTAAACACTTGGCAGAAGCCATTAGGCAGAATTATTCTTTTTCTAGTAAATCATGACTGTTTAACAAATTTTATACATAACTGTCCTTGTCAATACTATGAGCCAAATGTTGTCTTGTTTTATCCAGTTAAGATGCACTGGTTACTAGAGTTCCTGAAACAATTAATATTACACCTATATCTCAGAATGCAAAGTGAGGAATTGAAATAAAACCGAATGTTTTGTTATAGGCCAAGGAGAATTTCAGAACCACGTAGAAAGGATGACAGTGAGGAAGGAAAGAAACTACTGTAGAATACTAACATCCGCATTGCCTTTCAGATCCCCTTTTTTTTTCTTCTACACATTTACACATCACACTAAAACCCAATCTGATCCCTACTTTTATGGAAATTATTATCAGTGGCCTTGTTGTTACTTTTCCCATTTGGAGCTGTAGTCCCATTTTCTTTACTATTTGGGTATTTTCAGAGACGAGATGTTAGAAAACAATAACTCTACTGAGACTTTGCAACTTTTTATACCATTGCCGGACAATTACTACCGCCAGCTAGTCAGTACAAAAATCCAGCTAGTGCAAGGTGCTGGGAAATAATCCCAGTCACTATATGAGTAGCATGGCTAGAGCCAGGCAGAGAACAACCAAATATGGAACCAAACAAAAACTGAACCACTTCACACATCAGTAACTATACGTCTCTCTTAGCTCAGGCAATTAGGTAAACTGAAACCTCTAGTCTAGTAAAACATTCTAGTAAAAATTACTGTGCCATAAGGATTCAGCACAACACTGTAAGTTTTTACCACAGATAGAGATGGTCTAAAAACACTGTGAGCATCTAGGAAAACACTGGGAATAGCATGCAACAACATGGGTATTGTTCATCTCCAGCTTCATTGATTATCCATTGTTTGAAGCCTCAGATTTGTTACAAGCTGGCGCTCAACTCTTGGCCAGGAACTCCTGTGAATACTGGGCTTTTGAGAACAAGCTCTACTTAAGTGGGAAGGATATGCCATGCACTGGCCAAGCTCTGAGCTGTCATATGCAGTCCTGAATAGGACTGCTTTCCAGTCTCGGCACACAGGCATGAACACATACCACGACATCTGAGTCAAGGCAACGTCCCAACTGCTCAAGAGGAGATAACAAAGCCCTTTTCAGTGCTGTGTCTTCCTCCAAGTAGGAATCCTCACAACCCTTCTGCAGCCAAGACAAAATTGCCTTTAGCCAGAGAGTCAGTTCTGTGTCTTCTGCATACAAAACTTGTGGTTGTGTTGCTGATGATTCAAGAGCATTGTTCAGCTCCCACCCATGATTTTCATTGTTTATGTCCCTGGATTTGTAACCTAATCAACTACATATGCACTTAATTTTGCTTTATATTAACTTTAAGTAGTATTTACTTTTCATGAAATCTCTGTATTACAATGAATACCTCTATGTTTTTAAACTTCATCCACTTACTGATCAGTTAGATGAAAAATTTAAACAGCTGTAAAACTGGTAAACTTCATCAAAACATTTCTCATACAATTTGAGAGGACAACTATTTTAAATAGCATATTCTTCTTTCAGAAATCTCAGTATTGGGTAAAATTTAAAGAATCATTCACATGCACTATCATCGTGTGTGGTTTTAACATAGACACAGGATAATCACAGAAGTCAATTCCTCACTCTCCAACTTGATGCTTTAACATAAAACCCACATTCTCCAAATTCCAGATTCTGGGATACAGTTTGGTTTTTTCTCAGTAGCTGGTAAAGTGCTGTGTTTTGTATTTAATATAAGATTAATATTGTTGACATCTGTTGACATCTACTTAAAGTAAGATTTTTTTTCCCCATGTCATAGAATCATAGAATCTTAAAGTGGTTTGTGTTGGAAGGGTCCTTAAAAACCATCTAGTTCCGAATCCCTAGCTATGGGTAGGGACACTTTCCACTACACTGGGTTGCTTAAAACCCCATCCAATCAGGCATGGGGCATCCACACCTTCTCTGGGTAACCTCTTCCAGGTGACTCACCACCCACATAGTAAAGAATTTATTCCAAATGTCTAATTAAGGATTATCTCTTCCAGTTTAAAGCCTTTCCCCTTGTCCTATCATTCAATGCCCTTGTAAAAAGTCCCTCTCCAGTTCTCCTGTAGGCCCTCTTTACACACTGGATGGCTGTTGTAGGGTCTCCAGAGCTTTTTCTGCTCTAGGCTGAAGAGCCCCAGCTCCCTCAGCTTGCCTCCACCAGAGAGGTGCTCCAGCCCTCTGATCATCTTTGTGACCTCCTCTGGACTCACTACAGCAGCTGCAGCTGCAGTGCTCCAGGTGGGGTACACAAGAGTGGAGCAGAGTGGGAGAATGACCTCCCTTGATCTGCTGGTCATGCAGTAAAAGGAATTCCCAGAACAAGAGACAAAAATAATTTTGGGGATATGAAAATGATGAGGTCTGGCTCCTTTTGGATTCTCTGATATCTAATACAACCTTAGTTTGTTATTCTTGCCTTCAGACACTAACAGTTTTTCTCCTTCCCTCTCTTCTTCACATCTGCTTAATTTTGTACAGAGGCACAATCCTAGGTTCATCTAAGGATTCATTCTCTCACTAGAAAGCAAGAGAACGGTACATGATATGCATCAAAATGAAGAAGTAGGCCTGCCTGCAAAGCAAGGCTTTCAGTTCATAGTGAATATCCTCTTTTTGATATTTTTTTAATCTGAATTTTTTACTTGGTCTCCTCAGTGCAGATGGCTGTTGGGTCTTACTCATCGAAACAGGTTAATGGCAGGGTTAATAGCTTTGCTGCCCACGTCAGCAATACAAAGGACTAAAACCCCCCTTCCAGAGGCGCCTGCCAGGTGCTCTGGCTTTGGGCAGCCATTCCAGGAACATGTGTCCAGGAGTCTCCCCATGCTGTCATGAGTTAACCTGCCACAGAGCTGTGATTTGGGAACATACAGGATAAACACCTGAATATGAAAGACTCAGAATGTCCTGGGTCTGTTACTTTGGGTCAGGCCCACAACTCTGGAAACTCTGGAAGAAGAGGGTGCTGCCTTTTTTTCAGACCACTTCATCAGAAAGAAACTGAACTATGCAGATCATATGGCCCACACTACAGATTAAGAATAAAGAACAGCTTGAGAATAAAGAACCAGTGCTTAAGACTGGATCTGAAAAAGACAGAGTTGATGTTGCTGGGCTGGGGAATGGTTTCTGAAATCTTCTTAGCAATGATTTAGACAAAGACACATTATTCTCCAGGTCTGTCCTAACTTCAGGCATTTACTTTAATTTCCATCTGATATCAAACTCTCAGAATAGCAGGAGCCACAAGTATACTTTTCTGCCATGTCTGTGTGGTGAGGACAATGGCTTGACCTTAACTATTCATGCCTGCATTACATCTTGGCAGAACCATAGCCCATGATATACTTGGCACAAGGCCTTCAGTACTTGGAAACTCCAACTAATACAAGGTGGTGCATTTTACACAATTGTCAGGAGAAGCTGCTACCATCAGCAGCCATTGGTGCTGTCTATTTCTTCTTTCTTCATCCCACACACCCCATACCAATTCCTCAAATCCATTACCGATTTCAGTTTCAGCTTTTGGTTCTTAACTTCTGATTATTCAGTGGGATAGGTCCAGATTATGTGACGAAAGAAAACTCTTCAAATCTCCAGGAAACAAGACAGTGGTTGACAACTCCTCTTCTGTTCACAATGGAACTGCCTAAGGTAAGACAAGCACATCTGATCTGAGACTGGAGTGATCTACCCCCTGAAAGAATCCCCACCATCTGCTCCAAGCATAAACTACACTTCTTGAGCCTTCTCTCTATAAATGTAAACACATAGCAACACTTTGCTTTCTAAATCAAACAAAACTAAATGCATAAGATAAACTATTTTAAAAGAACTTCCCTGAAGGGTCTTCTACTATTCCTGACCTACTGCTTGTGGAGGATGAGTGAACAAGCACTGTATAGTTGATAGCAGTATTATTGTAAGTATGCTAGCAGAAGGCTTTCAGACCATGATGATCAGACCATGGGTACAACAGAACAGAAAATTTCCAAGTTAATACCAAGTGCCTTTCCCCAAAGCACTCAGCTTTTCCCCTCTAGAGACTCACACTGGGTGCCATTATCACACAGCACTATGACAGGTTCTGGAAATAACATACAAAAAAGCCCACAAAACACCTCAGAACTCTTGCATCAAACATTGGCAAATTGCTTGTGAACCACAATACAATGTAGCCAGCCCACATAAGCTTGGTTTTGCTCTAACCTCGGTGTGCTCATTTCCATGTAAATACAAAGTTCTTCACTTTGGAGCTATTTCACAGATGGTTTTATATCTGGAATGTAGGTATAAAGTGAAAGCTCTGGGTGTGCTTGTAGATCATTTGTGCTAAATGATTTGTGCATACCACAGAGATGCAGAAGTCCTCCTCAGTATGAAATGTTACATTACCAAATCCATACCTCAGGCCAACTTTTGGAGAACTTGGGGGCTTTGGAAAATGGAAACACTGTAATAGACAGCCTGTAGCTAAGGGCTTAAAAGTCCTAAATCAGGGTTCAGAGTACCACCTCTAGGAAAACTCTGCTCATCCTTAGCTGGGAGTTGTGATAAACCTCACCCATAGCCACCAGTCTGCAAAGGAATTGCAAAGCTGCCTTCTACTCCCAAAGTGTTCCATATGCTGATCCTTGTAAAGATGCAATCATCTTAAAATAAGCTGGAAAGAATCCTTGGTACAATTTAGGGGCCTGGATCCCTTGGCATGCAGTCATGGAGTGGCAAGATGGTGTGACAATCCACCCACACAACCTGTCACAGGAATCAGCTGCACCTCCAGCCAGGAATGAACAGCCAGGATTGCAGGTTGTTCTCTCCCTCAGTCACTCACTTTGCCGTACTGGAGAATGTCAACATGCTTCTGTATATAGGATTAGACCTATATGCTTTTAACTAAAATAACAGAAAACATTGTAGGAGTGTTGAAAAATATTTCCTGATGTGTTTTGCTTTAAGAGAAAAAAATAGTATCCATATAGAATCAGCCTATTAGCTTTCTAAATCTTGCACTCTACTATTTGTGCTTCACTTTCTACTACCCAAATGGCAACTAGGCTTTAAAGCACCAAGTATACTTAATAAATTATAAAGTCAATCTTCATAATTTCTATTCTCATACATCAGTCAGACATGGTTTCAACAGAAAGATATATGAGAAGTAACCTAGGTCTTCCTCCAACAAAGCACTTAAGCATACACTTTGGCATGTCAGCATCCCAGCTGAAGACAGTGGGATATATTTCAAGTTACATACATTCCAAAATTTTATTGAAGTTCAACAACAAATAAGAAAAACTAATATACAGCAGGAAAGAAGCCCTTCAATATCCATATAAGTGAGATCGTGGTAGTATCTTCTGCTGAAATTCCACAGATTTAGGAAAATACTTGCTTTGGTTAATTCAGCAATGTTCCTTTTGGAGGCAGCGGCAAAAAATACTTTTATTGAAACATAAATTTGACCCAGTTCCATCTAGCTGGAAGTAAAACTCTTTTTATGTCCACTGAAAATGTAGCTCAATGATTAAATATAAGACTTTTTAATAATTGAAGCATATAATTGATAATTTTATAATTGATACCAAAAAGCAAATCTGACAGCGAAATCACAAGACATGTCAAGATCTTGATATTTAGTTAGTCCTAATTATACATTGTCAGGAACCCAGGATTTAATGTCCTTTACAATTTCCATGTAGGGTGCCTACATTTCTAGGATGTATCAGTGTACCTCGGAAGGTTGCATAAAGGCCAAAAGAACAATGGTACCATTATTTTAATCAATTTAGAAAGTTCTTAAATTATGTTTCCAGAAATGCTTGACTTTGGTTTTGTAGTTGACTTGGGTTTTCTTCACAATAGTGTTGGATTTTACTATCGCTCCAATAGGTTTTTCCCCCTCTCATCATATTTCTGTTGCCAGTACTTTACCAGATATCTGAAATAGTTCTACACTAATAAGAAGTACTGGTTGTCCTGGGACAGCATCCAGAAAAGATACATACATTTAGGGAGGTTTGAAATATCACAGCACATCCCAAAAATACAAGCTAGTCATTGCAACAACCTTGGCAATGGCAAACTTGGAAAAGCTAATAGTGGAATTAAAAAGAAGGAATATATCCCAGTACTTTAGGATGGCTATAGATAGAACAAAAAAAATGGATGGGGGAAACAAAAAAAAACAGGTAGTACTTTTGTCTCTGTGTCCAGAAATTGCTGGCAGATACAGAATAGTGCAATCCTTAGTCATCTAAAGACATTAATTAGCCACACCACAGAGAATCAGGCCTTCTTTGGTGTTCATTTACCTTGAGTCACACCTTTCTTGCCTTCCTCATGTCCATGATTGGTAAAATGTTAGACAGACTGTGTGGAACATCAGAAAGTAATTATTGAGCATGGATTTCTGCTGATGGCGGAGTTTTAAAATGCTCAAGGCAGTGGCAAAATGAAGTCATGTGTAAATGGCAACCTTGGCTCTACATTTTAATTATTTTGAAATAAAATAATTTTAAGTTTAGTAAGTAGCCGGGGAAGGGATACTAGAAACAATCACACACACAAATCCTTCAGCT
This sequence comes from Sialia sialis, assembly GCA_009812075.1. Taxonomy (NCBI): domain Eukaryota; kingdom Metazoa; phylum Chordata; class Aves; order Passeriformes; family Turdidae; genus Sialia; species Sialia sialis. The sequence continues at coordinate 40,553,908 of VRYO01002734.1, read as the reverse complement.
AGGTACAGTAATGACAGAACTAAATATTCATAAACTCAAAGGAGATGAAATGCTGTGTTCATTTATCACAATATGTAAAACACCAGTTACCATTTAAAAAATAAAGCCCTTGCATCCACCTTCTTAAGCTGCACAGGCCCTGTTAAAATGATCTGGCATCGATACCCTCTTTTAATTAAAACAATAGCACAGATTTTATCGAACAGTAACAAACCTAAAAGTGTAGGAGGCAAATGCTGAAAACTCGGTGTCTACATTTAAAACCAAATTTTTTTTTAAATGCCTTGTCTTTCTCATGACAACTGGAGCTCTAGTCATGCAAATATGTGGTGTAACATAGTTGTTGCATTGATTCATTACATTGCTTGCTTACATTCCTTCATTGTGTTACTGTTCTCTTACACATTTGTAACAAAACCAAACTATAGTAAAACTAGTTGAAGAAACACGGTTCAAATCCAGTTCATGCCAGTATTTCTTTTTCACATTATTCTACGATTTTAATCTGTTTGGGGGTATCTGTGCATTCAGAGAATTACTCGGATTTCAATAAAATATAAACGGATATGTTTTACAGTCTAGCACACACGGATCACACCTCGCAACCATCACCGAAATACGATGAAACTTACACATTCATCAGTCTCTGCCTGTCACAGACCTACAGACACAGCAGAATTCATCGGCTTCAGTTTAGCAAACCCATGCCGAGAAAAATGAATGGAAATGAAGACAGTGCCCACAGACAAAAGCACTGATCAATGCACTCCAATGACATTATCTTAATGGCAACCTTTTTCCATCCCATCCTCCCTACTTTCCGATTCTCCCAGCAGCAGACACATCCGCACCAAAGGGTGCGATCTGACCCATTTCTCGCTCAACTCCATCACCCTCAGGTTCTCACTCGGCAGCGAGCAGCCGTCCCCCGGTCCGCAATGACACAGCAGGGCTGGAGAGACACAGCGCCCGGACTCCTTCCCCTAAGCGACTCGCCCCTCGCCACCGGCTGGAAGTCGAGGCGAGGCACGGGGAGGGAAGGGGAGCGGCGGCCCCGCCGGCCGCAGCCCCTCGAAGTGAGGTTAAACTTTGGCGGCGGCACCTGGGCCGCTCCCCCCCGGGCGGGCGGGCGGAACAATGCCCGGCGCCCCGGGCCCGGCGGCGGCCCCGCGCTCCCCGCCCCGCCGCCCCCGTGTCCTCAGACAACCTCGGCCGCCGGCCCCCCGCCTCCCGCCGCCGCGCTGACAAAGGGCGGCGCGGGGCTGCCCGCGCCCGGGAGCGGCGGGGAGCGGAGCGGGAGCGGAGCGGAGCGGAGCGGAGCGGGAGCGGCCCCGCCCGCCCCGCCGAGCGCGGCCCCGGGCTGCCGGCCCCTCCGGCGGGCGCGGCGCCGGCCGGCCGGCGGCGGAGCGGACCTACCTTTTTGTCCTCTTTCTCACTGCCGTGCCTCCGCTCCGGGTGGCCGCTGTCGGCGGCGGGGGCCGGCTCCGCGGGCTGCCCATCGCGGTGGTGCGGGCGCTGATGCGGGCAGCCGCCAGACCCCGCCGCCGGGGGGATGGGCTCCGGGCACGGAGAAACTCCCTTAACATCCATCTCCATCTTCCAGTTCACTGTATTGCGAGACAAAAGCAGGCAAACACTTTCCACCACCCCGCGTCTTTCTTCTGCTTTCCTTTCTCCCGCTTTTCTTTTTTCCTTCTTTCTTTCTCTCTCTTTTTTTTTTTTTCCTCCTTCCTCCCTTCCTTCCTTTCCCCCCTCAGGAGGCCGTGACACGCATGGCTCTGGCCGCGGCTGCTGCACCGATCCGGCGGCTGCAATTCTCCCCTAGATCCTCCAGACTTTTGTATCCAGCGTGCGTGTGTAAGAGTGCCTGTGTGTGTGTGTGTGTGTGTGCGCGTGTCCTTGGCACGGCGGCCTTCAATCGCCCCGAAACAGCAAACGCTAACTAAGCAGATCTCTCGCCACGAAGATCAACTCCCGGCCCCAGCCTAATTGTGGTGGTTATTTACTTTACGCTATCTGTGTCCCAGGCCCGAACAAGCCCTCCCGGCTGCAGCCCTTTGAACAAAGTTAACTGGAGGGAGCCGAGGCTGGGGAGGGGGTGGGGGCGAGGGGAAACCACCGGGGTTTAACACGGGGGAAGTGACAATAACCCGGTAATGTCAAGTAAAAGTTAAACCTCCCCCTTCCTCCCCTCCCCCTCCCCTCGCCACAGCCCAGGCAAGCGCAATACAGCAAAGCAAAACAAGCGATTTCAGACCTGTGCAAGGTGCTGGTGGCGAGAAGAGACGAGCATTTACCCGATTGTTGCTTTTATTTTATTTTCCCCTCGCCTCTCCCCCCAGCACCACCCGCTATTGCAAATGTGGGCTCCTTGATGTTAATCTCCTCTCAGCGGTCTGAGTCTATGCGTGTGACTGGAGCTCCCTCTCTCTCAGGCTGCCAGCGCCACGCAGCACTGCACAAGGAGAAGTGAAGTAAGGAGAAAAACAAGAACACAATCCAGGCTGGAAATCTAAATCAGTGCTAGCCACCGGCTCTCCGATTTTATCAAAACAGATAGAAGAGAAAAGAAAAAGAGAAAAAAAATCGCGTTGCAAGCTGCTAAATCATTTGTGACCGCAGTGCACTATCGGCTGTTTTATTCTTTGTGTTATCTTCCTTCTCAGACTGAAGTTAAACATGATAGGAAAGAATTCAATCTCATTAAGACTGGTTTATACCAAAACAAGAATTTCCTTAGTGGTGCCAGGGCCAAGCCAACTCTTCAGCTATTCCCTTTTTCATTTCAAAGAGATGAATGGTAAGCACCGACCTGATCGTTCTTAAATCAGGATACCATCAGGTGACCAGTCTGGACTTCTAAATATAACATCACATTGTCCTGAGGAGCAGCTGCTCTGGACGTTAACTGGAAACATCTCCTAAGAGCCTGCAGTGCAAAGATCTGATCTATACATCATCTGGCTGGTACTAACCTCTCCAGTAGAAACTATCTGCTCTGCAGAGGTACTGGGACACATCCTCAGGAGCTGGTCTGTTTCACAGCAAGACAGAACCTGCCCCGGGATATTTTGGGAAGCAGGTAACTATCAGGTACTTTATGAACACCCTTGTATTCCCGGCCTTGGGTTGTGTTATCCCCAACAGTACTGTTACTGTGGGAACCTGAACAGTTCTTATTGTTACAAAATATTCAGACAAAGGGCAAGAGCTAACCTTGCAATAGAGAAAAAAATGTCTTTCTCACACCAAAGCTCTATTTTTAAAATACACATCTCTAAAGATCTTTTTGTATTATTCTCAAAGCATTTACAGTCCCAAATTGCAGTTACAAATTTTCTGTTTTCTCAGATTGGTGCAAATAAGAAGCCTTTCTACTGAAATTACCAGCATAAATGTTTAAAATTGAGGTAAATAATCAAGCCATATATGTTAACTCTTATATCAAATACTTTAGACTGCTTACAATCATCCATTTGTAATCATTGCAATAGACTATTGAAAGAGTACATTTTGGGGCAGAAAGCCTTAAATCTTCTGTACACTCTTGCAGTTTTGGTCTCAGAAGCAAAAAGCAGTACAAACTGCAGACAGACCATTTGGAGGGGAGGGCTGCACAGCCACGGTGGCTGTGGAACATGTACCAAGGTGGACTTGACAGCAGAATTGCCCCAAATGAATCAGTGAGCCTACACAGCTGATAAGCCGTCCCACTTCTGTCACCTGCACAGTCACCCCTTCTTTCCACAGAGAAGAAGACATGCAAGGAACAAACTTCTGTCCTCTAGAGCTTTTCAGTCAAAGTACTTCCAGTATCACAGGTTGGAAAATGGCAAAATAAGAATGAAAATAAATGTATTGTTTGTTCAGGCACTACAGTGAACATTTATAAAAACAACTGATAAATTACATAGAAAACTTCTCCTGGTGGGTAATACTAAATAATCCTGTTAGAAAGTAACAATTCCCAATCTACCATCTTGACGACTATAAAGTAAAATTCAGAGCAAAACCAAACCACCTAAAAATACAGAAAAACTTACCCAAATAAAAATATTTGTCCATGTGCTCTGAAGATTACTGGAGCTGGACATTGGCAGAGAACCAAAGAAAACTAATTCCAAAGGTGGGGGCCCTGGACTCAGAAAGCTCTGCTCCTAATCCTAGAGAGTTTAACCTCCAAAACCAAAAGAAACTCCTGAGATAGTTCAAGTGAACATCATCATACGTAGGAAGAAAAGGGCAGGCCCTAGATTACATGAAATTCAGTACAAAGTTTTGCATTTGGCTGCCAAATTTCAAACTTCCCTTTCTCTTTTTTTACCCTAGCTTTCCTTTTTGTACTGCAAGACATTTACAACTCTGTTGCAAAAATAAAATTATTCGAAACAATTCATCATAACAGTGTGCTCTCAGTCTTCTCTGCACTAACCAGATTGCTGTTATTCAAAAGATTTCAAGAGAACCCTAAGTAGAATATGTTTTTTCAGTTTAAGGTAAAGTTCTGAATAATCATTGCAAATCTAAGTGAGAGAAATAAAAATCTCCAGGCCAAACACACTTTGAGATAGAAATAGTAACTACAAATCTAGAAACACTAACAGATTGGGCAGGAAAACATGATCTGAATCAGCAGCCTGGTGAGATACGAAGCATGACCTCCTTCCAGTCTCTTCAGTGATCCTTCTGGAGAATGGGGCTACAGACCATGATAATACAATGAGCCACAAAACTGAGCAGTTCATCAGTATTGTCCAGTGGAAAGGTTTTGGAACCTTCAACTTACTTGGTACATTCATTGAACTAAAAACACAGAATTGTATTTGGAGCTGAGGTGGAAGAGTGGCAAACCAGAGTGTTTTGTCACAAGGCAACAGTCTTGGAAGAGCATTTGAGAAGCAGAAATCAGGGAGTCTCACTAGAGGGCAAGCAAATCCACACCAAAAAGACTGAGTTCCTTAAAAAACGACATTGTTCTGAATGCTTTCAGATGTGCTGACAGACTGAAAAGAATTAGCATGGATCTTTCACTTTTGTGAACTGTGGTAAAACAGCATATATTTTAGCTTCTATATAGAATAATTAAGTGCATTACTGAATATGGACTATCTATTACCATACACAAACATATATTAAGGATTTCTGAGCCCAGATCTATTGTTCATTTTTCAAGAGAAGCAGCATTAAAATACTGCTAGTGAAATCAATACTATGACTCATTAACACACACTTCATCCTCTTGTGTATTTTGCAGTTGTGTGTTATACTCTAAAATGGGTGTAGGTGACTAAATAGACTGCAGAGACACTGATGTTCTAAAATGCAAAAGGAAGACCTTTCTTGACCGAGTACATTCCTCGTAGTTCAAAAATTTAAACTCAAGGAGTGATGACAATATTAATTTAATTACAGGCCAAGAATTGGAATAATATGATGGAAAGGGTCAAAGAATTCTTCTAGAATCTGGTGTAATTTTTGTCTTGTTATTCTTGGTTTTGATCAGATGGCAGCAAAACACACTGTGCAACCAACATGGCAGGGAGATTCTATGTAGTCCTAATTAGTAAGACTAGAAATGCTGGGAAGACATGCACAAATTAAATGAGTTGCCTAAGATCATAAAGTAGTTCAACAGCAGATTAAAAAGAACATCTATGCCCTTTCCACAATCTCTTCTTTTGGTCATTTGTTTCACTTAGCAATTTGTCACTTCTTCTCATGAGTAGTTAGGATAAGTGCTCAGAAACTAACTAAAACATTTATTGATATTTACTTACATAACAATTAATGTTCAAAGATATTTTCAGGCCTTTCTCAAGCACATTTACATTTACATTAATGTGGATGAACTGAAGATGTCGCATGCAAAATGTAAAAATGTACAAAACTGGCTATTACAAGTTAGCAACACTTATGCAATCTTTATGAAAATGTAGCTATAGGAGCATTTTGCTTTCTGCTGCCTCACAAATCTGTTGGTTCAGGACTCATCTATCTGCTGCATTCAGCATTTGAATAATTTTAACCTTTTACCACTCTTAGACAATTCAAATAAAAGGTTTCCTGTTGTCAACAAAAGCTCCTTGGGGCCTCACTCAACAGTCTTATCTGCCAACTTGCATTCTAGGCAATTTAATTTCTCACTTAAGAGTTGCAAACAGAGTTGCTTTCTGATGAGGGCTCTGACTTTATTGATAATTCCCTCCATACCATAACTTTCAAAGTGGCTAATACAAATATCCAATGAGTCATTTTCCCACTCATTAATCTCTGCTTCTGCATTCTTAGGCACTTTACTGCAGGTAAGCAAACATTTGGTAACCTGGGGACTTCTGTAATTTTTGAAATTTATCTATGCAGGTATTTTCTGTCTCAAAAAGTCTCTAATTTTATGTGCTTAATAAATGCTATCCTAAAACAATTACCTTGCAATGGAATATAAAGATATGCTGTGGATGTTCATCAAGAGTAAAAGCTGAATATACTATTTGAATTTTACCATTGTCTACACAGTCCACATGAAAATTGATACATTACAAGCTACATTTTCAAAAGCATCTCATCTTCTAGCTTTCCACCCACAATTTTGATTCAGTTCTCCCCTGCATTCTAACACTTTCGCTCACAGATCCCAAAACCACCTAGAATGGCTGCACAACTCAAGTCTTGAGTGACACTTTTTGATACCTTTAATGACTTATCTCTGTTCCTTTTTTGGAATAAGGAGTCCTGTAACCCTTGGGAGATCCACTAAACTCCTACATCTCCTTTTCTAGAAAACCATCAAAATAGCATTTATAGGCTTAATGACTTTTAAACATGAACATAGTTCCTTGTAGTTTAAATTCTACATGACTGACAAACAAAATTATTCTCTGGCCATAGCCAGAGCTTCATCCTATCTTGCCCAAGACACTGCAATGAGAGCAATGGCCGTGCACTTACTTTTCATAGCAGCATCATGACTTGAGCACACAAGTATCAGTTCTTTTTGTGTGGAAGGCTTTATTCACCTCAGAATTGTTACATGAATTTGAAAAAGAAGCAGCTATTTCTGCTGACTTTTCTGAGAGCTGGCCCAAACTCGTAGCTAGTGAGGACATCACTGAGTAGGACAAAAGGACTAACCTGGAAGACTCAAAGGGAAGAAATGAAACTCTGTGGAAAATGGATGGGCAGCAAAGACACATTTGTTTCACATACTGATAACATCTGTATTTCACTAGGTGATGCTGCAATTTTCTCGGTTCCTATGGTAAGCCTGGATCTGTGTCAAATTAAAAAGTTTGAGGTAGTTTTCAGTACTTGAGAAAGGAATATCTCCACTGAGTTCACTTAAGTTAGAAATTGGGAGAAAAAGTAATTTGCAACTATAATAATTTTTAGAAGCAAACAAAAGGGAAATGCTTTAAAACAACAGAAACAGATTTTGCCTAGATAATTACTTAATGGATGTTAAATCTTCATTGCTAGAGGAGAAACTTACAGAAGCAGACAAAGGCATGAGAATGTTCTGCAAGGGATACAGCATCCCCAGTGGCAGCCAAGGATTGGTGTGCAAAAATTGAAATTTGGAGTCACACCAACAGGGAGAGATGGAGACAAGAGGATGTGTGGGCTAATCCCTTCAGCATTTCTGTTTCACCAGCTGATATGAAAGCCAAACACAGCCCTGCTGTGTAAAGTGGAGATTTGTGGAGGTGTTAGGAGCACCAATCCTCTTCCATGCTATAGAATGTTCCTATGTGCCTTTATATGTGACATTCCCGGTGGAATTGTAGGGAAACATCATCAGAACAAGAGGAAATCATGGGGCAAGGAGGAAGCCCAGAACAATTACCTGTTTAGCTTCAGTAATCCCTGTTCTTCTTGGTTCTTTTTTTTTTCCTTTTCCATTGTCTTTTCATAGCATGTCTCTTTTAGTAGGGAGAAGCATAAGGACTCAATGTGCTAATAGCATCTTTTTTTTTTTTTATAGCGGACTGCATATATACATATGCAAATACAGTTTTGAGCTATGATGATGAGTTTTGTTTAAAACTGTCAAAATTAAATCTGGAGAATTTTCTTGATGATGAAAATAGATGAGTAATCCGTTAGGTAGTATCTGTGTAAACAATATGCACAAGCCCACTTTCTTAAAGCACTTCTACTTTTAATTCTTAAATTAACTCATACTGCTCAATTTGATTACTTATTTCAACTTCTTCTGGCTCTCTGTCCTGCTGAGATATGCCCTGTTCTCTCCTTATTCCTTCTGAGGATTGGAAATACATTTAAACTCATAAAACCTCTCAGAATCAAAAAGCTCAAAGTGTTAAGAATAAGACTGAACACAAATCATCACATCTTCTTAAGACTAAGAATTTATAACAAGCCTATACATTATCAATTGCTCTTGTATTTAACTTCTGGGACTTGAGTACAGGATTTCCCAGTTTAGTCCACTATTTTCAGGTCTTAACCTGCAACTGGTTCAATCCAGTAAGACAGAGAGTATGTATGTAAACAGAATAGTCTTCAGCACTTCAATTAATATTTAGACAAGAGTCTGACTTTACTGTCTCTGCCTATGATAAACCTGTTTTGATGCCAGTTTTACAACTACGAAGTGAAATAAAGGACATGGTCCTGAAGGGGAAACACAAAATCCAGAACTTTGTCTTTCCAAAATAATTTTGAATTCCATTAGTAATTTTAATATATCTATACTTTGGAGCTAGAAATGTCTCCTCAATTGTAAAAGCCATATTTTCATTATTTCTACTTTTGTTCAATGCTATAGAGAAAAAAAACCCCGCAGAGTAAAAATTTGAAAGAAACCTTTGCTGAGTGGGATATCATATATCTTCAAAAAGCAACCTGAAAAAATTATTTTTAATTTTTCTTCTCAGAAATGTATAGTTTAAAACAGACATTTGAAAGACTGAGTATTAATGAATACAATAGTGAAACAAATTAATGAGGAAATTAGAAAACTGGAAGATGCAAAAACCTAGGAAACTGATGAAAATTAAAAACCCTGCAAACAGTTTTCTGACTCTGAATGGCAAACTCAGAAGAGATGAAAGATGAATGCATCAAAAAGAACATCTTTTTGTTTCTTGAAAGAATAGGTTATTGTCTACTTGTATTTCTTGGACACCATCACTGGTAGTTCACTCACAAAAAAACAATGGAAGACACATCCCTACCCCAAGGAATGTACAATCAAAAGAGCCAATGGAAAAACGTCCAGTCATTGCAAAATGAATAGAATTAGATCCAAAATTAAGCAAATGTACTTAAACAGCAATGCCTCCCAGCATATTAGCAATAGCTCAGTAAAAGACACCAGCCTAACCATTCAAAGATAGATGTTTTGATGACAGATTAAAAATAAATAGACATGGTAATGGGTATAAAGAAAATAAACTGAAGTTGCAAGGAAATGTTTTGATTTAAAAGCTGAAGTTCTCAGGTCAAATATGCTGTCAACAGGGTATGACACTTAAGGTCTCAAAAAGCACTCAAAGCTAAACTTCAGCTCTGTGCATGCAAATCACTGGTGTGTGTGGTTGTTTATCACTGTCACTTGTACAAGCAAATGATAGAATTTACATCTGTAAAAGCCTGTTTGTGCTTAGTTTGTATTCAGTTAGCACATACGGCTGAGGTTTGTATGCATATCTGTATATTTTATCGTTGGCTTGCAGAAAAAGCAGTGGTCAAATTGTACCTGAAAAATAGATGTCATATTTTGAAAATCTGGTTCTGACTAGTGCTCAGATAAAGCAAAAAGTCCCAATACAATGTTTCAGATAGAATCTAATCTCTTTCCAGCAATGACACCAAAATAAGATAGTTTACAATCAAACAAGCAAGGCATCATGCAGATGTTAGAGTGTCTTTGTCTGTTTCCTTTCTTGTGCCCTTTAATTGACAATGAGGTAGTTCATAATTTTGACACTCATTAGGGGACACTTTACCTCAGAGAAGGTTCTAATGCTTTGCTACAAGTAGGCACGATTCATAATTCTCAATACTCCTGCTTGATCCTGCCATGAAGACTCATGGCGTGTCTGTTCTTTACAATGGTGTCAATCATGTAAACAGAACCAAGATTTCTGGATCAGGAGAGGTGTGAGGCTGAATTAGTCAGCTAACTTCTCTCTATGTCATCTTCCACTTTGAGCTGGGCCCTTCACCAAATTCTGTATCAGCACAGTCCAAGCTATCCCCAGTGCACAGGGATCCATTGGCCTTTGTGTATTTGCTACTAATATATATTATTTTTATATTTATTCGTGTTTGACAGGGTATTATAGGAAAATCTAGATAAAATTTATTTAGAGCAAGTGCTTAGATTCTGAAACACAAGACCTAAGGAGAATAGTGGGACCATAAAGCTGTTCACTGTTCAGTTTAGTTCTTGCATTTGCCTCTAAGAGACAATGTTAGCCCTCAAACAATAAACCACATTCACTCACAGTCTGGGAGTTTATGTATACAGCTATTCATCTCATTTCATGGGAGCACCAGAAGAACTCACAGCTGCAGAAAATAGTTGAAGTCAGAACCCAACAGCAATCCAAGAGATTACATTTTTATTTCTTCAGCAGCCATTTAATCTATTCTTAACTTCCAAAAGGTACTTTCCTTGGATCTACCTGTATCTATCTCAATTGAAACTCATCTTCCAGACAAGATAAATGGTATTTCACTGTAGCAGAATGCAGTACACTTAGAAACGGAATTCAAGTTTGAGAGCGAGAGGGTGTGTCAGTGAAGAGAAGGCCTGTATGAAATAGATCTAGTGAATGTTTTCTTGTTTAATACCGGAAATTTGTCTGGAAGATAGCCCAAGTACTGAACAGCTTTTGCTAGAAACAATAGAGCTGCATAATAACCTGTGCTAATTTGATCCTGGGAAAATCCTTATTTTCTTAGAACTAAGCAAACAGCAAGATACCTGTTGTTTCTTGGGGCATTACCACAATGATGTCTCACAATAAGAAAATAATTTTGAAAAAAAAAATCCCCTATTTTGAGTGCCTTCTATGAAATAAATTTGCATTCTATTACTTTCTAATGAAAAACATTGCAGTTTACATACTTCTCTATATTTACATGGCTTTTATAAGGCTGTCAAGTTATCTATTTTATTAGCCCTCCATTAAGTTCTCTGGAATAATTTTGTTTACTATATTAGGCACTTCTGTCTTTTCTAAAGAAAATTAGATGAAAACAAGGAGTTGATATCTTATCTAAGACCAACAGGCCTCCTACTCCAGTACGCTGACAGTGCCCAGTGTCAAGTACACTTCAAAGGAAAATAAGTAAACAAAAGTGTCAAATAAATATGCAATAAATAGATGGTACTAAAATTTCCCCTTAATTACCACCACATCATCATTCATTTATTCCAAAAATAAAAAACTATATCTACGGTGTAAAAATGTTTTTTACTGTAACTCCTGTAACTGTTTTTCTCTTTCCCCATATAAAGGTCTAATACTTTCAGAATTTAAAAGCCATTTTAAAGTTCAAAAATAAGGTACAGCAAAGCAAATGCAAATCAGCAGACATTACATTCGCAAACATGAGTAATGACTCAGTGTTGCTCAGATGTGCATTTTGATTTCTACAGCTGCATCTTGCAGTGCAGTGCTATCAGTCAGATTGAAGCTCTAAACAATCTGGTGATTCTACAGTTCTGTGACATCTAATAGCTAATTTACTTTTTCTACCTGTCACAACATCATAACAATCTATTTAAAGAGGTCTTATTTAAGATTTGCCTAAAAAAACCTGTGTTCTGGGACATGATTCAGAGGGATGGGAGAATTAAATAGGTAGAAGCAGTTAATGTTGCCTTTGGGCCATTCTATCTGAAGAAACTAATTTCACAAATGGGAGAATGAGACCTTTCTTATTCTCTGTTTAGGAAATAATATGGCTCCAATATAACTGCAATGTACAAAACCAAAGAGAACAAGGAAATATTAAAAATAATCTCTATATTTCATTAAAACATCCACTCAAACCATCTTTTGTATTTGTGCATTTAAACATATGGGCATGTATCTTTATATCAAGCACAAACATATATAAAACATGTATTTCCATATCATGTGGTTGCACTTACCCTCCCATATGTGATGTGGAATAGTGGGTAGATGGTAAACTAAAACATCCATTCTTGTAATTTGCCATGTTTTAGGGTGAGCTAGAAAAGCATTTATAAGCATTGGGGAAAAAATCATATTTTTTTTAAAAACTAAGAAAACAAACAAGGGTGTTTATCACTGGAAATTGAAAAATTCCCTTCAAACACAAAGGCCAATTGAAAGCAGACACTAGGGGAGGAAAACAAAACGCAAAACAACCCAGAATTGATGCTTGATGATGAAAAAAATTCTAAAATGTTGGAAAAAGAAATTAAAGAGAAATTAGCTAATTGGTGTAGGTGATTATGGACAAGTATTAAAAGAATAGCAGCCTTATTCAGAAAGCTAAGACTAAGTTTAAATGAAGTGGATGCAGAAGACTGGATGGAGAACAAGTTTATGATTCAAGACTAGCAGAAAGAAGAGATATAAATTGAAAGGATGTAGGACTATATTGGCTGTACATGCTCTCAAGTGGAAATTCAGAAAATCTGAAAAGTTAAAATTATGGGTATTGATTTCACTAAAAAAGATAAAAAAGTTACTGTTATATTGGAAGATCTCATTTGGTCCGTTCTGGGTAACAAGTTTAGTATGTATTACTTGTCATAGTACAAAGAATTCTTAATTGCTTGGGATGCAATTTCACAGCTCAAGTCTTCAAGTGAATCCATGATTGCTTATTTAGTGCTGGTGTATATTTTAAAAGATGAGGGAAAAAATTCTCTGGAGTAATTTCTTTTTCAAAAATGAAAACTTGACTTTTTGGCATAGCAACCAAATTATTTCTACTGGTAAAAATACAGCTCCTTGTTATCTCGCTAATATGTGGCTAAATAGGTTTTGTTTTCAGGAAGCAATTGAAAGGAATTTGATGTATGAACAGCCTTTATGGTTGTTGATGATGGCTTGATGTGTAAAATCCCTGCTCTTCTTCAGAAGGAATTTTACATCAATAAATTTGTTTTCTGCACTGAAAAATAAGGACTTCAAAACAAAACAGTTCAAAGGGGAGAGAAGTTTTTGAAAATTCTCATAAAATAGTTAATTTGGGGAAAATAGCTTTGTCATAATATTCAGGTGCTCATCAGTAATCAAATTCTGGTTTTGCTTCTTATTATTTAACATTTGTAGTAACCAGGATGAGCTCAACACTGTTTATTAACTTGCAAAATTTTCAGGTGCCTGATAAGCCTAAGTTTTTGGAAAAAAATTCACTGTAAATGCAAAAGATAATTAACCCATTAAGTACAATTCAAGGCTAAAGGAAATGCAGCTTCAGTATATTACTTAAAATGACTTCCAATTAAACTATCTTTAAAAAATTTTCACTGTGGTATTTCAAGATGTCTGCATGGGCTGAGAAAAGCTGTACTTATTACAATATCCAAAGAGATTAAGGGGATTCAGTTTTTATAGACATAAGATCACCAAAGGGAAACCTTTTAGAAACTATAGCAGAAGGCTTCAGAAAAAGGTAAATATGATCCAGCTTCGTGGGCCTCAGCCACCAGAGGATGATACAGCCTATTTGTAAACAAATGGTTATTTATTAGCTGTGGTTTTTGAGAGATGATGATTGCTAGGGATTTATGAGTAAGTCATCTCATTCCTCTTAGTTGTGGCAATGACTCAATGTTCCTAGCTAGAATGGAGTTTCAGTATTTTCCACCAATCTTGTAATACACTTTATCACTTGGGTGTTTTGGATTTTTTCATAACTCTAAGGAAGAGTGATCATAAGACATGGTATCTGTGGGGAGCATTTATTATGACAAAGCACTGCATACTTAGCAGAACTACAGTCAAAATACTCTTTTCTGTTTTATAACAAAACTTCATTTGTAATTTGATGTAGAAGCAAATATCAGTGCTATTAAAAATGACAGCGGGGAAGAAATGGTAAATACTTAGAAAAAAGTGTAAAGGTTGTATAATAACAGTTCTACTGTACAAAGGAAAATTCCTAAATACTTATTAACACAATCAGTTTTTAAATAGAGAGCACCACGCAGTGTGTGGGGATGGGTCAGTTCCTGTCTCCAAAGCTCTAGTAAATTGGGCAACATAGCTGAAACGACCAGAAAGCAATTTACTGAATTTTTGTCCTTTGACCTTGCAAATTTCTCATCACTGAACTTGTCCAGGCAGCTGCATTTTGGGCTTATACCTATACCTCCTGTCTTTTAACTTCACGAGCTTAAATATGTCTCAGATACTATCATTACTTGGATATTCTGATCTGAACTTTTCCTCCTCAGAGGCATGTGGGGACAGAAACACGAAGTACAATGTAGACTCTTGAAGGTATTCTAAGAATATCTGATTCACTTTAGGTTTCAGTAAAAAGCTTGCCATTCTAAATTTTCTGAGGAAAGAGGTATATGTTATTCATAAAAGCCCAAACAAGAGGACTATATTTGGAATCTCAGTGCAACTGTCTAGCTTTTAAAAGCAAAAATTCTAAGCAGACATATGTACACACTCTCAACTGGTTTTTGCTGGTGGGTGCAGCATGGACCTCTGACGTGTAACCTAGAAAAGTACCTGAGTTGTGAAAAGCTGTCCCTCTTCTGTGAATCAGCCACAAGAGGCAGGTGAGACATGAATATCATCTGGCCTACAGAATTATTATCTGGCAGGTGCAAAACACTAGTTCTAGGGCGCAGACAAAGGTAATACCTATCTATCATTTTCTAAACCAAAATCCTCCACAGGTGCTATTTTCTGTACATCCATATCACATTCTATGACTTGGTGGCCTTCCCAGTCAAATAACTTCTTTCTGAGATCCACTGTTTCCACTCCTTTCTGTTAACTTTGCATTTTAACTCCACTTTTCTCTGCTTTCATTTGTTTTCCCTAATAATTTCGGTTACTCTCTCTCAGTCTGTGTTCCATCATTTTCCCCATCCTTGTAACACTTAGGCCCAGCTCCTAATGATCCACTTAGGCAGTTTTCCTTTTATTGCTGTGGCATCAGCAGGGGTTCTTTGACACCAAAAGAGAGATAATCTCTTGCTACAAGCTCTGTTGTCCAAACCACAATACTAGTCAAAGAGAGGAGGAATTACACAAAGGCCCACTTGGCCCCTTCAGTCCAGGCAAGGAGCAGATCCAGTGAAGATGAAGCTTTGGAGAAAGTAACTCCCAAAACCTAGTGACTAAAAACATGAAGGCTTTTTCTTTTCTTTTTCTCTCTTTTTTTCCCAGGAGGTTATAAGTGCAAGCCAAATGTAGGCAGATTTTCACAGGGTAGCTCATGCCAAGCTTTAGGCCACTGCTCCAGAACATAAAGATAATACAGTTTCCTTGGTAATTTTAAACATTTCTCATAGGAGCAAAAATATTTTCCTATGAAATCTATTGTGAAGCATGGACCTGCATGCTTAAGCTTTCCAAAACAAGTAAAGTACTACATTCATTTCGGCCTGAGGCAGACACCTGCCACGGAAAACTTCGAGTCTAAAATTTATCAAAATTGCATTTTATCTGAAGACACTTAATAATGGGAAAATACAGTGTCTTAAATAAGGAGATTTTTCATGTGTTTATTTTAGATTTTAACTATGCCCAGCATTGTGGGGATTGAGTTATTTCCTCTCAAGGGGATGAGAGTCATTTTGCAGATAATCTTAAAAACAAAATTTAACTACAGCTGTCTGCTTTGTTCTTCAAGGGCATGGGTGATGCTTCAGAAAGGCTGAATTGTGAACTGAACAAAGCTTGTTTAAATAATTTCTGTATATGCATTTGCAAGGCATCTGAAAAAATACCCATGTGATTCATCAGATGTAGAGATACTGGGAGTGTTTCCCAGGATGAGATTAGGCAGATTGCCTTGGGTTTGCTCCACAGGGGACAGGTCAACTACCTTTATTGCATGCCATCAGCAATGTGCCGCTGAGACATTTCCAAAAGATTAAATACTTCTCAGGATTAAGGGACCTGGTTAAAACAGAAAATTTCCTTTTTTGTTTTTGCTACATGTAATGCCTATTAGGGGGCTATAAAGGGGATTATGGAATCATAAATCATCAACAGTGTTGTTTGCTGAGGTCTTTTTGTTCTTATTGCTTATATTTATGAGGGTACAGGCATTTTCAAATTGTATATGGATGTATATTTTTATTAAAGCGAGTGCAGAATAATATATTGTTTAGCCTCACTAGACAACTGCTGCACTTCTCCAGCTACTGTGCAAGTTAAGCTTTGCTTTGTGGTTGGAAGTGGCAGTTGGTATAATTATTAAAGAGAAGAGATTTTCAAGGATTCAAAGGATTGCTTATCAGCAAGTACTCTTTATGTGAGTCCATAATACTTCCCTGATCTGCAATAGAGGTTTCTTTAAAATTCCCTCTACAATCAAGAAGAATTAAATTTAAGAACTATGCTAGTAATGGTAAACTCTATTTCTTCTTAATTATTTCTCAGTCTCAGATAGTCTTTCAGTTTATATAATCTGACTGAATAATACAAGATTCACATATTTTGGAATGTACTCTTTTTGATCAAAATATTATTGAGTACAAGATACAGAATCTCAGTCAATCAAATAATTAATAAAACAATTACCAAAGCCTCACATGATGCTTCCATAATTTTAGTATTAAAATTTTTATTTTCTTTTGGAAGCAGTTGTAACTTTCTGTCCTTGTATTTGCTCAGTACACAAATGAAGGCTGGCATGAGGTTCATAATTTCACAACATTAGAGGTCAGCCTCAGAGGCTGCAGGACTATGGATGGAGGATCTTATTTTTGGCTTAAGTTTCACAGAGCCTCCACTTTATCTTTCCAACTATTTTGCTCCTGAATCTGACCCTGTCTTTAAAATGGGCATCCTGCAGTGAAGCACAGATGTTCAGATGGCATAGATCTATTTTGAAACTTTTACTTCCAATATATCTCCTCTAGAACTTTAAGAAAATCAGTCTCAGATCAGGGTCCCATTGTGCTAGGAGCTGTAAAAAAAAAAAAAAAAAAAAAAAAACCAAAACAAAAAAAAGAGAGAGAGAGAAGAGAAAGAACAAAGATGACTCCTACTTCAAAGAACAAAAATTAAAAGAAAGACTGGAGGGATGCAGTAATTCTGGTAGATTTTAATAGGCTAGGCACTTAGGTATTAGTATAAATATTAGTAGGCATTAATGCTGTATAGGAAGATGAATTCTGACATTAGAGACCATGCTTTAAAGTTTAAGACTTTTAAACTAGGTAAGAAATACTAAATCAAGTGCCAGTGGAAATGGTCTGAGTTCAGTAAGACTCTACTTTCCACTTCTGCCAGGCTTAATCTCAGAGTAACTAAATTAGTCTTAGGTTTAACTCAGTCTATCTGGATAAAGACTGACAAAAATAGGTACATCCTCTTGCCATATTTGTACAAACACTGGTTCAGGTTAAGACTCAGAGACAAAGCAAAACCCTGTCTTGAGAAAACATTTCACTGCCACTGATTATATACTCAATGTCCCAGCTGAAGCTACATTAGAATTCTTGCTTCTTTTAGCTTATTGTTTAGAACTAGGATAAGGTTTTTCCCTAACAGCTGCCCAGCTGTTGACACTTTCCTGCTCTTTTAGAACTCTTTTTGTTTTTATCATAGGACAGCACTCTTTCTGTTGAGCTTATTAATAATACACTGCATGTGTATATATCTTACAAAATAGTCATATTGCACCGTTTTCTAAATTATTTCTTTCATCTCCTGTCTCCTGCTTTTAACATTTTTTAAGCCTCAATCCTTTGAAATGTTTTCTCTCTTTGGGGCAGGAACACTGAACTCTTCCTGATGCCTAACTCAGGTGTGGAAATCAACATGGCCAATGACACGTCAGTCTTATGACTCTTCATAGGAGGGTCTCAATGTTGTGAAATACAAAAGAAGATGCATTTGTAGGCTATGTGAGCTCCAGAAGCCTTTCTAAACCTGTAGGAAATGCTACAAGTGTCCTGTATTTGACCATGAAAAACACTAAGAAACATCAAAGGGCACAGCAGCCTTAGTGAGCTCCATGGTCCAGCCCTAAGGTGCCAGCAGGCATAATCATATTCATGAACATACGTCCAGTTCTTTTACCCTCTTCCCTTCCAGTATCAAAAAGTGTTTTGATTTTAGCTCTTCCTTACAGAGAAAATAAAGTTCTGAGATCCTTAGAGCAAATAATTATGATAATTACTTGACAGTCTTATTATTACAGTGCCCCTCCTGCTCCCTCATTCTCCACCATTGCACCAACAACCCTCTTGTTCAGTCTTGAGTGAAGCACTGCAGTTTCTTTCCAGCTCCTCCAGTGATGGAGAGAAACTGCAGTGCTGTGCAGGACCTGAAAATATGAGTGCAAATAAAATGCTTTGCAGCTCTTTGGTTGGCAGAATGCCCCACCGTATGACCCAGCCTGCAGAGGATGACCTCAAACTATGGAAATGGGACACAGCCTTTCCCTCTGCCATGAACAGCTGCACTGCACCTACCTCTGACCTCAAAGATAGTGAGGGATTATAGTTCTTCTGCTTATAGCAATGTAGCTCACATCATCCATTAACTTTGTGCCTGATAAAAATGCTTCATTGTGGTGATACACCCTCTCTTGCAACCAGCCCACAAAATTGGCGAGATAAACCTGAGAGAACAAGATGCACTGTTCTTAAAGATGATACAGTTTATTTACATGCTCTGCAGATCAGAGAGCTTGAGAAGGGCGTTTGCTTCCAAAATAAAATTTCTTGGTTTTATTCCATGTTCCAATTCACAATCGTATAGTATTTGGTGCTCAATTATTGTCCTTTTACCTTCTTTATTTTTACTACTTTCCATATTTCTAATGCTGAACTTTTTTCATTTTATTTTTCTCCATATAATTAACTTTAGATTTTCTTATCAAACTTTCCTTGGTTTACTTATTTCCTACCTGTATTTGCAACCTCCCTTTGCTCTTTTTATCTCTTTTTTCACTAATATTGCGACACCTTCTAATTTAGCATCATCTATGAAACTTGTTATTTTTAACTCTCCTCTCTTTCAGATTATTAATTATACTGCTAAATAAGACATGTTTCAGAGATTGTGCTGCTTCTTTTCTTACATTCTCAATGACTCTTTGCAGTATGCAACCTGAAGAAAGTTGTTTCCCCAAAGATCGATGTGAATAAATGATAGGACAGATTGGTTAGAGAGCATATTGTGTTTTGAGGAACTGGAGCCTCTCTGATCTTTCAACAAAAACCACTCCTACCTTACACTCAGGGAGTTCACAAACTCAAGTTTTACTAAATTTAGGTAGAAGATTCATAGATTGTAGATGTAACTAGAGATTTTTTATAAATCCACTGCTCTGAAGAAACTATCCTACCCAGCCACATCAATCTATTAACTCTTAACTTCAGCTCCTTCCATGCATGCTAAAATCCTGCTCTGCATGCCATTCTTGTCCAAGTACAGCCAGCTGGAACAAGATGATGTGCTGTTTATCCTCCTGCAAGGTAGCCAGAAATGGTATTGTGCCCATACTTCTCATAATATTTTGGCTGTCAATCATCTGCTACAAGTACCTGAACAGCTAAAAACTCAGAGATGACTCCTCTCCAATATCCATTACCAATCTTTGGTTAACATGTTCAGGTGTAATCAAGATACCAAGGAACCAGAGCATTTTTTGTTATATCTTTCTCATCTCTACATTAATTTTAGTAAAACATAAAGGGTTGGGGTTTTTTTAATGATGAAATTTTACTGCTTTGTTAAGACTTCTGTATAGCAGGAAACTCTCAGACCAGAATTTAATCTACAGTAATTTCACAATTATAAGCCGCACCTTTTTCATTGAAGAATCCAGCCTACCCCAGTAGTGCGGCTTATATTCAGGTGCGGCTTATCTATGGACAAATCCCAGTGAAATGCCAACCCGGAAGTGAGAACCGGCCAGGGAGGGCACCTGGGGCTGCCTTTAAAGGCTTCGCTGGTCTATGAAAACTGTTGCAACTTGAGCACCTGACGCCAAACCCAGCTGGCAGCGATTCTGTTGCTAATTTGTTACTTCGTTAC
>VRYO01002734.1:40477641-40532924 GCA_009812075.1 Sialia sialis | reverse complement strand
TTTTTTTTTCTGGCTCTATTCCTACTAAACACCCTTCTAAAAAATACAAAATATCAATTTTTTTTAATATATGTGAAATGCTATATCAGTAAGCATATTTAGTACAGTACATCATGCATGCTTATATTTTGTTTTGTAAATCTCCAAACATACTGTGAAGTTCAGTTACATTTTTAAGCATTTCTCATAATAATGCAGACAGGACTCTTCCAGTTCAAAAGAATTTCATTATCTTTTCTTAGTGATTACCAGTTTGACTGTTGGTTCAGTAAAGTGAAATGGATCCTAGCACAGCTGTCTGGTAAAAATCAATATATAGCTTTAAGATGTATCATATCTTATTACAGACCATTTAGGGTACCTCTCATCATTGCATTTATCAGAAATCTCTCACTATTTGCAGTTCTGTCTGAGCTAGCAACTACTGGCGTTCAAGTTTGAAATGAATATAATTGACTTCACTACCTGTTCTACTGCCTGAAGCCACCTGTTTCACTATCTGAAGCTTAGACACAGCTTCAAAAATAATGTGAAGGAAGAATAAGCAGGTAGTGTCATCAAAAGAGAGAATCTCCTGCAGCCACTATTCCTGCCCTTGCTGTATTCCCTCTCTTAAATCACCAGATGTACTTATGTGACTACACGGTGAACTGGATAAACAAAGTAACCTGGACAATCTCTAACTCCTTGCTGGAGAGGATATGGGATTATTTTGATCCAGATTGTTTTTCTGATCTAATTTACTAAATACCTAGACAAATACTTCACAGCATCAAGGGACACTGAAAAAAAACCAAAACACCAGAGTCGGAAGGACTGGACTGCAGCAAAGTCAATTCAATGCTTTGAAGCAGTGATACTAGAAAAGCGTGATTAAAATCAAATTGTACCTAAAATACATCAGTGGCCCTAGTGAACTGTAATGAAAAGGCAGTCATGAGAGACTTCCTGGAAAACACCAATCTAGGCAGCATAATTATTGAAACAAAGTCATTTATAAGCTAGCTGGTAAAAGAATAAAACCTTCTTTTTCCTTAAATGCTTCATATTGCCTGATAAGAATTCCTCCCTAGTCTGTGAAGAAACTATTTTTTTAAACTTCACTGATTTTGGCTTGCTTGCTTGCTTACTTTTAAGCCTTCTAAGAATTTTGGCCTTACCTCTTGGCTGCTTTATTTTTCTTCCTAATTTCTTCTGAGAGATTTTGTCAGAAATCCTTTTGAAAAATCCAAGTAGATTACTTCCTCAAAATGCCCTTTATACACTGTACTGTTGACTCAAAGAATTTAGCTGGTTAAAAATGTGTAATTTACCCTTGTGGCAGCTAGGCTGGTTTGATCATATCAACATATATTTATCCAAGAGTTCCATTACCATATTTTTTTGGACTATAAGACTCACTGAAAATCCTAAAATTTGATCAAAAACCGGCAGTTTGCCTTATACATGAATCTTGAGTATTGAAGGGATCTCAAAACAATTTCTGTTTCACATTGCACAGCAACAAACATGAAGCTCGCAATTGAAGGACCAGAAGCAGGCACGCACATGTCCCTCGGGTCCATCCTTCCTGATTTTACACTATTATCATGACCTTGACCTCCTTTTCCCGCCGTAAGGACAAGCAAGACGGTACTGTTTCAGTTGAATTCCACCCTTCACTTTCCTAAAAGGTTTCACATTCCCCTTCCATTTGGGAAAATCTTATCTCACTGCTTCCAAGTTTTACTTAACGTGCTCGCGAAAATGCCTTTGTCCAGCTTCTAGAACCCAACTCCAAGTGCTGCACTTGAAAATGGACATCTTTTAACAAAGAGCCTCACTCCGCAGCGAAGGGATTTCGCATGAAGAAACGGGGAGAGAGGCGGAGGCAATTTGTTTGCTTTGTGTTCTGCTGATGTCGACCCTCCTCTCATGAGAAATAGTGCACTGCTCACACACGCACCTTTCCCAAGGAAAAATGGTTTGAAGCGGATTTGCCTACGTTGTTTAGACTAAGGGATTGTTTGGGTGTGGCAATTTTGACGATTCGAGTGTTTTTGACCACGATAAACCAATCAGAGAAAAGCTTTTGCCTACCCAGGGATGAAGGCATAATTGAGGGGGAGTGTTAACAGGGAGACAGAGACATTTCTTTCATTCTACACGCTTGTTGACCTCAACCTCAACTTTACACGGTATTAGTATGCTGTGAAATCAGGAGTCTGGTAAGTCCAAAGTGACTTCGAAATGGCTCCACAAAGGATACTTGCTTACAAGGCAGATTTTAAATTGAAAGCAATCAACCATGCAAAAGAACATGGAAATAGATCTGCAGCTAGAGAATTCAACATTAATGAGTCCATGGTGCACAAGTGGAGAAAGCAAGAAGATGATGTACGTCTTGCAAAGAAGATGAAGAAAAGTTTCTGCGGCAATAAAGCAAGATGGCTGCAACTAGAAGACAGACTTGACCGAAGGATTTTGGAACAAAGAGAAGCTGGCAGAAGCTTCTCAACTGTCATCATTCGGATAAAAGCCAAAGCGATGGCAAATGAAATGGATATCAATGACTTTAAAGGAGGGCCTCCTTGGTGCTTTTGTTTCATGAAATGACAGCAGCTCTCTATCTGTACAAGGACAGCGTGTCTCAGCAGTTGCCGGCGAATTATGAGGAAAAGTTGGCCAATTTCCAGAGTTACTGCAAAAGCAAGATTTCTGAAAAAAATATACAGGCCGACCACATTTTAAACATGGTTGAAGTCCCCCTCACCTTTGATATGTTGGTGAACCGAACTGTCGAGACAACTGGAACATCAACAATATCAATTCACACTACAGGAAACAAAAAGGCATCGTTTACTGTAGTTCTCGGTGTTTTGTCAAATGGGCAGAAATTACCCCCAATGGTAATTTTTAAAAGAAAAACGTTGCCTGAAGAAACATTTCCAGCTGGAATAATTGTTGAAGTGAATCCTAAAGGCTGGATGGATGAAGAGAGAATGAAGAACTGGCTATCAGAAGTTTACATTCGGAGACTGGATGGATTTTTTTGTGCGTTGCTAGCATTGTTGGTGTACGACTCCATGCATGCCCACAAAACAGAAAGTGTGAAAGCCCTGGTGAAAAAAACCAACTCAGAGCTTGCTGTAATACTGGGCGGTTTGACCAAAGAAGTGCAACCACTGGACATAAGTGTCAATTGTTCCTTCAAGGCAAAACTGCGAATCACGTGGGAAAACTGAATGATGGGATGAGAGCACTCCTTCACAAAGACCAGGAGGCAATGCCAGGCAAGTTATGCCACTGTGTGCCAGTGGATAGTGGATGCCTGGCAGAAAGTATCCGCCAGAACTGTCATCCGAGGGTTCGCGAAGGCTGACATCATTCCTGGACTGACCAGCGATGGCATCGAGAGTGTCGAAACTGATGACTCTGACGATGAAGATACGGGCGATACGAGTTCAGGTTTTCTGGTTGCCACCATCACCTAATTGATGAACACCAATACGGATCGTGCAATTTCATTAGTAATTTGTTTGCAAAAGTTAAAAAAAAGGTGAGCCTTATAGTCCAGTGCGCCTTATATGTGAAAATAGCTTGAAAATTTACCATTAACTGATACTGGGCCTTATGGCTGCGAAAATACGGTACTTTCCCCTTAATTATACTGCATCAGTTCCTATAATACTGAAGAGAAGTTTGCAAGCCTGTGATACCTGGAGTCATTCTTGACTTCTTTTAAAGATGAGAACAATGCTAGACATTTTTCAAACATTGCATTTTTTTGCTCTGAGGTACAGATTTTAGAGTTTCATTTCCATATTTTATGTTTCTCCTTTGCTGTGAGTTCTTTTGTCTTTTAGTCACAAGCAACATATAGCAAAGAAGTATTTTCAAAGATAAGTTATGTTTGCTTGAGGCCATAAAAATACTAAAAGATGACTGGCCTAAATGAGGTTATTTATTACTTAAAATATTTCTTAACATTAATATGTAATTATGTGACATTTTAAGAAACCTCAATAACAAGAGCTGTCAAAAATAAAATTGTTTTGAGAATAATTTCAGTAATATTTTCTTTATCAAAATCTCAAAAGGAAATAAATTATTGCAAAAATTGCACAAAATAATTTTAAAGGGCTTTTCACTGAAAAATTAATGTGAGGGTGACCATTTATCCCATAAAATAACAAAGGCAAGGCCTTTATATTTAAAATGAATATTTTATCTGTCTCTTTCTGCCTCTTTCCTAAGTCCATTTTTATCCACTTTGTTCTGTTCCTTGTTTCCTTCCCTACTCCTTAGGGTGGGAGGAAAGAGGTTTGCTTTGATCTTTATTATATTTTGTAGGTTTTTCTTTTTTAAGTATAATTTTAGTTGTGGGACAGTAAAATGAGCATGCCTTGGATGTTCCCTACCATAACTAAAAGCTATGTAGCAGCTAATAATCCTCTGGACAAGCATAGTGTTTTTGAAGTGAAAAGACTCTTAGAGACTACTTAGAGTTAAATTTTCCAGTGCTGAACTTAATGTTAACCAAAAGGGATTATATATGAGGATCAAAGAACAATTAAACCCCATTGTTGTTTAATATTGGAAAAAAAGGAGTATCAAGACTATACAGCTGAAATGCAGTTTCTCACCTTGAAAGATATGTGCAAATCAGTTCCAAACATATAAATATGTAGCATTTTCCTCTAATGCATTGAAAATTGGTTTAAAATCAGAGAAACTTGACTGGTTTTATTTTAGCAGCTATCTAAACAGTCATATTTCACTTATATGCAGTTTTGTAAAATCTAAATATAAATATTTCTATGTGGTAAAAAATTACTACTTCAGTTATCAACCTTAAACTAGAAAGTATAACGAGCTTTTTAGAAGTTGCATCATGTCTTGTAATGATCACTTAAAATTATTATTCCTTTTCATAGTTCAAACTATTCTGCTTCATGAAGAGCCAGTGAATTTGTGAGAAAGTGGGCAATATGTGGGTCCAGTTCAGCAGGGCAGTGTGGTGACACAAGTCACAAGTGATTCTCCATGTATGAGTTCCAAGGTATGTTATAAATTAAATGCAAAAGGTCTGATTTTGAGCACCCTATCTAGAGAAAGATGCCTCTGCCCATGACTGGGGATTCAATGATATTTAGAGGTTACTTTCAATCCAAAGTATTCTGTGATTCTCTGGAAAAAAAAAAAAAAGCAAGATTTCTTAGATGCTGTCCTTTTTTCTGTACCATCTAAGCTGACAAAAAATTATATGCAAAAAACGCCAGCATTTGCCAAGAATGCTGTGAAAAGTATTTTATCAAGAACTGCAATATTGTTCTGGACTGTGAAATATTACTGCATTTTTAAGCCTGGGTCTATCTCATATGACTGGCTGGCTCTTCAGTATTCCTCCTGGTACCAGATTTCAAAAGTCTTCAAAGGTGAGGTATCATGGTTCTGAAGATGGTTCCAACAAAAGAAAGTAGAAAAAGTGGTCGCTTAGATAGCAAGTGCTTCTGAAGAGAATTGTGGTAGAAAACAGTATTCAGTTCAGCCTGAAGAAGAGAGGGCTCAGGGTGTTCTTACCAATGTATACAAATAACTGAAGGCTCAGTGCAAATTGGATAAAAGTTCTTCCCAGTGGTGACCAGCAACAGGACCAGAGCCAATGGGCACAAATTGAAATATTGGACTCTACCCCTGAAAATCAGGAAACATCTTTTCACCATGGTGGTGACTGAGAACTGGCACAGGCTGCCCAGGAATGCTGTGGAGTCTGTTCTTGGAGATATTTAAAAGCCACCAGAGCATTATCTTGAGCAAACAACTCTGGATGTCCCAGAGAGAGCAGGGTGGTTGGACCAGGCAACCTCGGGAGGTTATTACAATCTTCACCATTTTGTGTTTCTGTGACAATCCTTTCATGACGGAGTAATTTTGTACCAGAAAGGCAAAACAATGAAAAAGTAAAAAAACACAACTTTTTTGTCCAGATTTTCTCGCATTTCAAAACATTTGTAGATCTGATGCTGCAGAAGTGTAGCAGAATACATTGAAATAAAATATTAATACCTGGGAGATTGAAAAATACTATTTCTACTGCATAGAAATAGTAAAGGTAAGACCCTGTGAATGCAGTCACTGAACTAGACTGAATAATTACATTTTTTCATTTTCAAGTGGGTACCAGGAGTATAGTCCCTTCTGGTACTGCTGCTTCTCCTATTTTTCTTTAGAAGCATTTGTGGGAAGAGGACAATTTTCTAAACAAATTCTAGATCATTTATCCCTAATTTTTTGCACATACATCATCACTTTTAAGAAATGTGATCAAAGTCTGATATATTAATCTTTCAATAAGAAATCACATTACAAATAATCTTGCCAGAATAATTTATGTTTTTTAATAGAGTAAATAATCAGGAGATAATGTTCTAAAGAATGTAACACCCCAGCAAAGTCATTCAAAAGACAAAGGTAATTTGATGAAAACTTTCTAATTGCTAGAAGGCTTTTGGAAATGCTGGAAGATATCAACATTTTTTACAGGAGATAAATGTAAGTAGTAAATAACAGAGTTTGTATTTTATCCAATTTTGCTTTTAACATTTGGAAATGGTTTACTTATACTCAGAAATAATGAAGGAACAAGAAAATTTCTTCCTTATCATCACAGGATATGCTGTTACCATCAATTTAGCTTATTAGAGGTCAATCACTGTAACAAGTTTCCTCTGTCAAAAACTTAGAATTTTAAGACTCTGTCTCAACATCTGAGAAGGTAAAGCCTAAAAGACAATCACTTCTAGACTAATTTCTGAGTTCCATCCCTTTGGATGATGTCTTAGATCAAATGCCTTCAGAACAATTGACTTCAACTACATGGAAACATGCTTCACGCATTCAACTTAAACATGCTATTTGATATCTCAAAGGAGAACTTTTGGTTTTGCAAATTTTGGAAAAGATTTATAAAAATTGCAGTTGAAGAAATGCCTTAGGCCAGTATGGCCATCCTCAAAGCACACTGCACTAGCAGACAATGCACAAGTCTGAAGTTTCTCTTGAAGCAGAAGTTATGACCCATTGCCTTATAAGTAATGCTAATTTCAATCTGACCTCCCTCGGCATGTAAACACAAAACCACCCTGTGAAAAGAATCAAGACAACTTTCAGATCATGCAAAATACTTAAATGCTGTATAGACCTTCTCAGTCACTTTTTAAAGTAGATGTAGATTCTGTCTTACTGTAGAACAAAAAAAAAAACCGCACATGAATTCATGACCTCATTCTGAGGGATAAGGCAACAGGGAGGTAAGTTTCTATACTTTTCACAAGTTTGACTCAAAATGAGGCCCTATAACACAAGTGAATCAAAGAACTTCCAAACCATGCCCAAAAGGGTCTAGAAGCAGTGTGCATGAGGGTATATTTCAATGCTAATAACATGTAGATTATATAAACACGGCCTTGCTGTGTCTGACCTAAAGGGTCATGATGAGAAAATAAAGACAAGAAACAGAGAGCTGAGAGAGCTCAAGTAAGTCAAAGGCATTACTCGTAAAGGACTTTCCTGTAATAAATAGTATAATGAGAACCAAACAGCCTGGCATAAGATAGAACAAACCCTGGGCTTTCCTGGGATAATGCTCCCAGGAGGGAAGAGCAAAAGAAGTGTATTCTCATGTCCAAAGACAATGAAGACCACTAATGTTTTCAAGGGCTGTGAAAGGAACAGAGTGTAACAGCGACTAAAAAGCTGTCCCAAGTGACAAGCCTCATTTCTCTGAAAATAAAAAAAAAAAATAATTTGAAAATTATCCAAAATATTTCTTTTTCAAATAAAAAAAAGTGCATGGAACAACAAATAATAGCAAATTCTGAGTTTTAATGCTGTTATTTAAAATAGGCTGCAATACGCTGAGACATTTTATCAGGTACAGTAATTTCTATTTTCAAAATCAATTAGAAATAAATTGCATCAAAAAGGGCAGCCAATTATATATAACTATAAATTCCCAACATTGAATAACAAATTTTGATGGTAATGAAAGAGTTAAAGTGGGGATCTGTTCTGGGATTCTCTTTCCACTTCAAATGCCGTATTTATGTTCAAATTCCAGGGTGTGCTACTTATTGTTGTGTTTGTAACTACAACTGAAACACCAGCTCAGTGTAATCAAAAAAGTTTGCTGTGAGACTGTCGTTCTCACTTGACTCTTACACTTTATCATTTCCATAAACCAGCAGACATAGTAAGACTATGTAATTTATCATTATTCTCTGCAGTTCTATAAATTAATCTCCTATTCACAAGACAGAACTTTCATTGAATCCAACTAAGACTTAGAAGGCAAATCTCAGGTGTAATATTTTAGCACACAATGAGGCAGAAGGGAATAGCTCTGATTTTCTTTCCATGAAGGTCTGACCTTAGAAGTACACTCAAGACCTTTATGAAGACTATGATGGCCCACTGGAAAGCTTACAGAAAACAAACCACCAGCATGCCAACCTATGCATCCTACCTTGCCTGAGAAAGGCAGCAGAAATGCCAGTACAATGTGAAAATGAATTTCCAAATCTGTCTCTTTGTGATGAGCTGGATGCAAAATGAGAAAGTAAAAAGTCTGCCTTAGAGAATACAGACAGGATGATAGGATGCAGCCCTTTGAATTGCAACACTCTGGACTTGATCCATGTCAGAGTGATCAAATCAATCAATTCTCATTGATCAAGTGAATCACAATTAAATATAAATATTTAACTAGATATGTGGACAGGGTAGCAGTTCTGGCTAATATGGTACGTATTAAAGGACTGTTCTGGGCTAAGAGTGATCTTTTTACAGATAGGTCAAGCAAGTTACTTCAGAATGAATAGTACTGCACCCCAACTGACCTAGGGTCTCTGTAGGCCAACAAGGAGGGATTCAAATTTTAGTGTTCAAATTATGGAGTTCCTTGTAGGAGGAATTATTCACCATATAAGAAATGCTTGGAGATCTCAACAACATTTTTTGATTTTAGAAATATTTTTTTTAATTGAAAAGGAACTTTAAAATTTCATTTCATAATCATGTATATACTTTCAAAAATCACTCTAGTCATGAGTTACCAACAAAAATAAGTATAATTTATACCTTTTTCCTTGTATCTCTCCTTTTTCTTTCTAGGTGACTCAACAGCTGTTTTAAACATTTGCAACGTGCCTGAGAATTAGTTCAGATATTTTATGTAATATTATTTCTATTATTAGATCATTTGAAATAGTATCGCAGAAGCACATTGTTTGTAAGAAAAAAAATTATTTTAATCATTTAAAAAGGGTTTCACCTTAGCAGAGCATACAGAATTAAAACCAGCAGACAAAAAAAGAACAGCTCTCATTGATACTTAAGTGAGCGAAGTTAACCTTGTTTTGGGTTAGGACATAACTTATCCCAGAGTTTTTACTTTTTTGACATGAGTGAATAATATTAAAATAATTGCGTTTGAATGTGAAATTATTGGGTATTATAACTGAACATAGTAGAAGCATTATTAAAAGTGAATACTTAAATAAAACATACTATTTATACACAGCAATAAAATAGACATCTTCACCTCTTTGGGCAGAACACTCTGGAAAAATGGTTACAGAACACCACAAGAGAAAATAAAGTTCCTGAGGCTGAACTCTCTGGAAAGGGCTATGGATTTTTTTTTTTGGTTGGTTTTTGCTCATCTATGTCTCAGATACACAATTAGGACAGCTTGGGAGTTCTCCTTGGAGAAAAGAAGACTGTGTGTCAAAGGGCTATACAGAGCCATCTTCTATATTTCCATACATGGGTGTAAGGCACATATAAGAGGAAAATAAATTATTTATATATTCATATATATGCTAAAAAATTTGGTCTATACTTTTCCATTGTTTCTACTGAAAATAAAATAATTTTAAACTGATCATACTTTACATGGTTAATATGTTTCTTCACAACTAGAATTTACTTCTCTAGCCAAGACTCGGAGTACCATACAGGAAATCATTAAGAAGTATTTTACTGCTTTCCAGCATGTTTACACGAACTAATTTTATAACAGACCTGCAAAGATGGAAGAAGCCAAAGAATTATTGCTGATAGCTATTTTTAATACAATGTAGTCAGCAGATAATTGTGTTTGCCTTAATGTTAACTAATGCCCCTCCTACTGTGTTTTAAAAGGAAATGGATCAGCAGGAAACATTTAATTTACAGCAGCTTCTTGCTGTTTATGTGAAAATCAGCTACCAGAATACCAAATGGTAATTTTATGTATGATTTACTTCTTCCTTATTGATAAAAATTCCTCTTTTAGAAGAAAACACACATACCAAGAAATAGGGAGAAATATTTCAAAAATGCATGAAATGTCAAAAGTTCAATGCTTTTTTTACACATTGTAGTCTATTGTAGTCTGACTATTTTAGAGTATTAAGAATATTTGTGAAAATGTGTCCCTCAAAGCTGTAGATAAGGAAAAACAGTTGTACTCAACAATTCTATATCCTAAAATTAATACTATTAATCACTTTCCATGTCACTGCTAAGAATGCACAGGAAGATATCTGAAAATCAAAAGCAGAAGATTTTTTTTAATTTCTGTTTTAATTATTTCAGGATGTTTAGTTTTGCTTTCTTTAGGGGTAACCTGACTTAATTTTCTTTTTGTATGATTGATAGTACAGTAATTTCACACTCATAAGCCACACCTGGTTATAAGCTGCACTTCCGGGTAGCTGGGAAGACCATGGAATTTGTCCATAAATAACCCGCACCCCAATATAAGCCATACATTTTTTTTTGGAAGCGACCATGTGCAACAAAGTAACGAGTTAGTAACAGAATCGTGCGAGCGCAGGGTTTGCTGTCAGGTGCTCAATTTGCAGACAGTTTTCACAGACTGGTGAAGCCTTTAAACGCAGCCCCAGGTGCTCTCCCCATGCTGTGGGTCCCAGCACTCCCACCCCCGGTGCTGGGTGCCGCGGCTCCCTGCCTGCTCAGCAGCGGCGGCAGCTCCCCGCACCGCTCAAAAGCTGCGGCTCGCTGGCGAAGCCGCACGAAGCCGGAAGCAGCTCGGTGGCTGGCTGCATGAACGCAGCAAAGGCGGGCTGACCATGCAAAGCCATGGCTCTGGCTCACCACCCACCCAGCAGCAGCTCCGTGGCAGCTCCCTCCCCGGCCGGCTCGCACATCCGGGTTGGCATTTCACCGGAATTTGTCCATAAATAAGCCACACCCGGTGATTAACTGTACTTCCGGGATCAGCTCGATTCTTCAGTGAAAAAGGTGCAGCTTATCAGTGTGAAATTACTGTACTTGTCTTCATAAAGACCACCCATATAAGTGCTTACACAAAATGCCATACATGATTTCAAGGACTTTTATATCCACCCACAGCTAGCTTGTTGGGAATGCCAAACAAGAAAACAGGAAAATAAAACATTTAGACTCTAGTATAATTTTAATATTTCACTGAAGTATTATTTCATCTAGTCTTATTTTGTCTACACTTTTAGGTACTGCAACTCGCAATCACTTCGTAAGTTTATCTATCAAAACCATATGCTTTAAAACTGGTTGTGAAATCTAATGTTTTTAAGGAATTTTTAGCGCAGTTGAGAATTGAATTTGATCAAATATCTGCTTCTTTTCCTGTGTTTTTCCTGTTAACTATTTCCCTGGAAAGAACAGGGATATCCAGCAAAACCAGAACTGGCTAAAGAAAATTATACAAGCAATTGAGAAGATTTAGACAGAAACGGCTGGAACTCCACTTGGAATCAGTATGACAAAACAACTTGTGAATACTTAGTCTTGTAAAATTGGGGAAAAGAAAGCCTCGTACTGATACTGAAATTATTTCTGTGATTCTTGGTTATTTCGAAAATGCTTTTATAATTAACAGTATAGATGAGGCTCAGGTTTCCTAAGTTTCACTTCTTTGGCCTCCTAGATAAAGAACATAAAAAACTACTTATCCAGAAACGGTAAGAGCAAAGCAAGTCCAACTTCTCTATCCTCAGCCCTGCTCCTCCTTCTCCATCCTACACTTTCCAAATGCTCTGCAGTTTATATGGAGATTAATTTGGCTGGGAACTGCAGCATGGCTTTTTTAGCCTCGTTTTTTCCAACAGATCTAGATTAAAAACTCTTGAATTTCATAGCTCTTTCCAGGTGGAGTTTTCTCACACCACACAGTTTATAAAATAATTAACTAAATTAAATTATCATCTGAGATGCTGCACAGAACAATGTGTGGAATAAGAATACCACAAAACCTAGTAGAACCTTTCTTTTGAATACTAATGACACCTTTTGGATCTATTGAAACATCCAAGTGACACCATATACTTATGTGTTGGTTCACCTGGTTTTAAACTAAATCTAGTCCAACAGAACTATCTCAACTAAAAAATTAGATGCAAAGTGAATATTGTAATCTTTCCTTACACAATATTTAATAAAACAATACGGTACGCCAGTAGGATAGCAAACTGTCCTGTGTTCCAGTGACAAAATGAAAACTATTACTTATACTGAAACACTAAGCATGTGGCTGCTGAAAATTAGAGGTTTACATGCTTTTGTAATTGATATTATCTTGAAACAATTAGAAGTAAAATGTGGTATGGCAATAACAAATGCCTTGGAAATTGTTTTTTTCTTACACTATTTATATATACTTATTGCAACTATAGTAGTATCATTACAATTGTAATCATTTGAGCAAATAAAAAAATAAAACCAAAAAAAATCAAATACTGTAAGAAGAAAATCTTTTTTCAGGCAGAAAAAATACAACTGGGAGGAAAAATGCACTACCAGAAAAGCTGGGCCCAAAGTATACAACTGACTTGACTGCCAAAACATTGCTATATCAGAAAAAAACCCTTTTCTTTTCACAGAGAAAGTATTAAACATTTCACGTGTATTATATGACTTCTATATAAGTAATTTTGGACCAGACAGCCCTCGTAAGTGAGGACTTCTATGTCTCTTACCTCCCCACAAGAGCTGTTTCAACAGAGCACACTTTCCCTTTAAAAAGATTTTATAGTTTTGTGAAATGTCATTAAATACCCATAAGACTCACCATTCCAAAAAATGAAATATTATTTCCAGACATATCATTTCATGATAGAGTTGGTGGCTGGAAATTGACTGTGGGAAAGAATCATTTCACAATTTAGCAATAATTATAGTACTTAGCTTGTTCTGCTTATGTTTTTTAACAGGGAAATAATTCCACAGTTCCACAATCCGAAAAACAGCTTTTCTATTTCGGGGAACTCAGTTGCCTAAATAGTTCACAAACTACTCTACGTTATGTAACCCTTAAGCAATTACTTTCACTGATAAATGACACACTGAAGGAATAAATGGCCTGTCCTATTGCCCAATAAGAATTGCATCTCTTATTGTTTCCATTAACATAGTTTGGATCAAAAATTAAAATCTGGTAAAAATCACAATGAAAATCTGACTATAAATAGCAATAAATCATTTAATAAGGAGCAGATGTGATTTTGAGGAAAAAAAGGAAGAATTCTTACTTATGTGTTTCTAACTTCTGAATAAAATAATTTTATATTTACTCTGAAGATCATTGCAATTTTTAACTGTTACCTTATCTATGTCTTCTTCTTCAAAAATTTTTATTATAGAGATCTTGCAACCACAATTACCTTCTTCCTCTCAACAGTGTTAGGAAATATTTGGGTTGTATGTAAGGGGTTAGGTTTCAGTGCATTTTTACAGCGTGCCATGCAGCAGGCTTTTTGATGCACATAATATACGTTAATAAAAGTCTACTACTGTCTATTAAGGTTCTCTAAATTAGCACACACTAAGGAAAACCAGGTAAATTTATTTCCATTGAATGGTAGATAAGTAATCATTAAAAAAATACTAACAGGTCACATTCAGTCCAGAAGCACAAATTAACCAAACAATAAATGTGCTCACACTTAAAAACTAAAGCAACTTCCTAATTTTTCAGCCTGTGCATTGAAGTCAGCTTGAGGCGTTACTGCCCACATCAAATATCGAACCTCTCTGCACAGCTAAGATTCCTTCTTGTAACTGTTCCTAAGAACCTTGATATAAGCCCTGCAAACAAAGAAAAACCTATATTCTTTCACTTTTACCTGTACCTACATAAATATATGCAATTATCAGAAGGACTCGGTTTTAATAAAACTTAATTGTGTCTTATACTTTGTCTTATACATAAACCACCCAGGTTTCTTTTCTCAAGCTTTTCTCTCTCATTCCTTAAATATCATGAATTTCAGATATTATTCACCCTGTCAGAAATGTCCTTGAGCATTTGCAGACACTCATGAGAGAAATTCAGTAGTCACCCATAGTTGTTTTTCAAATGCCTAGAAGGACAAGAAGTCCTGAAGTTTGTACTTAGAAATTCTATCAAATGAAAATGCATTCCTGTTCTCCAGGTCTGTTTATTGCAAGCCTTCATTCATTCCAATAGTACTGGTTATAACAATAATTATTACTTTCCCTTCTTACAGTACCAACAATTATATGCTTAGAAGAGTCTGCTTTATATGTCATTATAACTTATCTGATTCTCTCAGTCTTACAATATTGTTCTATTAAGTTCCATTGTGAGTGCAGGCAATCTGCAAACCTTTTACTTATCAGTAATACTGTATTCAAAAACCACACCTCTTGTGTTCACATGCAATTTTAGAAATAGAAATTTTAATATTTTCAACATGTAAGTTTAACTCATTTTAAGGTGATACTAATGTTATGTCTTTTTACATGGTTTTCACAATATATTTGAACTCTTTGCAAGTTCAAGTGTACAAGGAGTCCCATACAATAATATGTAAAGTCCTGCATTCATTTAATAAGCAATTTTTATCAAATGATTCTCTGTGAAGAAAAAGGCAGGTTTAAGAGCAGCAGAA
The DNA here is from genome assembly GCA_009812075.1 of Sialia sialis. NCBI lineage: Eukaryota > Metazoa > Chordata > Aves > Passeriformes > Turdidae > Sialia > Sialia sialis. The sequence continues at coordinate 40,517,985 of VRYO01002734.1, read as the reverse complement.
ACTGCTACAGTAAATTCCAGGTTTGAATTGAGGCTTGTTCTAATAAATGGTACATTTTTTAACAAGAAGTTATCTAAGAAAGATGATACCAATTTGTCAATTCTTTTTAAAACATCTGTACTGAGAATATACTTCAGATAAACTAAAATGCTTCAGTGCTGGCTGTTGTAGATTTCCCCTAAACATTCTCTATAGGGCAAAATGGTGCACTGAAAATCTGCTGAAGCAATATGCTACTATTTAGCAAGTTCAACATTTAAAAATGGAGTAGGTAGTATTTCTGTAGCCTCTGCTAGATCACTCTAAAACCCACCAATCTGGCATGATTTAACATGACACATAAAAGCTGCTGAGAATGGAAAAACAACAGTACTACAATTTTAAAGTTATATAATGTACATTGTACAGAAAAAGTCAAATATCTTCAGCATTGAAATTATTTTCTTTGTTTATAGTCAAACACGAAGCTTTCTAAATCCTCTCTTGAAAATTAAAGTAATTCAGTATTCATCCTGGACATCTGCTCTAACAGACAAATCCAGATGAACTTTGTACTTTTGTTTCAAGTTTGCCCTGATAGACAGAAATTATGTAATGATGTGCTATTACGTTTCATCTCATCATTTTTCAAACATCAGTGTTTCCTAAACCCTTTGTATGTTCAAATAAATGACCATAATTAGTTTGGACCAAAAAGTTCCAGATAAAAAAATTACAGAATTCCAGGCATGGATTAAGTACCATAGTGCCCATTTACACTTTCATTACTTTGAAGACAAAGGCAGGCTTTTTCAGTGAGATTCTCTACCATATTTTAATGTTCTTGAATCAAGTGCTAAGTGAAAAATTTGTGTAATTGTCATTGAACACCTAAAAATGCTGTCTTCTCTTCATACAATTCTGTAAAACCCCATTGATTTCCTGTCCTTAGATCCTCCAGATTTATGACAAATCATCAGTTTCAACTTTCTTCTGGAAACTATCAATATATTTTTTCTCAAAATAGTGCAGTAATTAAACAAATTTTATACTGAAAGCGTACAAGATGACAATCTATTAATCCATCTGTCAAAGACTGCTTATTCATTTTCACTTTGATCATCTAGGCTAAGATTTCTCTTAAAGGTTGCACTCTTCTGAATTTTAGTTTGTGAGCAATGCCAAGGAATGTTACCACAGTAATCAGTAGTTCTGTGCTTGTAAAGGGAAAATGTTCCTTAACTAAAATAAACAAACAAAACCCTCATCTATGTTTATCTCTCTGTTCATGGGGTTTTTTCCTCAAGTCATGTTAACTTTTAAATTGTTCAAATAAAACACAAACAAGTGAAATGACATGGGAAAAAAGAAGAAAGTGATATAATGAAATACTTTAAGATGCAATATTTTTAAGCTGACTCATTTTAATTTCCTATTTCCTCTGTGTTTTATAGAAACTTCTTCCTTAATTATTTACTACTTAATGAAGTCTAGAGAGATATAGAAGGCTAAATAATTTTCCTTTATATTTTTTTTACATTGAATGGTAAATGTGGAGCATAGAACTTAAAAAATTTTTGCTAAAAATTCCTAGAGGTCCTCACGCCTGAGTCACTTCAAGCACTGGCCCATCTGCTTCTATGCTTTGTATAGCTAATAAAATCAGCACAATTGCTATTCTCTCTGTCTGTCCATCTTTCTTCATTAATTTTTGTCTCTTCCCATAAAACTTGGGTCAAAAAAACCCCAATACTTCCCTGTCTACAACGGGTTTCCTACATACAATAGAAGTGCAGCATTTTGCCTTTTTAAGCGGCTACCAATATTCAGCATATGGGGCTTTTTTATTCTTAGTTCTTGAAGTGCAACGAAAGCTATGCTCATTTGAAAACAGACTGACTAGGAACTAATTCAAGCTGAAATAATCCTGAATAAATAACAAACTGTGTTGTATTACAAAAATAAGATAACATTCCCAACACTTTATGGCTATAAAATGCCATCATTTACAGATTATCAAGGCAGGAGGGCAAGCAGATTTCATTTTGTAAGGTCTTTTCCTCCTAAGTATAGAAAATGAAGATAAGTGCATTGTACATGGCAAGCTGAGAGGCGAGTTTAATGTTATTTCCATTATTTTGCATGTTTGAGGGACTTGTTCTATGTATCAGAATTTTAAAAATGGAGCAGAAGAATGTCAAGGCTAAAAGGGACTATAACTAAACTAGCACAAACACACTTCCTCTGCAGGCCAAAGAATCTCCTGTTATTCCATCAAAACTAAATATCTTTGTAAAGATTCCAAGTAATGACAATCTAAATCATGTGTTCCAAAGGTTAGTTACCCTCATTGTTAAGATATGCACCTTTTTTGTTGGTCCGAATTTGTCTACATTCGATTTCAAGCTTCTGGACCTTATTACATACCATACTGTTTGAGACCATTAAATATTAGAAATCTTATTTTCATGCACCTATTTGTGGACTCTGATCAAATTACATCTGAATCCTCACTCAAACATATTGAACAGATTGAGTTTCTAAGCCTCTCATTACAACCCACATTACAAGTAGCACACAAACATTCTTATAGCTATTTCTGAATATTTTTTCAATAATTTTCCTTTTTTTGAAATACAACAATCATAACTGGAAATAATATTACAGCTATAGTCTAGCTTATGCCATTTGCTAATGTTGTCCATTTTCTCTATACGTATACTTATTTTATGTCAGCAAACAGTACAGAAAAAAAGTGATCTACACACCTGAACACTTTACTCTGATGTCAGAGTACAAAATATCTAAACTTCTGAAGAAAATAAACCATTAAATATATGAGAGTAAATGGAAAAGGAGATAAAATTATATGACTAGCAAAGCAAACCTGCTAGAATGACTGGATATCTTTAAAAAAGGAGCAAATTTTATGAACAAATTAAAAGCAGAATAGTATTTGTCTAGATCTCTGTAATACTACATTTAAAGTTTACATAAAATTGGAGTTATTGTTGCAATTGTAAGAAAAAAGGAACTGGCTGTGGAGATGTCAAATCCCATGAGCTAGACCTCTGCCCCAGAGTGGTTAGTAGTGGAGTTCCTCAAAGATCATCTTTGAGAACAATCTTATTAAATATTTTCAAAACTGCCTGGCATAAAAAGTAGGAGTGATGTCAATGCCTCCTAACCATGTGTCAATACAGAGAACTGAACTAGGATAAAGGAAAAACTGGGTGACTGAAGGACTGGAGTAATAGAAGTGTCGTGACATTTAATAATACCAAGTATGAGGCTGGGGCACAGGCTCAGTGCTCAAGGCTTCTTAGCAGTGTATACTAAATTGGATTTTGATGCCCTCAAGGAGAGGATAAAATTACTTATTTTCTCAACATGAAAAGGCTTCAAAACTATGTTTTGTGATGACAGAGGAACAGGAACATCTTCCCTGAGAAGTTTGTGTTGCTAAGCTAAGCAACATCCCTACCACCAATAACAAACTGCGAGGGTTCCACTGCCTTCTACATAACCCACTCAATGTTTCAGGGCTGTGGCCATGCATCTTGTCTGAGGAGAACAACCCAAAGCTACCAGCAGAGGCAGAGAAGTGAAATGTGTGCATACCGGCTGAAAAGGATTTCCAGTTCCGCCATAAGATAGCCAAGATCCCAGTTTGGTCTGTGCTCACCACCAAGTTGACAGTGTTGGGGAAGAGGTGTGAGCAGAAGGGGATGAGTACACAGCCAGCATAGCAGCAGTCATATGAAATTAATGTTCATGTGATCTTAGCACCCTGAGCTGCTAAGAGAGGGTGAAATATGGGAGCAATTCTGTACCATGATGATTCTGCAGACACATCAGTCTGTCATAATACAAACTATTTATGCCTAAATCTAGTTCTGTGACAGTTCCTCAGAAACTAATACACTGAAAACCTATTAGGGAAATGAAGATCATAACATATTCATCAATCGCAGGACAACTGAGCCACCAATGTGATGCAACCCTACAAGGCAAACATGACCTTAAATCAGAAATGATCATTTCAGTAGAGTAAGAGAAGCCTTTATGCTATTTTGCATTGCACTAATGAGCCCCTGTGTATACTGCTACGCGGAATTCTGGCAACTTATATTAAAGAAAAATGGATTCAAACTGGGACACATGTGGAGGACCGTCATTAGGGTGATCAGAGAATGGAAATTTACATGTTTTGTAAGATCAAAGTTAAAGAAAGTGACAGCACACTACCTTTTTTCCTTGCCTCCAATTCCACCATAGCTTGTTTTGGCTTCTGCCTCAACTGCACCATTCTACCAGCCCAAATGCTCTTCTATCTATGCAGTGAACTGTGTCAAGGAACTCATGATCAATGAAAACCTTTCAATCATCAGTTTCCTGATGGGATTTCTTTTCTGAGCATGTAAGTCTATGCTGGCACATAGAAAATAAGGCCTGAAGCTAAGAGTAACAATGCCAATTCATGATGCAAGTGCAGATCATTTTTTGCTAATAAACACAAGTTGAAAGGAAACACCAAGAAGGAACAGAGATGTTTAAACATAAGGACAACACAAGCTTGGAGAAAATGGCTGTACATCTATTACAAACATTTCAGGCTGGAAATCAGAAATTTTAGCTGTCACAAAAGTACAGTTGTAGTTCCAGTTACAGGGACAAAGGCATATCCTGTTCTTACAGTACAGGTGCAATCTGCTAGCACTTTAGAAGTGTTTTTCAATCCCATAATTAACAACTGTTCCATATTTTTGACGGTAAGTATGCATTTACTTATGTTAAAGTGTAGTATTTTTAAAAATCAATTTCCAGGATGTCAAAGATTAGTAAATTAATAAATAAAAAAGTAGTACCACTTCTACATCTGGACAAACTGTAACATTGAGAAATGCTAATAACAGTAACAAGGTAAAAGAAACTTCAGGAAGGATGTAATTTCTCTAAAATTCAAAAACTACTCCAACAGCTTTTTTCAAAGAATTGCCTCCCATATGTGGTGTGACACTTTTAGATGTGCCTTGTACCCTGAGACCCATTGCAATATTCTGACCTGATTTTTAACAGAGTTTGGTACTTGGTGTTTTGGAGTTTTTGAAACTTGTCCACCTGTTTATGTGTCTAAAGCCATTATTTGGTGACAAAAAGGTGAAGTATGCAAAAAAAATACATATATACATATGTAGTTATTTTTTTAATCACCAAAAAAAGCTCCAAAATGTAGGTAATCTGTCTTCATGGATGTTGAGTGGGAGTTCAAGCTTTGAGGGAGGAAAAAAAGATGCACCTTCCAAAATCTTTGATGCCACTTTTGAATTATGGTTAGAGCTCATGATTTAGTATGAGAAACTTGAAAAACTATGGAGTCTTGAAACACATCAACCTCAGGAACTGGATTATATTCAGATATACATGGTAACTCTTTTCATGCCAATAATTGTACTGTGGCAACTCCTTTGGGAGTCTCTGCTGGAAGCAGTGAGTGTGCTCTTCTTTGTGTGTGCGTTTTCACATTCTTTGCATTGAAAGAGTGACTTTGGGATTTAGTTCTCCAAAAACTTGATAGAGACTGACTATTAGATACTAGAAACATGTCTTGATACCATTTTAAAAAAATTCTAACACAATTAAATTGAGATGTATTTCAGGGATGGCTGACTTACACTGTTCAACATAATCACACAAAACCAGTATTTTACATGCCACTTGTTAAATGATATTTGTATGTGACCACATAAGTCTGAACTATGTCTAAACACATAAAAACCGACTAAAAAGTTTCCAGATTTTACACCTGATCCTGCTTTCCTGCCCCTCAAAGCAAGCCCCCTTTCTGCCTCACAGTTCTGCCCTGATATATTTCAAATAGCTACTTTAAAAATACAGAAAAATGCACACAAAAGGGCAGGTGAAAAAACAAGAAAAATATTTTTTAAACAGTAATAAGAAAGAAATTCAAAACTCAAATAATATTTACAAATACAATTACTTTTATGATACCTTTAAACACATTATTTTAATTTTCTAGGTATGCTTTAAAAAAATCTTAATTTTTTTTCTGTCCTGAAGAACATCGGAACTGTTGTGATGGAGGGGCTCCAGTTGCTTTTTCAAAGAACTTTAAGAGCTACAAGTCTAAAATTGGTTGACAGTAAAATAAAACATGGGTAAGAGATGCAAAAACTATGAACTTAATACCTTGCTTATCATCTTCGTTTAATCAGAACGTTTGAAAGTTATATTTTACAGCAAATCTTAGAAGAGATCTTACTCTTCACTTGGGCATACCTACCACCTGTTTGATCCTGTAGTGCTGCCAAAAAACATTTCAAAACCAATACAGACAGAAGACAAATACATCTGACAAACAAAATAAATTATATTATATTGGTTATTCATAAGATACATGTACTCCTTACCTTTGAAATAACAATAAAGCTGTTGTAATTGATTTATTATGACATACTAAAAAACAGTATAATAACATTTCAACATACTTTTCAAATTACTTCCATTTTAGATGTGTACATTCGTGGTCTCTTAGCAGTCTCCTGGTATTATTATTTTTAATGAATAGCAAACATCATACTATTAATAAATAACATCTAAATAAAAATGTATCAAGTTTGACAAAGCTTTTGAGCAGTTTGCCACGTTACCCAGAGAACCACAGTATGCTGCCAGGAATTTTCGTGCGCCCTCCCCTTCTTATTACAAAGTCTGGTAAAGATGCCACTGTTTGAAGGGCTCATTTTTGTCGAGTTATTACATTGATGTCATCCTGTCGTACACTGTGTACTCCTGACTCCAGCTACTTTGCTGCAATAGCTCACCCCTGAGTGAGGCAGTGAAGGAGTTTCATGTGCAATGCTCTGTCTGTAGCCTTACTCTGGAGTCCCTTTTGTACTCCAGTCAAAGTAGCTACTCCACAAGCAGCTATATCTGCAGTTTTTCCATCAGACATCAGTTTCGTTAAAGAAACTATTTCCTATTGAGAATAGATCTTCTCCAGTACATTTGGAGCAGTAATTGTCCTAATGCTTGTTTCTTCAAATCTTCAGCAGTATCTTCTAGGCCTCTTTCAACAGTATTTACTGATAAGAGTGCATTTTAGATTGCTGCTACATTGTTTCACCTGTGTTATTTCAGTGATTTTTATTGTCATGGGAATAACAATTGTTTCCTCAATGCCATGTGGTCTTTTGCTATTATCTATGAAACTTCTAGACTTTTATCATTATGTTTTGCAAACTGCAGGATTGAGTAGTATGACTGAAAACATCACTGAAAAATATTTGTGAAGGTCTGCCTTCATGCTCTGATCTGTGTAGCTTTCTAAACATCTTGCTAACCATAGTGGCTTCATATCTTCTTTAGCTGGTATCTCAAGACACAATGCACACTTTTGGTGAACTTCATTAACAACAGTGGATGTCAATTAATAGAATCATAGAGCCATAGAATCACAGAATGATAGTATCAATGCCTTTGCCATAGGCAAGGACAACTTCACCAAATTAAGTTGCTCCGAGCTCTACCCAAAGTGCCCTTGAACTCTTCCCAGGGATGACACATACATAGCTTCTCTGGGCAACTTTTCCACCCACATAGTAATTTTTTTTTTTTCATAATACCTAAATCTAAATCTACCTTCTTTCAGTTTTAAGCTGTTTCCCTTTGTCCCCTTTGTCTTGTCTCCATTCTTCTTGAAAAATGTAAAAAAAAATGCCCCTCTTCATTTTTCTTGGAGGTTCCCTTCAGGTACTGGAAGGCCACAACTAGGTTGTCCCGAAACCTTCTCTTTTCCAGGCTGAATAAACCAAATTCTCTCAGCCTTTCCCCAAGGATATTTCAGTCTTCATAATTTTTAATGTGTTTGATCAACTTATTGTCAGATTCAATCAGATCACCATTGGTTTTGATGTTGCCTGGCTGACAAAGAATTCACACTTGCAACAGAAGTGTGAGCTCTACCATTTTCTTGTTCCATGCTTGTGTTCAGTATTATCTTCAATGGCAATTTCTTTGCAGGAATATTTTATGACATTTGTCCATTTTTTGAGGGTTAGGTAATAGAGCCTGTAAATCCAGTTAAGCAGGCACATGGAAATGGGAATGTAGACAATACACTGAAAATAAGTAAGTGACAGCACCACTGTCAAGCCCCCTGCATTGTGGAGCCCCCAGTGTTCCCCCAGGATACCTCGTGTTCCATACCTGAGGTGACCATCTGACCAAAAGAGGGCAACAGCTCTGTTTTAGGGTTTTTGCCTTCTTTAAAGAGACTCATTGAAGGAGCTACCACTGAAGGAAGTATGAGCAATGCAAACAGATGGAGAATAAACAACAGCAACATAGCAAAGATATTATGTTGCTGGTGGTGCTTGTTAATCTGGATTTCTACTGAAGGGAGAGGAATTCTCCCAGTGAGACCTAATAAATCTGAACAATTTCAACAATTGTGTGCTTGTGTGAGTACTGGGTGTGTGCCTAACTGTTGGCTCCATCAAACTCTGAGATGCCATCCAGGTAAGCTCTCAGTTATTTGTGACCAGTTGCAACTACATTCTTGTGGCTTCCTTCTCTTGACCCACTTAATACCTGCTTCATTCTGCTTCCCAATCCTGGCCAGTCTGCCTGCCTGCTTCTTCTTACCTTGACCTTCTATTTAGTAGATATTTGAGTTTGTGGCTTTTTCATTCCAAGTCAGATTCCTGAGTACGCTTTTGCTTTTTTGGCTTTTTTTTTCTTTAGTTTTTGGTTTTTGCTTTTGGTTTTTTTTTTAGGATGCTCTGTGCTACTTTTAATTTCTGCTTCTTTGGCTCATCTTGTTTTTCCTGCCTTGAGTTTAGTCTATCAGTGAGCCCAGTTGCCTATTTATAGTATCTATCTACAGTTGTTTGATATTGTGTGGAAGCTGACAGTACAAATCCAGAAATGGAACTTTCACAACTATTGAACATGTTTAGAGCTGTTGCTTGAAAGCAGCATCAAAACAAATTGAACACTGCAGTAATTTTCTATATATTTACTGAAACAGGAAAACTCTCTGGGCATCTGTATGAAATCTACTGTAGATCTCTCTTCCCCTATGAACACTGTTCAACTCTCAGATTGTATCATTCAGGGAGCATCAGGCCTCTGACTAATGATAAATTTTCACCAGGAAGAGTGACTTGCATGCTACGGCATTACCTAAGCTAAAATGTGGATTATATTCCTACAGTTTCTAAAATAATAAGGTGTTACTTATGAAAGCTAGTGATTCTGAAAAAAAAAAAGCAAAAAAAGAATATAATTTAAAATTTACCTTTTTAGTAACTATTTCTAAATTGGATACGAGTCCCAATACTAACATATATTAGGACTAAAGTTTTCAATATTAGACATTACTTAATAAAACAATAAAATCTATACTTGTAACTGGTATGCAAAAATAAAAGACTTCGAGATTCAATACCTATTTTATGGTTTCCATTCAAATCTCATATCCTTTTGAGATTTCTGGTTTCACAGCTTTAAAGAAGCCTAACTGAAATTCTCTGTATTGGTAAAAGAGCACTGAACTGAAACTTAGTAACTTGATTGAAAAATCTACCATGAAGGATCAGATGTTTATGGAATCACGCTTTTCACTTTTTGACAAGAAAAGGAAGTGAATGCCTGTAAGTTTTTGGCTTCTAAATGTAAGCAAATGTTTAGATCTGAAAACAGAGACAATCTTCAACATATTCATACACTCTTTGATTTTGCCATACCCAGGTAGCAGGATTTGCATCTGAAGATATCCAGCACTGCTCACATTAAGTGGAAAGACCACTACAAAAACATGGACCCTTGTACTTTGTATTTTTTTGATGGCATTGTAACTTGACTGTACCTATTCAGCATAACATTCACCTTGACTGGGACATAGTTCAATCACACCAGACCAGACAAACAGCTGCTGGATACTAATGCAAGTTCCATTAAAGCCTTCTGAGAGTAGCATTATCATGATGGTTTGCTGTTGTCCAAAATCTTTTCCCCCAGAATCCTGAACAAAATCTGTCTTCTGCTGCATACCACTCTTTAGGGTAGAGTTCTTCATGAACTGAAGCTTGCCAGCAAATTATGAGAAATAAATCAGGATCTTAAGGAAGTTTTGAAACTTGAGAGACTCAGTCAATGGGAGAATTAAATTCTTGAGCATATCTTATTGAAGAAAATTTACCATTAAGGCTTACTTCTGTATATTTTTTGTGGAATTAGTATCCTCTGATTATAAGCTTACAAAATCCCTAACAAATCTCAGGGTCACTGAAATGAACATTTGAAAGTTAAAGGTTGTCTTAAATCCTATTTCCAAGTATGAGTATATTGTAATTTGACATAATCAACTGGAAATTCACATTTTGCCAGCTTAATTTCAATCTTCCTTTTATTTTGGAGCAAGAACACAAAAGAAAGGACAGGAATTCATCCTCCAGTGGCATTCTTCTTGAAAGCATTCACAAACAATAACTTGGAAATGTCTGAGAGTGAAGTGACCACACACTGAGTTAAATCTCTTGATGATCTTGCCTGTGATGTTACCTTGAGCAAAGCAAAATTTGATGCAGAAGATGAAGTGGCAGAAAATTAGTGGTGATAATTCCTAGGGAACCACCATTATTAACAAAGAAACTACATTCCTTCAAAGACTTCAGCAGATGTTATGGTAACAGCCAGAAACCCTGCACAGAACTATAAGCTGTTCACCAGTTAAACACAGGAAAAACGTATTCAACAAAAGACAAAACATAGTATTTAAGCAGAATTTCTCATTAAGGCACTAGCTGCTGAAGAGGAGACATTAACTCTCTAGCCATGAGGCTACTCTACATATTCTGATTTGTGTTTCTGCAGTTAAGGCTATAGTATGTAGAATAATTCAAATCCAGGACAGGAACTTCAATCAGACTTACCAGTGAAGATGCACCAGGTAGGTATTTGGATAACTCACCAAGTTTTTCAGAAAAATAGGATAGAAATGATGGTCTATGAGAGCCCAGCATGTGGCCTTAAGGAAAGTCAAACTGGGACTTCAATTCTATAAACACCCCATCCACATAGAATTATGTCAGTAGTAAACTTTTTTTTTCTAAGTTTGATATTTTTAAAGCATTGGAAGAATGAAATGATACACACAGGGTTTCTGAAGTTGAGCTATTCACCCAAAACCCAGGAAAAAAACCCTCTTTCAGAGCACAGGCATCAAACACAATTCCAAAGAAAAAACAAACCAACCAACCAGACAAAAAAAAAAAATGGCCAGAAAAGCACTGCCATTTTTCTTTCCAAAGTAACTTGCACCAAAAAATAATCTTCCTATTTCATTGCTTTTTCTGCATATTGAAATTATGTAACTGGGATAGATAATGCCATGGCTGAGGAAACATCCACAGTGAGAGTGTAAAGGCTGCACCTGACAAGTCTTAGGATACAGTGCTAGGATGATGGTACTAGTATGGAGAAAATAGATCTATGCAATGCTGCTGAATCACTGCTTTGAAAAAACACATCTTTTCAAAGATCCTTCAGATGATGGGCATACTGAATCACATCTTGTAATAGACAATGAATACAGATGTAAAGATTATTACTTCCACTCAAACTCCCTGAAGAAGTCCACAAGAATCTTAACTAAAAAATCAGATTAATACAACCTTGAATTTCTGAAAGACACTTAGTTCCTCACTATAGACTCTTAAGAGAAGTAAAAATGTCATGGTTTATGGATCTTCAGATGACTAAGCCAATGAAAAAATAAAAAAAAAGAAAATGGATAAAAGCATATTTGGTCTGTTTTCTCAGTAATGACTTTCTACAAATGAAATCCAAAAATGGTCTCTGATTGACCTTTTTTGGGCAACATGTGTGTAAATTATCTGGAAAAGTGAGTAAACACTGAGGGGAATCTCTAAGTATGCTCCAATATTGATACTAACTTGCTCCACAAAGAGGAAAGACATGGGAATAAGGAACACAGAAACAACATCAACAAACCAACCAAAAAATAGCAAAAAACATTACGCAACTTTCTAGTCCTGGCTGGGCAACAAAATGGCAAATGAAATACAGGGTAAATTAAAACTTAAAAGTGATGAAGATGGGGCAGGGGGAGAGAATGGAATTACCCTTAGAAACATGACAATGAAACATTGTCACTTAAACATGACCTTGAAGCTATGACAACTCTATGAACACTTTGGATCAATGTTCAGGAACAATCAAAAAAGGAAATCAAGCATTTGGATTTACTAAGATGGAACAGAACACATCACCATGCCACCACATGACTTCACAAAGTCCCAAATCTTACAGGCTGCACGCTATTTCCTTCCACAAGAACAAGACAGGACAAAAAAGAGAGAGGTAACAAGGAATCAAGGCAGAGAATACCTTTCTAATACCACAGCATAAGGTAGAATTCTTTACCTTAGAAAAGGGATGGCTGATCATAAAATGGAGATATACTAAGTCTTGATTGGCAGAAAGTGAAGCGGCTTTTAAATTATTTCCTGTTTTGCTATGTTCTCACAAAAACACAGAATTACAACAATAGGGGATGCAGTTTCTTAAAGGAGAAAAGCATAACAGTGCATCTGAGAAGGAAGACCAATGAATGTTGGCCACAGAGCAGACGAAGTATTTTGACTACTGAGTTAGAAAACGGAGAGCAAATGATAAAGGCAGTTGAAGGCAGAAATAGTTGCCATTAGGAAATGAATACTTTTCCGAAGACAATACTGGGAGGGGGTGGTGTGTGATGCTCCTCGCGAACAGGGGCTGGGAAAGCAGTGGTGGGGTGAAGCCGAGCTCCGCACCCGCAGCTGGGCTGTGACATCTCGTGGTCACACGCTTTAAATGCAGCCCAGAACACCGCGCTGCAGAGCACCGTTTGTTTTGCTTTCGATATTAAAAAGAGAGACCCTGTTGATGTGATCAGTGACGGGGCAGACGGAATAAAATCGGAAGTGTACACTACTTATAGGCTCTCTAAATAGAAATGGATATTTTTCTAAAATATAAGAAGTGAGGTTATTAGTGATATACAAAAGAAAAAGTTTACTCAAATGCTGTTCTACCCTTAAAACAGACATGCTTTCATGACTTCAACTCAATGACTTCAATTATTAATGAAAACAGACTAAATTTTAAGCCTAATCAAAATTTTTAAAAATCACAGACCACCTGAATAATGCTCCCTCAGCTATGAATGGAATTGGATTTGAGTTTCATGACATGCAATCTGTATGGTTCTAGCAGACACGAGGACATGGAATCTTAAAGACTCGTGCCTCACAAACAAAATATAACTCTTTATTTGAAAACCCTACTGGAATGTGATTTCCTCTTAACCCTTGTTTTGGCTCTGTGCAGCTTTTAAGAGCAATTCAACTCATGGCTAAAGCAATGCTGAAATTTTATTTTGAGATCCCTACAAAAGTGAGGTATGTTGAATTTCTCACAACTATAGTACAAGATTTCAAGTATTACAGCTACTTTCGCTTACTTACTTTTAGGTTTGTGAAGAGATTGAATACATAATTTCAAAGGCAAATCATAATCACAGAGTCCCAGAATATGCTGAGTTGGAAGGGATCCAAAAGGATCATTGAGTGCATCGATCCCCAAGAGTCACACCCTGTGTCTGAGAGCAGCATCCAAACCCTGACTGAACTCTGTCAGTCTGGTGCTGTGACCACTTCCCTGGGGAGCCTGATCCAGTGCCCAACCCCATAAAAGTTAGTGTTGAGCTTCAATGTGTAAATATATTGGATAGCATGGTCACTGAGGTACCTATTTTAGTGAAACTTCTCATATAAAAAAACAATAAATTCCTCTATTCATCAGAAATTTCAAATCAGAAAAACAGTGTTTCTTGCATAAAATATTCATAAAGTAACAGAAGGTGTTTTTAAAAATTCACACTATTTTATCTACTTTCAGCCATTTAGATTTATTGAATTTCTCCTATTTTATCTGCTTAAAATAACCACAAAGGTGTTCATTTCTTTAGAAAGTCACACACAACCTTTTATAAGGGTTTTTTCTTCTCCAGAAATCTTAATTAGTATTAGGTTTAACAGCCTAAAAGAAGTTTATATATGACAAGAGCTCAGTAGTGTTGCAAATCATACTCATCAACTTTTTAAGCAAATTACAATCTTGGCAAAAATATAATATTAACAAGAGAAAATGAGCATAAGTAATGCTCCTTTGTTATTAAGTTGCAAATACACTTCTCCTAGACAAGAATTAACTATATTAATGTGGAATACAACAAAGTGAGGATAAAAAATCTCCCATTTCTATCTATTCCTTTAATTTATAAAAAGGAATTCTTTGACAACATAAACAAAGCTCATTCTGAGCATTTCAGAAGGAAAAATCTAAGTCTCAGCAACGGGATGAAGCCATGCAACAGAGTTACTGCTGTGAAAAGGATTGCAATACTATGACCTTTCATAAAACTCTTAGTCAAGGCATTAGTTCAGAGGGAAGACAGAAGAATCCCAACAAGAGGCCAGAGAAACTAAAGGTATCTGCACAATAAATAATGTGACTGTATACATACAGAAGGAGGGGGACTACGTTGCTTTGCTACAAATAAGTGATTTGTCCCATACATAAAGTTGAACAACATACACATTTCCAGAGAGCATCTTGACTTATAAAGCCATTGATACTCAATCTTGCATGAACTAAGCCATGATGTAAAGATAAGGATCAGAGAAAATGTCAATGCTGCCACTGTCAGATTTGTATAGAAGCAGCCATTTTGATACATTGTGATTCACCCTGTATCTGTCTGATTAATGCTGCTATTGACAGAAACTCACAAAAGTAAATCCAACACAGAACTATTCAAGACCAAGTTTCCATCCACTTATATTTGACAGTAGAAACTGCTAATACTTCCTATCCATTAGCTCATATTTTGTCTACAGGTAGATCAAGGCCCCTTCTGAATGGCTAGCTCTGTATAATACCACAATCTAAGCAGCACTTGTGAAATCCTGAAAAACTTGCAGTTGAGACCTGCTGGTAGGGCTTTGCACACCTTTGGCAAAGCTGTCATCAGGTGTACTTGAGAAGGTAAACATCAGTCCCAAAGTGCTACCAGAATGAAAATGTATCTACTCCTTTACGTTCATTAAAACACAGCACTCTTATTTGTGCCTGCTGCTGAAAGATGCATTTCTTGCTCAGATTTTAGGGTAGGACAGAAGGAGAGGGCTCAGAGTTCTGGAACACTTACATAAAGCTGCTTCTTGCACCCCACTCCTCATGGTCAGGGACAGCCTCTCCAACAGGGAGATCAGATGTGTCTAATGATCAGAACAGATGGATGTGAAAATTGAAATAAAGTCCTGAAGCATGTTATCTTGGAGTTCTCACAAGCAGATGGTTCTGAGGCCTTTTGGAGGAATTCTCCACAGACCTCGTGTATAGTACCCATTTGGAGTTAATTTTGCTGCCAGTTAGTGCTGTAGGCAATCACCTTTTCAGAAAGGTGTTAGCAAAAATTCTATGAAAGAAGTCAAGAGGACTGCTAATCTCAGGTGCAATCTTGCTTGTCTAGCACAATCTTAGCTGTGACATATGCTTCAGCCAAAGGCAAGAACACAGTAATTCCTTTAAGAATTTTTTTCCTCTCTACAAAAATGGAGAAAAAGAATTGAAATGTCTGAAAAAAACCAGTATATTAAGAAATACATGATGAGCTGGGTGAATGAAGCACAAGGCACCTCACAAATACTTCTGGTCCATCATAAAGGCCAAGGGTTCAGTTTATCTCCAAGCACATACAAAATAATTTCAGCCAATCTAAGACAAACTGGAAATATTTAAATTGTCAGCTCTGCTTAGGGGCCTATCTGTCCACACTCAGCACCTGTACATTTAATAATCTGTTGGAGGCTCTAAAGATCAGTGACAACATGCTATCTATCCTAAAGAAACCACTCCAACACTTATCAGAGACATAAAAAGAGAGATTGCCTTTTGTGGTGGGTTGACCCTGCCTGGCTTCCAGGTGCCCATCAAGCTGCTCTGTCACACCCCTCCTCAGCTGGACAGGGGGAGAAAAACATGGCAAAAGGCTTGTGGTCAAGATAAAGTCAAGGGAGGTCACTCAGCAATTACTGTCAGGCAAAATAGGGTTGACTCAGGGAATTTAGTTTAATTCATTACAAATAAGATCAAAGTAATGAGAAATAAACCCAAACCTTAAAACACCTTCCCCCTACTCCTCTTTTCTTTCCAGGCTTGAATGCTGTTTTTCCTTATCTCCTCCCAATGGAGTAGGGAGACACAGAGTGGGGGCTACGGTCAATTAATCACAAACGATTTCTGCCGCTGCTTCTTCCTCAAGGACAGCACTCCTCACACTCTTTCCCTGCTCCAGCATGGGGTCCATCCCATAAGAGACAGTCCTCCACAAACCTTTCCAAAATGAGTCCTTCCCACAGGTTGCAATTCTTCACAAACTGCCCCATCATGAGTCTCTTTCAGCTGCCCTTCAGGCACAGGCTGCTCTAGCATGGGTCCCCCCTTTGGGTAGCAAGTCCTGCCAATAAACCTTCTCCAGCATGGACTCCTCTATCTGTGTGTCCATAGGTCCTACCAGGAGCTTGCTCCAATGAGGGTCATAGCCTCCTCAGGGTATCCACCTGCTCTGGCATGGGGTCCTCCAGAGGCTGCAGGTGGATCTCTGCTCCAACCTTAACCTCCCCAGGCTGCAGCGGCACAGCTGCCTCACCATGGGCTGCACCACGGGCTGCAGGGGTATTTGTGACAGTGCCTGGAACACCTCTTCCCCTCTTTCTCCTGTGACCCTGCTATCTGTAGTTGCTTCTCTCACACATTCTCATTACTCTCTCCTACCTTTTCATTTTAGTTTTTCCCCTTCTTAAATCTGTTATCCCTTTTTTTTCCCCTTTCAAATTCTGTCATGCTAGAGGCACTACCACCAGCACTGATGGGCTCAGCCTTGAGCAGTGGCAGGTCCATCCTGGAGCCAGGCTGGTACTGGTGCTGGTGGAATTGAGGGAAGCTTCCATCAGCTTCTCACAGAAGCCAGCCATGTAGCCTCCCCATTACCAAGACCTTGGTACACAAATTCAGTGTACCTTTTCAGATTTTTCATCTTGTAATGGTAGTCTGAAAACCAAACAAAAACAATAAAAAAGGACATTCATACACAGCCTAGTAAACTTATTTATATATAAGAAAAGTTGATGGTAATATTACAGAATGTTTTTAAAAATGAACCAGGACTCCCTTCTGCACAAAAAAATTACACCTCTCTGGACTATTTTTATTTATTTAAAACAAATTTCTTTTTAGCTTCAACATTCAGAATTGCAATTTATTAGTATGCATGTATGCACAGGTATATATCCACAGACAGAAAGCTGTGCTGTGCCTGAACATTCAAAAATGGAAGCACTTCAACAGTTTCTGGCCCAAATAAGTGAATATTGAGACTTAGAAACTCCTGTATGAATATATTTGCATTCTGCTGTTTCTATCAGTATAAACCAAGCAAGAACTGGCTGTGGGTAACATAGCAACTATCTTGCAAGGCATTACTGATTTATTTAAAATTAAGGTCATCTGAAAAATGGTTTAAATAATATTAAACAAAAAAAGACTGCACTTCAGAGCTCTCTGATTTGTATTCCTCTAAGTGAGATGCAAGGAGTAACATCTTCCAGAAAAAACATGCTTGTCCCCAAGGAACAAGTACTGATACACTGAACAGAAGGAAGAATAGATTATAGCTGATGACAGCACACAGAACATACTCTCTTAAAATATCCATAAGCTATATTACATTCAGAATTCCAAAATAAATAAGACAGAGATTTCATATTTGATTTGTTCTGGCAAAAATCTGGGTAAACTAGAGTGCAGGGCTACCCAACATGAAGTTATTAAAACAAAATTATATCCACAGTCTAATCTCTGGCAAGCACTCAAAAGCAGTCAAAGCAATAGTTATGAGATAGTTTTATTTTATGGTAAATATCTGACATTTTCATTAGTATACACTGGCAAGAAATGCATATTGATGTTCCAAAGGCCTATAAAAAGCAAAAATTAATTCACACCCCCGAAAAATTGCAAGTAATGTAGAAATTACTTTATATTTCATATCAGTTTTAAGCTCCTATGAGACTGCCAGCAAGCACGAGGAAAAAAAATATTTTGGTGAGAAAAATTGAAGGTTTTACAGTAAGTTCTGCTAAATCAGACAAAAGATCCACATAGCACAGCACTCTGAGTAGCAAAAGGAAATGCTATGTAGGGAGAACACACAGCCAGCCAGTTTCTCCCAGCACACTCCCACAGCACCTACAGGGGTTTGATTAGGAATGTTAGAAACACACTTGCCTACTTTTGTTCTTACTAAGTAATTCCTTTGATTATGACAACAATTACTTTTTGAACTCACTTGTGTGACCTGACTACACAATCTCCAGTAAATTCCAAGAGTTCAATGCCTACAGCATAAAGCAGCACTTCACTTGTCTGTTTTAAATTCACCTCCAACTACCTTAATTGAACAACATCTAGGTTTAGTACAGTGAGATTTGGCAAGCAACAGTTCCACATTTCTTTCATCCATTCCTTCATGATCATAGGAACTTCAGTCGTATTTCTGTACCTTCTTTTTTTGCCAAAGTTTCGGTTACACTACTGTATGCATGTGTACTTTCAGAAAGACTGTAATTGTAACTTTCATTTTTCAATCTCCTTTGTATTTAAGTTTTACTTTTGAATGGAATTTTTAAGCCATTTCTAAAACACGGTTTTACTTTTCAACTTTTGACAGTCGAAAAATCTCAAAATTCCCAGAATAATTAGTGTATCATTCTTATACAATATGAAAATATATTCTCATATAATATGAAAAATCAGCTTCCAACTACCTTTAAGCATAGCTATATACAGTAACTCATATCTGAAAATATTCTATCAGTCATGTGTGCATCATGTGATATTTTTCCCAACCTTGAAGGAGTTTGGAGTAACTGTTAATGTGTTTTGGTGCAACCCAAGCTCTGGTACAAAAAGTAACCAGGAATTCAGCATGATAGCTTTAACAAAGACATCTAAATTGTAGACCATGCACTGTCTGTTAACTGGATTGGAATAAAGTTTGTCAGAGCACCCTAAAAAGTAACTGAAAGAAAAAAAAAACCCTCACAGGAAGTCTATTTGGGAGATGTATCCATATCTCTGCTGCCATCAATTACTGCATGGAATGAATTAGGAAGGAGAAATAAAATCCTTATCTTACTTTGGAAGCTCTCACAGGTGAACAATTATAATCCACATTGACTTCATCTGAATTTTGTGATAAACCTCTGTACCAACAGAGAGCAAGTCCAATCTGATATATTTAACAAATTTACTTTTCCATTTCATTGCTATTCCTGCAGTAGCAGGACACAGCTATTCATGTGGATTTGCTTATTATAATTTAAAAGCACAGAAAATACAGATATAAAGTTTCAAAGATCCTTCGCCGATCCATTTTCCAATTGTGATTGTCTTTATAGTCTTTCAGAAATCCTTTTAATGAATTTGAAGCACCTGTTGATGCTAAAATCCAGAAGTACAAACACCACAGTTGTGCATTTTTTCTCAACTGGGAATCATCCTGCCCTAAAAAGAAATAAAGATTGTGAAACTTTAATTGAAAGAACTCCTACTGGAGTAACATGCAAGATGCATGTTTTGCATTTTCTAAGTTCTTAACTCTGTCATAAAAGCAAAATTCACAGAAGGACTTAGAAAGCTTTCCTGTTCCACAGCAAAGTGCCAGGGATTCTGTCAATGCTGCAGCTGGCAAGCAAGAGGAAACCTTTGCTCCAGAAGTGCCGCTGTTGTTTGGAATCAATGCCAACAGGCTTGGGAACCATAGGCGAGGGCATAGCAGTGTCTGCGAGCCCTATAAAAAGCTGTGCTGTGAGCACTGCGTGAGAGAGGTGGGTGTTGGGGCTGAGGCTCTCCAGAGAAACGGGCAGAGAACAGCTGTCTGCTAGAGAGCATCAGACAGAGGTTTGCAAGAGTTCAGCACATTCATATGTGGACAAGATTGTGGAACGGTTTCCAAGAGAGTAAAACTAATAGAAAGCCCTGAGAAATAAAAAGCTTTGGAAAATGCAGAGGTGGGGTGGGGAGGTCAGGAAAGATTTTGCTCTGTTAAAAAGATGAGATCAGTTTGCATGTTCCTCATGTTTCTGTATACCTTAACCCAAGCCTTAGATCATCAGAAAGCCAGCTTTGCTCAAAGGCAACTGGTATTAGAAGCTGGAAATCACAAACAACACTTCTTAAAAACATTACTCATTAAAGGTAAATAGGTATCAATGGAGACAACTTGAAGAAAAATCTAATTAAAAAATACTCTGGTGCTGAAAATTTTATAGAAATCATCCTGCCCCCAGTAATGGAGCATGGATTCAGCAGTGATTGAAACAATATTAAGTGGTTTTCTACAACTAATTTTATTTTTCAGACTCTTGAGAAAAAGAGCACATCTAAAATATTTTTGCAGATAATACGAAGTAAGTACATGCATGCCTTGACAAAAAAGAAGACGACTAAAAAATTAGGATTATAGCCCTTGTAATTTTACCTTGGCTAGCTGCATATTTTTCCCAGAACTGCTTCCTAGGGGAAGCTCCAAACAGGTATAATTACTTCCATCCTTATTGGGCTCAGTCTCTTCAGGAAGTTACTTGTCAGAAATCCAACACTTCAAATGTGGATGAGTATCCCTATTGCAATATCATGGCTGAGTTGTATAAACTTGTATCATCAGTCCCTGTTTTAAACACTTTTCATTTTATATACTTTATATAGATATTTTTTTCTTTTTTTTCAGCCAAAGGAAAGTATAGGCTTTGCAAATCCTTCACTACAAAGTGTCAAACTGTATATATTCTACTTTTCTTTTTAATTCCTAAGTTATAACAACTAATGCAACAGACTTCTTTTCAAGGAAGATTTACTTACCAGTAAAGTTATTTTTAGTTCTTTTTATGATCCAAAAGTAACATCTTGTAACAAAAGCATTTTATATTTACACACCACAAGGATACCAGGAAACTGTCAGAGCATATGCAACAGATTACTCCAGCTACTGACTTCTCTATTACCTTGTGAAGAATGTAGAAGGAAAAAAGGCAAGAAAGTGTTAAGGAGAAAAAGTAGGATTATGAAAAATATATTTGTCAATGCAGTTCCTTGAGATCTCCATTTCGCTGTAGTTCTTACATCCAAACGAGTATCACATATTCAAAATGCATAATTATTTATATGAACATTAATGACATTTCAACAAAATCATTACATGGCCTCCTATTTTCAATCATTTTTTAGTTTACAAAATCAGGTCTGTTTTCTCTCATCATAGAAGCGTGACTATACCTGAAAAGATCTTTTAATTTTAATTTTAATTTTGTCAAATCAGAACATTGCACAAAGGGAGGTAGAGAGTCTTCTTAAAAAAATGAATTGCTTTGATAATGAAATCAAGTATGACAGCAATAACCCTTGCCTACATTACAAGGTCAATGCAGTGATTAGGGAGCATGGTAGGCACAACTTGAACACAAGACTTTTAAGTGGTTTAACTGCAGAATATAACATTGTTGATACAAATATGCAAGAAAATGAAATTTCAAAAATAATTTTAAAATCAACAATAAATGTTGATATCTAGATGACACGCCAGGATGCCTGGTCCATACTCTTCTGTCATATACATTCCAGGTGATCAGGAAAGACATCCATAAATGCATTCTCAAACAAGAATCCAGTGGAAAAAAAAAGAGGAAGAACATAAGCCTGAGAACACAGAGCCTACCTTCAGTACAGTATGCCTATCTACAGCTCTCCTTCTTCTCATGGTTCAAAAAAGATGGAAAAGCCCCCAGGAAAATGCTTTTCTGGGAAGTGCATTAGTCTAGCCTGAACTGTGATTATTCCTCCAAAATTAACAAAATGAATTACCTTTCTTGGCCTTCTAGAACATACTACAGACATATCAAGGAGCAGACTGGACTGGAACATCTCTCTGCATTTCTTTTCACCTCGTACTTACTGGCTAATTGCTTTGAAACTGCAGCCTTGGAACATGCCTGGCTCATCAGTATTTAATTGGTAGAAAACAGAGATGGAAAATTATGCCAAAGGACTTTCCCATTCATGAAAGAGATCTACACCTTTGTAGTAGGACAATGATTTTGTTATCAACCAAAGGCCCCACAAATTTCAGTTTTCCTGAGCTGAAAAGTTACAATTTTCTTGAACTCAACTTAGATATTTGAAATATTGAAGCTCTCAAAAAAGAGTTCCGTTGGTTAGGGAAAAACTAGAGAATACAATGCATTTACACTGTGTATGACTAACCTAGAGGCTTACTAAGCCAGTCTCTAATTAATGCAACTATCTCAGCAGAAAATTACTCGTTCTTTTTATAGTGCTAAATCATCTATTTACCATCATAACTCTTAATAACTTCCATGAATGAGGAATACAAACATTTCCTTCCTATAGCCTACTTCCCCACAAAACATCTCTTCCTCCCCACCAAAATAAAAAAAAAAGAAAAAAGGAAAACAAAATAAAATTAAATAAACAAAACCACAAAATAAACCCTACAAATTATTCTTCTTTTCCTTCGCTTACTTAATGAGTTTCACTAAGATTGTACAAGAAATCCATAAAGAAATTCATACAGTGGGGAAGCAAGCTCTGAAGACACGTAGCTTAAAAAAATTAGTTAAATTTCCAATTCTATATACTCAAAACTGAGTGATGAGCAGTTTGGAATTAACACTGAAATAAAATTTAAAAGCTTAGTCAGAAAAGAATAATTGAATTTTAACTGGTTTTATCATATAGGTACATAGAAATTCAAATTTGCTATAACTAACAAGAACAAGTTCACTGTGCTCAAGACTAGTTCCATTTGCCCAGCTGAAAAGGCTTCCAGAACAAACTGCCCTGACAGTGAACAGATGTCTCTGGCTCAGGTACCCTGATTACAACTGCTAGACAGTAGCAAAACATTAGGTACCAGCTACTGGAGTGCCTTCCACAGGGAAGTCAGAGCTTATGGGGCAGGATTTGGTAGTTTTTGAATTCAGATAATTTAATGTCCTCAGCGAGCTGCAAGTCCTGACCATTTCTCTACTTTGTATTTTGACATTTTAGTAGTCTGTTACTGGAAATGACAACAGCATTCATACAATGTACAAACTTACTGTAAGAAGGCTTATGAATAAGATGACAGAAGATGCTAACAAACCCTAAGTCATCAGCCTAAAGGTAATTAAAACCAAGGGTCATACAAAACAGTAAAAGCATTTCACAAGGAAAGAAAACATCCATTAGAATTCTGGCTGTGGAATCAGACAAAAACCAATTTGCTACAGGAAGCTGTCTCAGCACACTAGAATGTTCTGAGAGTATTGCTAGCTCTTTACCACTTTCTTCTGCTGTAATCATATTCAACAGACAAATTAACCCAGAGCTACCACTAGTTTGATAATAAAAGTATTATTTATTCAGCTTATGAATTTCATACTACTGATAGTTTTATGTTTTCTTTATCATATTGAAATTATCTGAGTGTGCTTCATCCTGGCCTGTTTGTGCCACATCCTAACTGCACTGCAGAATAAAACTAAATGCACACAAGAAATAGATAAGAAAAAAGAACTAATAACTGAATGTCAATTTAAAAAAAGAAATGCTTAATAATCTTGATACCATACTAAGCCAGTAGCAAAACTGTGGTCATACTCTAAGCTTCCTCCCTTCGTCCCAGATTCCTTTCCAATCCAAAACCTTTTTCTGTAAAAACTGTGAAAAAAGTTTATGGCAATAAATTGCCATATTTGGAATGACAATGGCAGTGTCTCACAGTTTATGCATTTTGTTGACAAGATTTTCTTTCAGAACAGAGTTTCCTTTAAAAAAAATGAGTGACCACTCCAAAGCATGACATTTACCAGCAAATTCATCCTGGACAGACCTCTTTCTGTTTCCTTGTTCTTTTCATGCACATACAAATATACCTTCTGGCAGCATCACACAAACATCAAAATAGAACTTCCAAGAGATTTCTAGACATTTGTAAAATTGTACAAAGCTTCAAACAGATAGTCCTTTCATTTGATACACAGAACAAACCCAATAGATGTGTCTTAGCTACAAAGAAGGAAAAGTTAGTCAAACCCACTGAACGCAATAAGGAACTAATATTTTGCTTTAAACTTCCAACTAGAGATATAAAAATAATATTTGCTTAAGCACAAATAGGAGATGTTCGATTTTAATGCACAAAATAATTTAGCTTTTCTGGGCTAAAATCTGGGGAATTTGGGGGACATTATTAAGGGAACAGCAAGAGAAATTTAGCTCAGCTGAATTCAGTAAAACGTTTCACACTGATTTTGTCAATCAAAAACCACCCCTACTCCTTAAGCTATAGATGATGAAGATGAAAGCTGAATTTTCTTCCATATGAGAAACTTAATATTTTTCATCTGCCAAAGCATCTGTTCTTTTCTAGGATTCACCATTTCAGCTAATTCACCATTAAGCAGCAGCTTAAGGAATATAAACATACATTGATCTATTGTGATTTTGCTGAGGGGCTGGCTAGTTAGCAAAAAAAAAAAAAAGGAGCCGCAAAACCCTCAGCCACTAAGCTCCTATGATCAACCGCTTCTTCCTTCAACCTGTTACGGCTCTGGATGAGAGGAAGGAGGGGAGGTTTCTCCGACGAGCCCTCAGGGCGGGGAGGACTCCCAGTACGGCCCTTTCTGCCCACCCGGCCGGGGCTGCTCTGTTTCCAGAGCTGCTGCTGCTGCTGCTTTCCGAGCGACCCGGAGCGGGCACGGTACCTGCGGTGTTCCTGCAGCGCCAGCTCCTCACGGAAAGCCGCGCCCGAGCATCTCAAGCGAGGGGAGGAGGCGGAATCGCCCTGCGCGCGGCCGAAGCCCTCGGGCCGCCCTGCTGAGGGGCGAACCGGTCATTACTGAACGGCACCACCGTCCCTGCTGCAGGACAGGGAGCTTGGGGCCGAGCCGGGCCCCTCGCCGCCGGGCGCAGCCCGCGCTGAGGGGAAGGGGCGCAGCGGCGGCGCTCCCCGCCAGGAGCCACGGCCGGGACGATGGGGCTGAGCAGCGCCGCTGTGCCCCCCGCGCCTCCACCGCCACCCCGGGCTCGGCCGCTGCCCCGCACCCTGCGGGCATCTCCGCAGCCGTTCAGGGGCTCGCTGAGCCCGTCAGCAGCGCCCGCCCGGCGGCCGGAGCACGGAGCGGTGTGTAGGGAAAACCTGCGGGAGCGCCGGGTGTGAGGGCACCGACCCGGGCAGCAGTCTCGGAGCTTGTCATGTTTTTAATTTGGAGCTTCATCTTCTTTGCTGGCATCTGGGTAAGACGGTTCTTAGTCTGAAACTCGTCTTCATAACTTTTTCCAGCACGGGACCCAAGTCAGCAAGCCCTGCCTGATGAAAACCAGCTTTACAGCTCTTTCCCAAATCCTTTCTAACTAAACTTTCAGAAATTTTTCTGCAATGGCAATTGCAATAGGGATAATTCATATGCTGTAAGGTTCACGAGAAAGATATTCTTCCATGGTAGTGTCCATAAAGCATTTGACTCAGTGGAAGTGTCACCCACACCTGTCCCTCATACAGGACTGAGCCTGTGTGAGTTTTCAGTCACACTTGGGGGACTGTAAATAGCTCAGAATTAATTAAGGAAAATG
This sequence comes from Sialia sialis, assembly GCA_009812075.1. Lineage (NCBI taxonomy): Eukaryota > Metazoa > Chordata > Aves > Passeriformes > Turdidae > Sialia > Sialia sialis. Next base: position 40,492,164 of record VRYO01002734.1, on the reverse strand, counting down.
TACCACCTTTGTTAAGAAGATAAAGGTTGGCTTTGCTTTCCTCTTGTTCTTAATCTTCCCTTGCTCTATGCCAGTCATAAAATTATCCAGTTATGCTTCTGCATTTTAGCTAACAAAAATCCTAATAAAGCAACGAAGTATAAATATGTCCTAAATAATTTCCCCTAGAGAGACCTTTTTTTTTTCTTTTTGTGTTATCAAATTGAGAGGAAAGTTAATGACTTTACAAGCAATTTATTGGGTGAAGGTATGGGTGTTAAATCTTTGAAATAGGTCTCAATGTCTCTACTTCTTTGGGCAGAGAGTTTGTTGCTGAGCCCAGACAGCTTGGCCCCTGAAATAAACAAGTGGGTCTGCACAAGCCTGAACTTCTGAACTTTGGGGTAAAATAGTAGGTTTTACGGGAAAATATGTGGAAGGCACTTCGGGAAAGCTGTACCTTCCCTGTACCTCAGCAATGAGTAATGGAAGAGGGCAATATGTGGCCGGGAGTTCGGGATAAAAGGATGCTGCACCCTCCGGAACCTCGAGAGAAAACCCAGTGGGTGTGAGCCCAGTAGGCTCTCTCCTTTTATTCCAATAAAGTTGAAAGACTCCTCTATCTTCTTTTTGGACACAACCTCTGGTGTTCATGGCTTTTTGTGACAAAATCCTTCCTTTCATAGCCTTCCCAAAGAGGCCCTGTAACAATAGCCAGGACAGAACAAGTTCCAGCTGCCTGCCAGAGTCACCAACAACATGAAGATTTACCTTCTAGTATAGCTTGCATCTGTCAAGATAGCCAGATTAAAAAAGGTCAGTCTAGTCATCTTACAAAGTTTAGCAATTTTGGCAAGGCTAGCATTGTTCCCATGATCTTGCACAGCACATTATTGCATGGATTTTTTTGTTTTGTTTTGTTTTCATGTCTAATAATGGGCTTGATTTGTCATAAATCCATAAACAATGCACTTCAGAAATCACACTGTGTTGTATTTTGGGCTTGGTTGGTTTGTGGGTTCTTTTAACTTTTTTTCTACCCCTACTGCTAACTACTGACCTTGAATAGACTGTGCAGGTTTGTGCTGGGGCAGAGTTATTTTAAATATTATTTATGCTTTATCAGCAGTCTAGAGAAATATACAACACGGATTTTAATTGCATGTATTATTATTTGGTACTTCCATGTTTTTACCGTAATGCAGCTTTGTGTCCTACTTTGACTGGTGCAGAATTGCAAAGAGTATAAAGATTGCTAAACCATTATGTTTGAACAAGTTTTGTGATCTTTCTGTTGCTTCCATACAATGTCAAGCACAGAAAGGGATCAGAAGAAAGCAGCTATGACTTATTTCTGTATTTGCAAGGACTTGCATTGCATAAATAGATGTGTTTAACACAGCCTTTGCATCTGCCAAAGTGAAATCTCATGTAATGTGGTTCACAGATTTTTATATCAAGTTCATTCTGTTTTAATTATATGCAATAAGAATTTATTTTTTTTTGTATCGTTCTAATTCTACTTATTTAAATCACAGATAATAGAAGTAATCAAAAGAATCCAACAAAGTACAGGGAGTAAGGCACACACTTTTAATGCATCAGAGTTATTTAACTGCCATAGAATCACTTTGGGATGTTAAGGGGTTGGAATGGACCCTAAAGATCCTCTAGTCCCAAGCTCACCATGCCATTTGCAGGGACAGCTCCCACCAGACCGAGTTGCTCAAGGCTTTATCCAACCTGTCTTTGAACACTACTAGGGGTCACACTGTCATCTGAGGCCTCAACATTTCTGAATATTTTATCTTCTATTCACAGTTTTCTAGGTGAAAATCTGATGTGGTGTCATTTAATATTACTTATAACAAACAATTATATTTGATTGCTGATCAGTGGGCTTTTTTCAGGACAGAATTTTTAACTTTTCTCTTTTGTAGCAAAACAGTCTTCCTATAAATCTGTGAAACAAACAATTGAATTAGTTAACACACCTTTCTGATGGGTCATGAAGCTGGAAAGTATTTAATATTAGAAAGTTACTAGTCTCAGTGAAATAATCCTTGTGGCCATCTGTTATGGTGAATTATTTGTTAAAGTCTGAAAAGACTTGGGATTTTCTTTTGGTGGGGTTTTTTTGCTGTGTTTTAAAAGTCCAGAATTCTGGCTCTGCAGCCCTTATGCTTGTGCCTGGCAATGTATTTCCTTTGTATGTGCTTAACCAGTGCTGGGATTAGGATATGAGACTGAAGTACAAGGAAATGCCTTGCTAATTAGGAGATAATTCTTGGTAGCTTCCAAGCTCTAGGCTGGACAGTTTACAAACAGCTGTGTAGCAACATAATGGTGTTACAGGAAGAATCTGTCAATCTAACTGTATGTTTTATTTTCTTTTTCTTTTTCTTTTTTTTTATTCCATAGTTATTCAACAGAACAATACATGCCCATATGTGGCTGAATCATGTATGTTTTTACACTTTCTAATTAGCTTTTTAATCCATACCCTGTTCTAGTACTTTCTGTGCAAATGGGGTGATAATAAATTCATTTTTATCTCTTCGGAAATCAAAGTCTATTTCTTTCAGAAAAGAAAAATTACATGATGAACCATTGTCCACCTAAACATTCAACATTTCAAAGAAAACAAACACAATCAGACCCTCCACTATTAGAAAATTCTGACATTAATTTTAATACGAGTGTCTTTAAGGTGGTCTTAAATGTGTAACACCAGGTTTTACAATACCAGCCATTGTTTGGGGCTATTTTTAACTGTTCTGTATATAGGATACCAACTGTGTATTTTAATGGGAAAAAGATTACAAATTAAATACACGAGTAAAAATAAATGTGATAATTAGTCTGTGAATGTTATCCACAAAAATAGTGGGCATATTTGATAGCCCAAATCCTTATGTGCTTTCCTTCTGGATTTCATAATGGCACTATTTCAAATCAACATTAATTTACGTAGTAAGACCTCTGTTCTGTAACTTAATGACATGCAAACATGTTTGTATCCATGTCATATAAATTGTTACAAAGAGATGTTAACTTGGAAATAGTATTTTCTGCCCTTCAACTGAAGGCCACTGCTTTTGGTAAGAAATACAGTGGGAAACAGCATTGCACTACTTTGGCTCATAAAATAAAAAGAAGTTTACATGTAATGTAAACTTGTAGTGAAAAATCTTAGTAATGGTAGTATGCTACAAACTTTTAAAAAAGTTGTTTTGAGGTCTGCGAGCATGATTAATGGAGAACTTGTGGTTTTGGTTTTTAAATTAGATTCTTGTCCAAATAACAATTCCCTGCCCACAGCAGGGGTCCCGTTTTTAAGTATTTAAGGAGCATACAACATTGCAATATTTTTCCATATACAGATCAATTTGGCATGTTAGTACACTTCCCTTGCTCCAGCTGACTTTGCGGCACAGTTGCCAAAAGTCCTTTGGGACCTGGCTGAAGAACTCTTGCAGCATAAAAGCAAACTGCTTGTTTTTTTAGCCGCAAAGGAAACTCCTGTTAGTTTTAAATTAGTCTTGAACAGCACAGCTGCTCTCCCCTGTAGATCTACATTAGACTTGTTGAATCAGCTTGCTTTTATTCCCTGTAACAGAGGTTCTGATCTGCAATTTAGATTTATTCTTGCTTCTTTTCGACCTTGGTGGAGGAACAAAAGCAGTGGTTTTGGCAGATGAGGTTACATATGATGATCTTTCACCCCGCTCTAGCAACAGAGCATCCACTGCCTTTCATCTCTGCCTCTGGCTTGTGGGGAGGAAAAAAAAAATTAAAAAGAGAATTAATACCAAATGCTACACCATGTCTCACTAGCTCTTCAGTTGTGTGCAGGTGTAACTTCTCAAGAAACTGGGAAGAGTTTGAAGCATGTGAATTGGATGAGTACTTGGAGCAAGCTGGAGCAGCTCCCACTAAGTCACCGATCTTTATTGCTTTGCTACAGCTTTATTTTGAACGACAGCAGGGAGTGCAGAAAAGGGAGAAAAATGGGGTTTGAGTGGCTGCCTGCTTGTGGCAATGCCCAGTGGTGCTGGAGGAGTGAGCGCTGGTAGGGAGCACATCTGTATTTTTGCCAGACAAGAGTGGAACCCCGTGCCTGGCTCTGGGTTCCTTAGTACCGGAAAGACGAGGAGCTACCGGAGAGTAAGTGGAAGCCACAGGGATGATCACGGGTCCTCTTTTAAGGAGAGACTGTGGGCGCTGGGTCTGTTTAGTCTAGAGAAAAGACAACTGAGAGATCTCATCTCTCTTAGTGCATATAAATATCTCTAATGTGGATGCCAAGAGGATGGTGCCAGAGTCTTTCCTGTGGTGCCAGAGACAGGACAGGGCCATAAACTGAAACACAAGAAGCTTCATCTCATCACGGGGACGAACTTCTTTACTCTGAGAAGGCAGAGCACTAGAACAGGCTGACAAGGGAGTTCGTGGAATCTCCCTCTCTGAAAGAGCCCACCCGGATGCGTTAATGTAGCACCTGTTCGTGGTGGCCCTGCCTTGGCAGGGGGCTTGGCTTGGATGATCTCTAGAGGCCCCGTATAACAATTCCGTGATTCTGGAAGCTCGTTCCCGGTAGGAGCGCCGACCTGCAGCAGCTCCCAGGCCGCTCGGGGGCGGTGGCAGCCCCACCCACGGCCGGGCGGAGCCAGCCCTCGGCCCGGCTTCCCGAGGCGCTGGGCTAGGCCGGGCGGCGGCCGCTTGCATGCCGGGATTTGTAGTCCACCGTTCCTCTTCCCTCCCGGTCAGGCGCCGGTGCCGCCTCTCTCCTTCCGGGAGCGGAGCCCGCCTGTTGGCGGGGATCGGGAGCGGCGTTTGTTGACTTCCTCGAAGGCGGCGGGGGCGGCGCCCAGCCCCGGGAACTCCCCGCTGTGGCGGAGGCCGAAGCCGCGGCCGGGCCGGCGGGGTGAGGGCCATGGGCGCCCGAGGAGGCCCGAGCGGAGACCGCGAGGGGCGGCGCTGCCTCCCCGCCGAGCTGAGCGCCCGCCGCTGACCCGCCCGGCCCAGCGCGGCCCGGACAGGTTGGTCCTGGCGCGGGGGGGGGGACGCGGCCGGGGCACCCCCGGCGTGCTGGGGAGCTTCGTGCCTCCGTGGGAAGAGGAGCGACTCGCCCTGGGAAAAGAGGCTGGTCTTTCGTTTCTCTCCTTAAAAGAGAGTGGCCCTCATAAGAAGCCCAGACTCATTAGGGTTGAAAGGGAGATCAAGTAGTGCAATCCCCCTGCCAAGGCATGGTCACCCCCGAGCAGGTTACGGGTGACACGGCAACGCGTGCAGGTGGGTTTTGAATAACTCCAGAGTGGGACACTCCACGCCTTCTCTAGTCAGCTGTTCCTGTGCTCTGCCTCACTCATATAAAGTTCTTCCTCATGTTGAAGTGGAACTTCCTGAGTTTCAGGAGGAGCAGGCTGTCGGTCTAGTGCCGTGTCCCTGCTCAGTCACACTTGGCCGGAATAAGGGGTCATCCCGTGGGGGGACGGTGAGCAAAACTTACAGGGACCGCTACCCAAGGCCGCAGTCAGGCTGGTTACAAAGCTGCTTCTGGTCAAGCTGAAAAACCGGGTGGGTTCTTGGAGCTGCAGTTTGTGCCTTGGTACAGGGGGAGTCTGGCAAAGGAAATGAGCAAAGTTCGACTACGGGTGTGAAAACAGATATTGGGATATTGGAACTGACAGGAACACAGGTGCTGCAGGCCCTGTTAGTTTGGAAGAAGGGAGTGCAGATGAGCATTGAGCTAGTTGTGTATGCTAGCGATGCCTTCAGCTTTTAAGAACCTGCCTCTTTAAATCCTGGTGTTTCACCTGGTAGGTATAAAGGTTTCACCTTTATCTCCCTAAATAAAATGGTCCCCTAGCAACTTAGAAGCAAGTGTCAACTGTTCCAGTGAGTGCTTTTAGGAGCTTTTTGTTTCTTAAGGAATCCTTTCCACTGCCTTTCACTCTACGTGGGCAGTAAAATCAGCGTGCTGGAAGCCGACTCTGGAAAAGGTGGAGTTAGGAGAGAATCATTGCCAGGACAGTTAAGTCTGCTCTGGACTCCAAAGGTTAGTTTCCCTTCTGAGACAGTTTTATGGGCTAAGGGGAGCATGTCATTTCCTGGATAGTGGTGTATGATCATGTGCTACTGCTGCTAATAATCCAAGTTATCTGTTTCCACATCTGTTTTAGACTTGGAAAAAAAAAGAAAGTGAAAATTCTATTTTAGAATTTTAGTAACTCTACTAGAATTACTGTAGCGCCTAAAAGAAATCTAAGATTGACTGCTTTTTGTTCTTTGAATAATTTCTATTTAATGACAGGACTTTTGTTAGAAGTGTTTATCAGATAATTGCTCTATAACTTAAGTAGATGACTATTGCCTCAAATTTTAAGCAGAATTTTTCCATCTAAGCTCTCAGTGAAGTCAGAAGGCAGAAAGCACTGGTTGAATGAACTCTAGATTGGACTATATGAAGGGTTTAACCACCTTGTCACTCCCAAAACCTGTTTTTTTTTGCTAAAACTGATAATTTTTCATAACCTTGCTTGCTACATTTGCAGTTTAGAAAAGTGTGAGGGGACCATTGCGCTACCTAGGTTATGTTTTACAATGAAAATTAAGTAGTAAAAGGTTTTTCAAAAGAGCAAAGAGGTTAAAGTGATATCTGTGCAGCAAAAATGAGTAATAAATTAGAGGGAGTTTTAAGATTACCTAAATGTCAGCAAATATTCTACTTAAGTTTTCAGTATATATTTTCTATGTGACACTCAAAAGGTGGGGAAAGTGGGAAAATTATTGGTCAAATATATATATAACTGTACTTATTGTACTCAGGGCAAGAAGTAGAACAATTTAATCTCACAGCATTTGAAAATCATAGAGTTTGCATAGAGTTACAAATGCAGTAACATTTGTTTATATTATTTCAATAGATGCCTTGAAATGGAGATTGTGCACTATAAAATGTGAAATGTGGGTTGCCTACCTAGGAAAGTGGAAACTCCCCTGTCTGTGCACACACTATCCATATCTGGTTTCTTTGGAACAGAATTTGAAGGAAAAAAGAGAACATGTAGAAGGAAACAGGGTAAAATGCAGTGTGGGTTTAGCTTCTGATACATGTTTTCATTCTTTCACAGAGATTTTCTACACAGAGGAAGTCAGATAGTCCATATTGAATTAAACAGTGATAATGAGATCCTGTTTGGTAAGATGACAGTGATAGGATTAACAAAGGGGTCAGGATAGGAACCAGCTTGGTAAGGAGTCAGTGGGGAATTCTGCTGAAGGAGACTCCATAACTCATTATCCATGGTTCACTTTGGAATCAGTCTTATGTTTTTGCTAAATGTTTATTCTGTAATTGCATTAATTAACTAATGTATATGATTATACAATGTTTTTATGTGGAGTTCTTAGTGTATGAAATTATAGATGCAACTAAAATTTGACAGGACCTTTGGGGAGAAGAAATTAAGTTTGAGAGAGTAAGTGAAGCATAAATAGCTTGAATATTCAAAGTCATCCACTTAGAAGCTGCTAAGTGGAACTTACCAGATTAACAGGTTTGTCTGAAATATTGCCATATAAATTTGAATGTAGAATTTTAGAAGACAGCCCAAGTTGAAAAGGACCTGGAAGATCATCTGGTCCCCTTGTAAAAGGGAGCCCGGTTCAGATTTGCTGGCATCCTGCCCAGCTGTGTCTTGAAGACCTACAGATGTTGTGCTTTTGAGATGCAGCATGACCAAGGGCCATTGGTGAGACTCGCTTTCCTGTAACAGCGGAAGCACATTTCCAGTTGAATTAAAAGTCAGTGCAATTACATAAGGCTTGTTACTGAACTTGTGAACTTATTGAATGGTAATTAATCTGTCAGTTTAATTTAATAGAAGGAAACTTGTGGTTGGGAGGTAGGACCTGCTGTTTGGTTTACAAAAGAGGATATGGAAAAAAAATCCAACACAAGTCCTCTGAACTTTTGGAAACAGTTATTCCTTATAAACCTTTTGAAATGGGAATGAATGAACAGCAAAAGAAGGGTTTCAGTAACCTTTTAAGATACCTATATTTGGTGCTAGAAATGTTTAACAGCCAAAAGCCATCTTGCTCCCACTTATGCTTCTTTGACAGTACTGCTTCTAATTAGTTTCAACATTAAATGTAATAGTTTAATAAACAGGATTATATGATGCTGAAAGGATTTTATTGACTCCTACTTCTGCATTTTATTTTCCCCCTTTTCAGGTAGTTGTCAGGGAAAATGATTATTGTGACAGCATCCACAGAAAGGCAGGTTGGATACATTACACTGAGGGTGCATAAGGTTTGTAAATTAGCAGTGGAGCTACTGGAGTCTGACACTCTTCAGAGAAACTAAAATTTATCAAGCACTATTGTCATAAAATGGGCTTTTTATTGCTTTTCTGGTTCTTGTGAGAGTAGATTATTTATTGTAAAAACCTTGAGATAGAAAAGAAATTGCCTGTTGTAACTAAGGAGATATTGCTTGGCTTTTGTAGCTTACCCAGATGTTCAGGATAGATGAGCTACAGTGATCTGGCATGTAAGCTTAGAGACAGCGAATTTCCATTTCCTGAAGGCAGTAAAATGAAAGTGCTCTGGAGGTCTGATGTAGCTCACATGCTGACGTGTTTCTGAAGGAGCATGGAGCACACTGGGGTGGCTGGGCTGTGCCCCTGTGCTCAGGGACTCTCTGGGAGGGCATTGGGCCTGTGGACTTTGGCCACATGGAAGAATGAACAGCCAAAGCAGCAGCTGCTACTGAGATATGTGTGTGTGTGTGAGAGAGAGAATTTTGTTTACTCTATAAAAATGGAGCAAGTATGTGTAAAAAGTGATGCCTTTCTCTGTAGAACAGTCTACTGGAATCTACTTTGATTCTACTGGAATCAAAGAGAGCCTAAGATTTCTGAAACTGAGAGATGCAAAGTGATGGATACTTAAAGAGACTGGAAGTCTTGCTTGTTTTAAAATCTTGTGTCATATGCTACAAGTACTGTGTGGAGTTTTTGATGCTGACTGCAGGAATTCTGTATTATTCCTTGCTGTACTCAAGTATATTAAAAAAAAAAAGAAAAACAAAAAAATCAGTACAGCTTTTCTGAAATTAAGGTGAGAGTTGTAGCATGCTTACTCAGAATTCTTTTGGTTCAAAGGCATTTCTTGAATTTAAAGGAGTTTTTTATGTTTACATGCATATATGTATACTCTTCTCTGTAAGGCAAGATAAATCAGTACAGAAATTTTGCTGTTATTATCAACAGCTGGAAACTGTTCATACTACCATTATGAAGTCAAACCCTTTGAGTCTGAAAGGCAAACAGGAAAACAACCATCTTGAAATTATTTGCATTTGTTATTTGGAAATATTTTGAAAACTGTTTTATTCTCTTTCAAATCAACCATTAGGCCAAAATTAGAATCTGCTTCATACTGGGAAAAATTTAATGTAATCCTGCTTTTACTATCTCTCCTTCTGATCCGAGAATAAGATAAGTATTTCAAACTACAGAGCTCTGTTTTTGCAGTGGTCTGTTTGCTATTAGAGCCTCTGCATCCCATGTTCCTTGCATGTAGAATGTGTTTTATATTTAACTGCCTCCCATGGTGTTAATGACTAGTATTCATAAAGCTCTTTAAAGAGAAAAGCTATGTTTCTGCCAGGCATTAGTAAGATATGGGAAAACATTCTTTTGCTCAAGATATTTATTGTGTTGAATCAAAGCTGTTCTATAACCTACGTTGAGCAAAAGAAGTGGTTCCTGTTAATTCTTCTGTTCTTCTCATTATGTGAAAGAAAGCTTAAGTGGTGCCACCTCTTCAAACTAATTTGCTTATAAACAGGGAACATAATTAGTCCTGCTAGAACTTAATACTGTTTTCTATCAACAGTGTATTCAGGTTGGGTTTTTTGTTTGTTGGCTTTTAAACATTATTTGTTTAATACAAACAAAAGTACTGGAACTCATTTAATGTGTTTATTTCTGGACATATAGATTAAAGTCCTGTTAAGTAGGCTATTTTGTGTGCAGATCATTCTGAAGTGTAAATGCAATATATGCAAATATTAATGCAAAGTATTTAGCTACTGTGCCGAAGTAAAGGGAGAAAAGTATTAGGGAGACCTTTCTTGGGATGGAATGTGTGGTAAATTGGATTGTGAAGTTTGCCTTGAGGAAGGCAAGGTGGACATCAATTGTATTCATAGACATTAACTTGTCAGTATATTACTTCAGATATTTTAGTGAGAAATCTTTCACTTGAACTGATTACTGTAGGACAGATTATCTCATGAATTGCAGCTCCAGGGAGGTCAAAATTCACTCAGGTGTTTCAGAGCATCAGCTCTGGGGCATTTTCAGCACTGCACACAAGTGTGACTTTGAATAGGAGAAGTCAGACAGATTAAAACAGGGCAGAAGTCTGTGGCTGGACTTGGTGAAGCATCCTGAAAGCTCTTCTGGAATTTTTCTTCCAGATTTGAGGAGTTGTAACCTGTGGAGTAATCAAAACACTTCTTTGATTGTTGCTGTCAGTTCATATTTTTAAAATGAGGTAATATAGTGCTTGAGAATCTAAATTTTGATTCCTGTCCTTAAGTGAAATGAAAGACTACAGCTGTAGTCAGAGATTTCTTACAGACATAGCCCCCTTTTTTATGCTGAGGGTTTCTGTCTATCCTGGCAGCAAAAACAGCTGGGTGAGCTGTGCATTTCACCATGGCCTTTAATAGTACTGCTGATCTTGACCTGTTTAATGGGAGCTTGTTATCACTTAATATGCAAAACTGTTAGTCAAAAATGTATATGTTGGATTTTTTTGAAACTGTTATCTTGGGTGTAGAAATTTAGAAAACCATGTAAACAAAGTCCCTTTGAATTATGTGGAATTATATGCTAAATAATCTCTAGTTCTGGCTTAGAGAGCAGCATCAGAAAACCCAAGTTGAATAATCCTATAAACTAAATGAGATCTTTCAAGTAAAAAAATGTTAGAGTAGCTGGTTTTCCTAGTAGGTGCAGGTTAGGTGTGTACTTGAATTTATAAAATAGTATTTGTGTATGTTGAGTCTTATTTGGAAGGTGTTTCTCTCTTGGAAGCTCATAAAGGCACTTTCAGTTAATGAATTGCAGAATAAATATGGTCCTGTCTTCCCATATTGCCATCTCCTGGTAGAATTGATGTGTGCAAGAAAGGGAATGTATGATGCTCAAGTTCAGGAGCTATAGGAAATCATAGGGACAAAGATGTATTTTATGTACAAGGTCACAAATCTGCTGCTTTCTTTGAGAAATAATGCTAAGCAGTGACACTTCTTTAATAACATGTGAGTCAAGTGTTCAGAGAAAAGGATATGTGCTGCCTTGAGAGGGCAAGCTCTTGGGAATTTGATGAGATGGGTGACAACACTTGCAGGGCCTTTGGTGAAATGGAGGAGGCTAAGCTGGTATGTTGTGCTCATCTTAGAAGACAAAATGAGCAATTCCTTCAGTCAGTTAATACAGTTTGAATGATGTGGTGCTTTTAGTCAAGGTCACCTTGTGCACGGAGTGATACTGTTCCTACAGTTAAAAGGAAGCAAACCTTTTTGCAGCGTTTTTCTACTTAAATATCACAGAAATCACCAAATATTCAAGGCAGAACAAGCAAGGGAAGCTTAGGCTACTTTTTTGTCAGAATGCATAAAACTATGTGAAGGCATCTATTTACCAACTGAACATAACCACATAACCATTAAAAGGAGTTCAGCTTTGTTTTGTAGTGTTTTTGTCCTTTTTTCACTGTTGAAAATCTCCACTGCTGTCTTATTTAGTAGAAATGAGCTGTCACAGTTTTTTATCATGTTATCTAACTGGCTTGGAGCAAATTGAGACAAATGTGATGACAGCACCATTGTTCAACAATAGCTGTACTACAGCTCTTCATAATGCTGCACTCTGAAAGCATTCCAGCATGGTGAGAGAAATTTGACCATATAGACAAGCTCCAGGCCTTTACTTCTTGTAGTCTATAAACAAATAGAAGTCTAGTTTGAATTCAAATAGCAAATACACAGTAGAAGCAGCAATTGTGGCCGTGGGGTTTTTTTGCACTAATGCTTGCCTTTTCTGCAAAGTTCTGCTGATCAAGTCAGTTTTCTGTTGAAGTAAGTTTTTCCTGTAGTACAAAAAGCTCTCTTCATTATGCTCAGTTCTTTCATTCCAGCATTTCTGTTAGTTCATTAGCTAATGATGAGAAACCTAGGGATCTGTTGAAGGGGAAAAAATTAAAGTCTTTTTTTCATAGAAGTCACATCACTAGTTTGTTTAAAGTGGGGGTGGGAGGGTGGTATTATGAGGCACTTTATAGCATTTCTTAATATTACATAGGAGTACAAGTAATCCTGATGTTCCTAACTAAATGAGATGTGTCTTAGGTTGGTTGGTTTTTTTTAAATAAAACCCCAAAACTTGTTCCAGGTAACTTGTAACTCTTAAAGAAAATGCTTTGAAGTATTTTCACTTGAGATCTATTGCTCAAGAAAATATATAGAATTTCTTTAAGATGGTATTTTCTTACTGAATGTTTTGCTGTGCCTAAATGATGTGGGTTGTAACAAAATCTCAGTGTAACATCTACTTTGCATTTATCATTCAAGTGGGTCTGCCTGGTATTTTAGAGTGAAACTTTACTAATGTTCAGATTATTGTCAGTTTTCTCCACACATATTGAGGCAGGTCATGTTACTCTGCATGTTTGCATTCTAATCGTATTTTCAGTCAAAAATTACTGTAGTTGCTGTTCAGTAGGAGGTTTTCTACTGTGACCAAGAGAAGAATAGCTACTCATGCAGTCTCTTTAAGGACAAATACAAGTGTACTTTAAGATTGCTTTTTTTAAGTTTGGGAAAAATATAAGTATTTGCATTCAAAAATAAGAAACTTTGGCACTTGTGCTCAGGAACCACAGGAACTGTACTGTCTTTTTGCTGCTCAGTGCTGGCTTGCAAAAGCTTTGATATAATATTCCTTTGGAGTTCAGATAGTTGGTACCAGCCAAATTCTACATCATTGTTAGGACTTAATAAAAATGATTTTGAGGGTTCATACATCTAATAGGTACTCAAAATATTTTTATCAAGTAACAGTGAAATGATTCTTTTCTAAAAAGTGGATTTTCAATGTAAAATGGATTTCAAGATTTTTCTGCAGTATTAAGATACTTCCTAACTATTCAATCTTGTCATACTTAGAAACATCCTGCAGTATTATTTTGGAAGGTTTTCAGACTCTTGATGAATTTGTCTTTGTGAAAACTTAGCACTTATATCTGTATTTTTAACAGCTGTCATGGAGGAGTTGGTAGAGGATGACATCTGTATTTTGAACCATGAAAAAGCAGACAATGCTCACAAGAGAGGCAGCGATATTCCTGTTCCATCGTATACTGGAGATGAGTCTGTTGCCTCACACTTTGCACTTGTCACTGCATATGAAGATATCAAGAAACGACTGAAGGAGACAGAGAAGGAGAACTCCTTCTTAAAAAGAAAAGTGAGAATTTTAGAAGAGAAGGTAAGAAAATAATTGATGTGCCAGTTTCTGGTAGCAGTTTCTTTTTTGCTCCTGGCTGGATGGCAGAGAAGAAAGTTAAGGATTTGAAATACACACTTGAAAGAATTTCCATGTTAAGAAGTTTTTATAAATTGTTTTATTTGTCTAAGTGAAATGCAGTTTGTTCTTCTGGTAGTGTGCTTGTGTCATACTGGCATTTTTGATTCTCACTGGGCACATATATGATGCAATGCAAAGACAGTGGTTTTGATTCAGACAGCTATATGTAGTTGCATAGCATTTGTCCCTGTAGTTTGGGTGCCTCTTTATGGCGTTTATTAGCTTGGGGACATGTGACACAGTATTGTGCAAAGCTTGTAAATTATGAAAATCCAGGAACTGTCTATCAAAAGACTCTCTTGGGCTCAGCATACCAAAATGATGAGTAAAAATTGGTTGCTAAGAATACCCAGCTAGGTCTTGCTAATCACAGTCTCAAGTGTGAAATACAAAGTTGCAATGCTTAATATAGATGTTGGCTGGCTGGATTTTGATGCAGTAATTCTAAAATGTAAATGAATCTTGGAATTTGTTTTATGGGCAGTTTCTCATGGCCATAAACTAGTGAAGTTCATCAAAAATTGACCAGGGCACAGGATTTTCTCTCCACGTAATGAATGTTGTCATTAAACATACATCCATTGTTCAGTACTGAGTGTCTTTGTACTGCAAAGGTCCTTGACTTTGATAGATTGCCTTCTTATATAAGATGCAAAGATGAATCCTAGTGTTAGAGCTGAGACATTTTTTAGGAATTAGTCCTAACTGTATGCTACTGACTCTGGAAAGCTTTCCGATTGTGTATTATTTTACGGCATTGGAATGAAGAGCTTGAGTCGCAGTTGGCACAGCATGGAAACACTCAGGAATTCTTGGTGGAGACAGGATTGACTTTTTCTCAGAAAGCAAAACTATCCCAGAACTTCCTTTA
>VRYO01002734.1:40461288-40476641 GCA_009812075.1 Sialia sialis | reverse complement strand
GCTTATTTTCCCATACTTTGTTTCTAGCAAACACTTAAAAGAGGAGACATTTAAGGTAGATACATGAGTGTCAGTGCTTTGTTTTAGTAAATTTTTTTTGTGTGTGACTCCTTATTTTTAAGAAAATTTTAAGAAAATATGTGCAAATCTGTTGTGAATGCCTGTAAGAGGTACACTGTGTTTAGAGTAAGTGTGCAGGACAGAAAGAATGCAAAGGAAAATGGAGTACTTAATTAAAGCAAGAACTTTTTGTGTGAATGGTTGTAATTTGATAAAAGACTTTTTTCTTTCTGTCTTATTAAAAATGCTGAAGATATTTTAACTCTGTTACCCTTTTTCTAGCAATCCAGTTGATAGGGCTTATTATGCCTTGCTTATCTTTTGCCATAGCAGTAGTAAGATGGTGATCATTTGAAAGTTCATAGTTTTTTGTAAAATAATTGTATTTTGGCTTTTCTTACATAAATACGCTGAAAAAAAAAATCTTTATTTACATTATGAGGCATTGAAGAAATTACGTTTTTCCTTTGAACTTTCTCTATGTTGTGTATTTATATGCTTAAAACTGCTGTTCCAAAAAGCAGTTTAGATTTTTTCAGAGCCTGGAAAAATATGATTAAGAGATTGTTAGTGTGAGTAAATATGACTTATGAATGATTTTTAAGTAGGAGTGAACTCATAGCTGTATCCTTGTCCATGGCAGGGGCATTGGACTTGATGAGCTTTTAAATGACCACCTCTTCCAACTCAAACTACTCTATGATTCTATAAATTAGTGAGCATTAACTATTGTTAGCGATTTCAGAATTTGTAGACAGCCTTTATTGTACTTCTGTAAAAAACTTTGGCCTGCATCAGTGTTTGATTAATTTATTATCTAAACTGGAAAAAAGAAGGAGAAGCTGTTAGATTATTATTGCAAGCTGTACCATTGCCTTTTTAAACTTGCAGTTCTCAGCATAACGTACAAAATTTCTCACTTTTCCTGTCTGTTAAACGTTCAGGTGCTTGGCTCCCGGCTGGAAGAGGAATGCAGCTCAGTTGGGCGGGAACAAGTCAATAAGGCCTACCAAGCCTATCGAGAGGCCTGCATCGACCGTGACCATTTGAAAAGCAAGCTGGAAAAAATGGTGTGCCTTTTTAAGTAATTGCTTCAATGAATGCTTTATCTGTACTGCATAGTACATATTTACTGTAGAATGAACTTTATATACTGAAGATCTGTGGTATTGGTTTTATCACTCTTTTAAAGTACATGACAATACTTTCTGTATAAATAATGATTTAAAGTACTTCAGTTTTATTACTGCGTTTCAATAATACTAAAAAAACCCAATTTTTTGTTGTTGTATTTTTTCTAAAATACTGAATTGTCAGACATGATAGAAAAATGCTTCAACAATTTTTTTGGGTTGGTTTTTTCCCCCCTCTGAAAATAGGCAAAAGAAAGCGCAGAATCCTTGAAAAACTTGAATGAACAGTTGCAATCTAAAGAAGTAGAGCTGTTACAACTAAGAACTGAAGTGGAAACTCAGCAAGGTATGCATTTGGTTACTTCACCTTAAGGTAGATTGAGGAGCTGTAGTGGTTTTATTGTGATCTCGGGGCATGAAGAGGTTTAACCCTATATAGAAGCAAGGTAAGAGAAGCATGAACAGCAGTGAGGTACTTTGAACTTGTCCTCATTCTTGTGAATGGTGACATGTACAGTAATTTCTCACTCATAAGCCGCACCTGGTTATAAGCTGCACTTCCAGGTAGCTGGGAAGACCACGGAATTCGTCCATAAATAAGCTGCACTGGGTGATAAGCCGCACTTTTTTTTTTTAAAAAAAAAAGCGAGGTTCCATGTGCAACAAGGTAACAAGTTAGCAACAGAATTGCGTGATCATGGGGTTTGCTGTCAGGTGCTCAATTTGCTAACAGTTTTCACAGACCAGCGTAGCCTTTAAATGCTGCCACGGGCCCAGGCACTCCCACCTCCGGCGCTGACTGCCACGGCTCCCTGCCTGCTCGGCGGTGGCGGCTCCCCACGCCACTCAAAACCGGCGGCTCACCGCCTCGCCGCATGAAGCTGGCGGCCTGCTGCCCACTTACTGTGTGAAGCTGGCGGCCCGCCACCTGCTCACCAGTGGCTCCAGCTTACCACCCACCCAGCGACGGCTCTGTGGCAGCTCCCCACCCACCCCTGTCCCCCCGGCTGCGGCTCTGCGGCAGCTCCCCACTTGGCCAGCTTGCACTTCTGGATTGGCATTTTGCCGGAATTTGTCCATAAATAAGCTGCCCCTGATGATTAGCCGCGATCGGCTAATGATTCTGGGATGACTTCTGGGATCGGCTCAATTCTTCAGTGAAATAGGTGCAGCTTATGAGTGTGAAATTACTGTATATTCTGAGGCTGTCGTGTTCTTCTGCCATAGATGATTTATAAATTTGAGAAATGGGCACCACCTGACAGGGTGTGTCACCTTTTCCTCAGAGCAGGGCAGAGACCTGTTCAAGTAAAAGATCGTTCAGTCAATCCCACTTCTCACCTGCAGAGGGTCCAGTATATTGCTTTGTCTTGCTGTTGGGATATGACAAATACAAGAGGGTGTTGTATAGCAATAGCTGCAGTCACCAGCTTTTACTTAGATGGCTGAGAAAAGATAGAAAGATATTGGTTGTACAGAGCCTGGTGAAAAGAGGAAGGAGAAACTAACAGTATATCCTGGCAATTCCAAAAGCCCAAATCCAGCTTCTCTTACTGCAGTGGTAAAGAGTGCTCTGTACTTGATAGGCACATAAAACAATACATCATGGAAGGAAACAAAAACGCTTCATTAATTTAGTTAGAAGAAAATGCCATCTGTATAAAGCTAGAGATATGGACTGACTTCAGAGTCTGTACAAATGCAGTTGTTTGAAAGGTGAGTACCACCACTTTAGAGTGTGGCTGTGCTTGAACTGGATTACTCTCCAAGAGGCCCTTAAGCATGTAATGCACTACTTCAATTGCACTAATGTTTAAACCTAGAAAAGCAAACTGCAGGTAGTGCTAGTATCACTGTTGAGGACCTCAAGAATTGCTGCGTTTGCAGAGTTTGTAAGGAGAGCTCTGAAAATGTGATCATTTCAATCCTTATTTGTAACTCAGTTTTGCTCATAAGTGGACTCTGAGTACCTTGTTAAAAAAAAAAAAAAGAATCAGTGTAACTTAAGGTTGTTTAAACTATTAAATCTGGAAATAAATGTACCATGCAGTTGAAGACTTGTGGGTTTTCTTCCTGTCATGTTCCTCCTCTTCTTGCTCACTCACTAATGCCCTGCTACTAATCTAATGGTAGTGTCAGCTTAGGTTGCTTCTTACCATGTGAGTTGCTTCAGTCTAATGACATTTGTGTAACTTTTATGCTTTCCCCTTTTGTCTTGATTGTATCTTTTGTTGTTCTGTTTGGAACCTCTTGATATTAAACTTGGGGAAAACTTAATGGTACATGGTGTAACAATACAAATCTGAGGGTGAAAAGGCTCACGTTTTCAAAGACTTCATGTAAGAAGTATGCAAGTTGGCATATATGATATGTGTTTGCCATAAATTGATTTTTCTATTTCCAGTGCCTTTTTATGCTAGTACTTCCTTTTTCTCTGTGTCAGCTCTCCTGTTCATTCCTAGAAAGTAGGGCTCCATGCTTTAAACCCAGAAGATAGACCACCTCTGCCAACATTACTGGTGTTACATTTCCCTGTTGCCATGGACTCCAGTTTCTTCAGAATATGATGTTTTCATAGGGTATGGGCTAGTTGAGGAGCATCTTGCATATAGAGTGACATTCCTTGGACTGAGATTGGAATCTGATTGTCTTGCTTATCTTTTTTACAGTGATAAAAAGTCTGAATTGTACTCAGGCTAACTGGGAATTGGAGAAGCTGAACAGTGACCTGAAAGTGCATAGTCTGGAACAGGATCTAGAAAAACTCAAGGAGGAGTGCAACAGTCTCAGGAAGGAGTTGCAAAATTCCAATAAGAAGGTACCTTAATTTTTAGGGAATTTTTGTATTAACAGGTAATCTTAAATCCCATGATAAATCAAAATGAAGAGTTAACAAAAATATGAAGTATACAACTGAGGGAAAGATGAGTATCTTGATAAAATTGACCTTACATATTTTCATAGACTGTCATTTTTCTTGGAAATAGGGACAGGCTCCTCAGGAAAGCGTTATTAGTATCAAGCCTGTTCAAATTTAAGAAATGTCTGGATAATGCTCTTAATTATAAACTTTAGTTTTAGGTAGTCTTGCAATGAGCAGGGAGTTGAACTTAATCCTTAGGGATCATTTCTAACTCGAGATATTCTATGATTCTATACAGGTGAGATTTCCCAGCCATTGCCCATATAACAACAGAAAATAAAGCTATGTAATTTTTTTATAAGTAGCCACTGAAGTTCTGTGTAAGCTGGGCTACTTAGAAAGTTTGGGCAAAAGTTGGTCTCTATTATTTTCTATTTTTTTAAACAACAATGGGATGCTAATGTTAAAAGATGTCATGAACTTTGTTGAAGGAGGTCTGGTGCTTTTCTTCAGGGTAGTTGCATGAAGCCTGTCAGGAAAGTGCCTCTTTTGGCACCCTTCCCTGCCATTTCTGGGGCAAATATAGTAATTTCACAACTGTAAGGCACACTGGATTATAAGGCGCACTTCCGGGTTGCCGGCAAATTTCTGAACTTTGTCCATATATAAGGCGCTCTGGACTATAAGGCGCACTGTTTTTTGCAGCCAGGATCCATGTGCAACAAAGTAACGAATTAGTAACGAATTGCGTGATCACGGGGTTTGCTGGCAGATGCTCCATTTGCAAACATTTTTCACGGATCAGCGTAGCCTTTAAATGCAGCCCCAGGTGCCCTCCCTGTGCCGTGGGCTCGGGCATTCCCGCCCAGCACCGGCTCCATGGCTCGGCAGCTTGGCTGCCACGGCCGTCACTTCTGGGTTGGCAAATTTCCGAACTTTGTCCATATATAAGGCGCACCGGATTATGAGGCGCACCTCCGGGTTTCGATTAAAATTTTAGTCAAAAGGGTGTGCCTTATAGTTGTGAAATTACTGTACCTGTTTTGAGGGACACGTTTTGTAACCTAGACCTAAAGAAAACCTAAAAGAAAATTAAGACAACAGTAGCAAAAAGCAGTAAGTTACTGTCTAGTGCATGGTTTCTGCTTTCCATTTTACCTCTGACTGAAAGGTACAGTGCCAATCTCTAGGACTCTGCAGTCACATTGGAGTTACAAGTGAATGTAAAACATTTAAATGGGATTGTTTGAGGAGGCAGACTGTTTTAGATTGCTTATGGTCATTAATAATGACAATTATGTTATCTTGAATCACACAGCATTTGAGTGAGTCTGCATTTTTTCCACTAGGTGGGGATAAAAGCATATTTTGTTAACTTCTCTTACTGTTGGTTGTTTCACTTGTGTCTGGAGCTCTTTCAATAACTTGTAAAATCTGAAGCCTTGCTGTAACTCCTATGCAGTTCTGGTGTCTTCAGTAACTCTAGAACAGAGTAACAGCTGTATAAATAATTAGAGATTGTATTGTGAGAGTGAATGATGTCAGAGAGAACAGACTAAAATAGCAGTTGTGAGGAATAGTACGCATGACACTGTTTAAATAATATTTATGCCAGCAGCTTTTGTTGCACAGAACAAATACAGGGAACAGCTTTTTGTTTTGTTTTGTTGTTGTTCATGGTTTTTTTGTTTTTAATATAATTTCTTCTTTATCCTGGTAACTACTTAATATAGGAAATAAAAAGTGTATGTTTTCAAATGTGGGGTAACTTTTTTTTTAACTATGAATTTAAATCTTTGGGAGATGGTCAGAAAATTCAGGAGGGGAAATTCAGGTGAAATACAGTCAAGTGTGATAAATGGGCAATGACAAATCATTATTTCAACTCAGCTGGTATTTTCATTATTACTTATTTTCATTGCATTAGTTAGTTTAGCTAACATGTAATGAAAGTAAGTAATAATGAAAATGAAAGAAGGAAAACATGTTTTCAAATGTTTTCTACCTTAGGCAAGTGTACTTTCTTTTTCTCTGTACTTTTAGATATTCTTACTCAAGCTTTGCATTCTAGTTGATGCAGTGTGTACATTGTACTGACAAATTGCTTGAAATGTGTACAGGCTGTCTTAAAGCCACTGCAAAGGTATCAAATCCATAAGAGCTTTGGCTAGAGGGAATGACAGGAGGAGAACACAGAAAGAGGGGATATGAAAGGGAGGGAGCTCATCACAAGAGGGGGTCTAATAGAAACACAACTAACAAAGTGAGCCCGATGTTAGATTTGTTAAACAGTCCTGGAAAATTCAGTGAAGCTGCCTATAAGTGCAATTTCGAAGTAGTCTTTCAGACTAAAGGGATAAATTATGTTCCGTCATAAAAGTAACCTGTGCAAGTAAATCCATACTGACACTGTTTTAATTTAAAGATCTTTGTATACTGTGATGGGGGAAGAAAATAAAATACTGTTTAAAAAGCAAAAATTGAGAAACTTTTTCCAATGAATATCAAAAATTTAATCTCTGAGAGTTCAACTGTTTTAAAAAAATTTATGGACATGGCTGAGCAATGCCTTTGTATAAGTACGTAGTTAAAGCACTTTTTATGGAAATTCTTGGTAGAAGTCTTTATTTTCTTTTTGAAACCCCACTGCAGCTAACACAAATGAAGACTTCTTGTGAATTTCTGTATTAGGAAACCTGGAGTTTCACTACTGTTTTTTGAGAGAGGAGATCTGAAATCATGTTATTCATTCTGTCTTCCTCTCACTCTCATGCAGGACCAGACTCAAGACGAAAATCCATTACATGGAGACCACCTTCAAAGGCAAGATTTACAGAGGTATGAAATATTTTATTTTCAGTTTACTGAGGGACAATTAGTCAAACAAGTAAATTATTCTTGCAGATTCTTCAGGTGTGTTATTTCAAGTCACATAATTTCAAGTTACACAATTGATAGTCTAGGTATAGTTATTTAGCAAGATCATTGTACATATTTTTTTTGTTATTTTTGTAGTTGAGGATGATGAACACTTATATAATTATGCTTGTTGGTGCACTTACACCATTTTCCACCAGAGGGAAGAGCAGCCCATCACAATGCCAGGTTTTAGTGCAATGAGCACTAAACTTGATGCTTCCTTGAGTGTTAAAGAGAGGGAAAGGGAGATCAGCCACTGAAAGAGAATATACAGACACTTCCCATTGTATGTTCTCTGGTGCAATGATGGTAATAATGCACACACTATGCACAAATCACACTTTGTCCTTTCACCTTGACTGGGTGCTTACTCCTCTGGTTCCTCCTGGAATTTTGCAGTCAGCCTCACACATCTGATGAAAGATATTCTCACAGGACACAGCAGTTATCTCTTTGATCACTGCTCTGATCAAACTGATCATTTGATCAAATAATTATTGATCAGAGCAGATTTAGGTGCTCAGGTGGCAGCCATCTAAAATAGCACATGGACAGTATAGTGTTTATTGTAATAGAAATACTGAATGTGTCATAAATAAGCCCATCCAAAAATCTGTGGAGAAAATACTTGTAAAACCTCCTATGAGAAACGTTTGTTGTAGCAAGCAATCCTGCTTTTTATAGAAAATGGAGGCATTTGCACTTAGTTAACTTTCTGGAAAGTAGTTATTTCATATCTGTGAGCAGCCTGCATATCTGACTTTAATTTCTCAGTGTGCAAATCTAGCGCAATGCAGATTTAAACAGGCTGTCATAGTGAAGGTTTGTATCACATGTTAGAAGGTAATATAGGATAAACCTCCAGGCACAGGGAATCTTTGGTTTTCAATTACAAATTCCTTGAAAATTAGGCTTTGCAATGGGATTCTAGGTTAGTATCTACAAAAGCACTTAAAATCTGTTGCACGTAATTTAAGTAGAATTCTGGTACCTGCAGCCCTTTGCAATATGCTTGTAAAAGTGCTAAATGCACTTTTAAAAAAATCATCCAAGCACTTTCCTTCTGGTTTTCCTTCTGACTGATTTGTCCTTCTTTAAGTATTGGACAGCTCTGGCTTGACATAACTGGCTAATTACAGATCCTGAAATGAAAAGTATGCTTCGTATTTCTTTCCATTGGAGAATTGAAATTATTATTACCTAGTATGTCAATGTATAATGCGTTGTATATTGTAATAGGCAAAAATCAAATAAAATATACAAAGGTCCATCTGTTTAAGATAATTCTCAGTACTGTTCAGTACATTTATACAGTTATGGTACTCTAACAAAATTTGCAGTGTGTATCAGGCAAGAACAATTTATTAACAGTTCATACTTGACAGGCATGTTAATAGGCTGCTTTCAAGGCAGCAATATTTAATTGTGATAATTTTTTGTTTTGAAAGTGTGCAACAAGCATACTGGGACCTGAAGAGAGAAATGGCTAATTTGCGTATAGTGACTGACAAGCAAGCTGAGGTCCTACGAAAACTGAAAAGGAGCCCACCAGGAGCCAAGAAAGGCAAGTCAGTGTTTGCAGTAACAGATCTTACAAACACAAACCATTGATTCAAGCTGTAGCATTTTAAAAATAAACTAGCTATCATATCTTATCAGAATCTTATCAATTGAAGTTGCTTAGCTTGACTGTTTTATGGTTCCAGCTTAACCATTTTCTGCTTTTGCTTCTGTCTCATGCTGGTCAACTTCACACATAAAGGTGTTGCTGATGCGTTTTTTCTTCAGTACTGTATTCTGTTCCCCTTGTGGCTTTTTTCTCAGTCAAGTGTTGCTTATGTGCACAAGACTGAGGTGTTAAGTTCACTCGTATTTGACCTTTTACCATAACTACTTCATATTAGGGGGAAAAAATCTTTTTGTAAATGCAGTCTTATTTTCCCAGTACAGAATAGATGAAGTATTAAATTGGTGGCATTTTAAAATTAGACTTTAAAAGACTGAAATTCCCTTCTGGTTCCATATTTCTTTACGTTGTATTCAGAAAAGTTGGCTTTTCTAACAAAAGGCTATACACTATGGCATTTTCTGAATGTCAGAGTCCTGGGGAAGCAAAACTGCTTTAAATAATTTTAAGGGTTAAATATTTTTCACATAAAGTATTAAAAATTTCTGTGAGCACTTCATCAGACAGTTCCATACATATGTTTCTCTCTAGCCAAATGTTAGATTATCAAACAAAGTAGTAAAGAGTTAATTTCCTTTGTTTTCTGCTCACTTGAATTGTGGTCTCTACTGTGCTCAGAATATTGGAAGACAGTGAACTTAGTTATAGTGTATTGGTGACAGTTTCTGATGTCCCTGTCCATTACCAGATCAAGATATTTTGTTTCTAAACAGCTCAGTGAGGTAATGACAGGATTCACCTCCCAAGCAGTCCCTGCCTTTGTGATCAGAAGTGACTAATGATCACTTTGTCTCTGGCTCTTGGCTGATACAAACTGTCAACCCATTTTGTACACTTGGCCATATTGTTACCAGGTGAGTCTGTGTGCCTACAGTTCTGAAACAGATTTGTCAAGTAAGTTCCAACAGAGAAAGTGGAACTGAATGAGTCTAAATAATAGATCTGTCAAGGTTTGATGTGATCATATTCTGTCTTTATATCCATATTTTTAATTTGGAGCTACCTGTCTTGCCACAACACAACGACTGATTTTTCTCTTCCCCTAGG
This sequence comes from Sialia sialis, assembly GCA_009812075.1. Lineage (NCBI taxonomy): Eukaryota > Metazoa > Chordata > Aves > Passeriformes > Turdidae > Sialia > Sialia sialis. Next base: position 40,466,932 of record VRYO01002734.1, on the reverse strand, counting down.
TGAGGAGTCTCATTTTCTGCAGTTCTTATGCAGTTGTTCATCCGCAGCCATAGAAGGCATTCTTGATTGATCAGGAAACAGTGGACTTTTGCCTTTTCATCTGTAGACTTTTTAAAGTAATTTTTCAGAAGTATGTGAGAGTGGACAGGTCTGATCTTGGCCATCAGTCACACTTATGAATACAACACAGATATATCTTTGCTTATATTTAGAGAAATCTTGGCTTATGCAAGATATGGCTGCAATTGATTGAAGCCTTCCACTTCCTATACCTACAGTACTTCTAGCATCTACAAACCAGCTGCCATTGTCAGAGGTGCATTCATTTTGCAGAACATGGGTTCATTACTTACTTTTAGTGGGACATAAATGATGTCAATTAACATGTGGATTCTGCTTAGCTGCTATGTATGGAGACATTTTCAACAAATGTGTGGGGGGGGTTTTTTGTTTTTGTTTTTTTTTGTTTGTTTGGGGTTTTTTTTTTTGTTGGGTTTTTTTGGTTGGATTTTTAGTTTGGTTTTTTGAGTGGGTTTTTTTTGTACATTTTCAATGTATTTTCAGTGGATTCAGTTTTTCTTGAGCTTCTATAGATCTGTAGGCCTCAAATTGTGTTTTATACCTCCCAGCACAAAGATGCCAAATCCAGTGCCTTAGCATGTCTTTCAGACGTGACGTCCATGCTATTGGAAAGTGGTTTGGGCTGACATACAAGATTTTAATTTATTGTGACAAACAGAAGTTGTATTCTTTGACCAAGATACCAGCTTCTTTTTCTTTCACTTGAGAGCTAAAGTTAAGAATTGCAATACATGCTCAAGATTAACAGCTGCTCTACAAAACTATGTAAGATGTGTGTTTAACTGCAGGAAGCATTAATCTGCTCTGATTACACAGTTATTACCTGCATTTGGCCATATATTCAGATGTGTGTTGAAGTTACAGATCTTCCATTTCAGGTAGATGATGTTCTGTTTCAAAATCCCCCGCTTCCTAACAGTTTAAAAACTCCTCTGGAGTTTCACGTGGCTGAACATTGCTGTCACTTTAGTTTTGGAAGTCAGACAAAAGAATCTGTGTTTCTCTCTTACTGCTTCATAGGCAGTGAGAATTTGGGTTCTGAGTTGCATGAGAATACACCTTGTTAGAAGAATCAGTACAAAAGGAAGCAGTATTCAGTCTTCTGCATCTGGCTGATTTCTCGAAGCGTGTGAAAATGGTCTCTGCTTTCAGCATTCATTTCAGTCTGGTCAGAAAGATCCATAAGTTTATCTGTGTTGAAATGGAAGTTGGCAGATATCCTTGGAGTTGGGTATGTTTTAGAGACTGTGACTTCACGATTTTGAGTTCATCTTGAGACCGGTGAGGGCAGTATGTTGTTTGTAACTTTTAAGTGAATATGGTAGCTTTTCACTGAATATGGTCCAAAAACTTGTGGCTTGAAAAAACTGTGTTTAACACCCCTGCTAGACTGTAGTACATTTGGAGTACATGAAAAATGCATTAGATAATGTAATTTAAAAATCTTTTTCATCTTCTTCCTTCAGCTGCCTGTACTGCACCAGTGCAATGTGTTGACTTGAACATTTCAAAGCTGAATTTGACATCTGGGGTAGTCTATAAAAACCTCTCACAAAATGATAAAGCCCTTGGCAACATTGTGTCTCCCCCTCTGCTGAGAGATACCCATGTCCCATCAGAAAGGGCGACGCTACAAGCTTGGACAGATGAGAGACCAATTCCAGCTGATGGCAAAACGTTTCAGGAACACCATTCTTATGGAAAGAGCTCTCTGGAAGATAATTCCTGGGTATTCCCAAGTCCTCCAAAGCCCAATGAGAATATGTTTTGGGAAATGAAAAATAATCCAACTTTGTTAAACTGTCCAGCAGATTACCTGGATCAGTGTAATCAAAACTGTCTGCACAAGAGTTAAACAATTTTTAGAATGAACTGAGGCATTTTTGGAGTGATTCTGAATAGGCACCTTAATGCTTGAACTTCTAAGGAGAGAAAACAAATTGCTTGAAATGTTCTTTCTTTATTTTTAATTCTAGTTCCAAATCAGAAAGCCTAGTCTTCCTCTGCTGTAAATCAGGAGTGAGTTCCTTGATATGAAAGCTGTGCTGGTATAATGTAAATACAAAGAAATCTAGCATGGGGCCTAGATAGTCTTGTACTGCAAATGACATACATTTGCTTAAGGTTACACTGAAAAGTGAGTTTGTGGAATAAACCAAAATAATCCAGTTCTGTATTTGTTTGCTATTTGTATGTTATCAAGAAAATACTTAGTATCAGTGTTAGAACTTGCACCAGCTCTGAGCTTGTATTTGACAGTGTTCTTTTTCAGAATAAGAAGAACTGGATTCTCTCTTTCTCCTTTCAATTAGCTTTGATTCCTCTGGTTTGTAAATGTATTTTTTTGTAATTTTTAACCAAGAAAGGTGATACTTTTTTTAAAAAATTTTTTCAACCTTGATTTCTATGAGAAAGTGGCAAGAGAAAAACCACCTCTAGGCCCTGTTTTGATTGCCCCATTTAGGGCTTGATTGTGAATTCTGAAGGACCGTAAGTAATGCTGCTGAACACTGTGACTCCTGGAGGTTCAGCTTGTTTCCCTCAGTTCCTGCTGAAGGAAGCCACTGTAACTGCACAAGCGGTGCTGCTACAGACCCAGTGTGCTCACAGTGCAGTTTTCCATATCGTGCCTCCTTTGCACAGCACCACAACTCTGACTCATTTTTCCTGTGAATAAGGCTACTAACTTTTGTTGAAGAAACAAAGCCTTAATTTAATCAGACTTGGTGTTATGGCACTGTTGATATACAAAAGTATTTTTGTGGTACCTTTAGTATGCCACTGAGAACCAGAGCTACTGGAATTCCAACTACCTGCTTTATAGATTATGCGTGTCTAGGCACTACTTTTTCTTTTTTTTCCTCTTAAGGCCAACTGTTTCTAGATGAATATAATTTATGCCTTTTTTGTTTGTTTGTAAACTTCTCTACTTCACAGCTGGCTTAATACAACAGGGTTAAGTAAAATGTCTTGACTTCAAAAAGTTGAAGAAAAATGCATTGTATTTTAGAGTCATGATACCTGACTTGTAATGGGCAGGAAGATATTTGAGTATGCTATTTACAGATGTGTGGGTGGGTAAAGTATTCAGCTTCACAGATCCATCAAATTAATAAAAATTAATTTCACAGCTGTTTAGTAGCAAATTATCTTTAGATTGCTTGCAAATACATAGGGAAGCTGTGGCTGTAGCACAGCCTTAGTAACAATGGGCTGTGGAAGTGTTACAAGGGTGCAACGTGACCTGTGTGGTTCCAGACCCCCTCCCTTGCACAGTAAGTACTTCAGACAGAGCCCATCTTTCACTTTGTCTATCAAAGGGAAAAAAATGCCTTCCAGATACCTTCTTCTGTAGTACAAACAGCATACATAAACAATGTTTCCCATTCACCAGATATTGTTTTTATCTTTCTATTATCTTGCTCACGTATACTGGTTTGTCTGTGATTAATGGAAATGGCGTGTCAGATGCTAGAATTTATTCTGACCAATGAACACAGCTGACTCAGGGGAGTACAATCTCTTGGAAAGTAATAGAACAAAATCCAATATGCATAAAACAAATCCAAGTCACTAGGCTTTAGCTGATAGAACCAACTACCTATGTAATAAGAAAGAAAACATTTCTCATGTGGCTGCATAAGCTATATGGTACCTAGTTCTAATGTAGCTTACTTTTGGGGTTCCTCACCTCAACATTAGAGGTTTTTTATTAAGGAATGTAACATTCAAGAGGCATTAACATGATTTGTGCAATGAAGGAATTCTACTGTGTAAGATATTAAATAAATTTATTTTTGTTTGAAATTGGTTTCATTAACAAATCTCCTTTCCATATTTGGCACAAAAATTTTTACTGAAGTTTTAATTCCTTTATTGTGTATAAATGTTATTCCAAACACAAACCATTAATTTGAGGTTGGTCACTGACTCAAGGAGAAAACTAGCCAGCTGCTGTTAGCAGAAGTATCCTCCTGGATGTTGAAACCTGAAGGTGCTTTGACTACAGGTTCCCAGTCAGCTTGTCCTGTCCTGTGTGAAATTAAAATTAAGATTTTCTGTGCAGAGCCTGAGAATTTCCAGGTTTTGCATTTGACCCTTGGTTTATATTCTGTGCCCCTTCCCATGCTGGAGAAGGGCGCAGCAATGTTTGCTGAGAGGGACTTCAGGAGCACTGCTGCTAACTAGCGAGTAGAGGGACTGATGCCAGAGAGCTTGCTGCAGGCAGCATTTCCAATCCAATCACTCATTGCCATGTCCAAGCTGTAACATTTGAAAAGGAAGTCCCCAGATGTGGAGTCACTTGACAGCATGCTGGCTTGTGAAGCATCTGTTGGTCCAAAGCTTACAATCAGATTTTGACCGGAGATGGAAAAGTCATTTAAATCCATGCCATTAGTGGCTTACAGTGATTTTTCAATTTTCAGAAGTGAAATCTTTTCATCAGTGACAGCTAATTACATGGAGAAGTAGCTGTAGTAACAGGGTCCTGGTGTTAGTGTGCATGTGTTACATAAAACTGTAAAATTACGTATAGTAAGGACCAAAGTTCTCGAATAATTTTGTTAAATGACCCCAAGAAAATTTTAACTTGAATGCAAACTTCGAACATTGTAAAATTTCCCCAACCCACCAATTTTACAATTTTTAATTTAGGAAAGCATTAACTCAATTTAACAGAAATGAAAACCAGTTTTTGGGGCAGCAGGGTGCTGTTATTTTGCACATTAAATGAGCAAATGGCAACCTGATGAATATATATATGGGTATTTGGTGAGTTGGATGAACCTTCTAATAACTTACATGTAAACTTGCACTGTTTGGTTAAGTGTTTTTAGAACCTGATCATTTTAAGTTTCTCTGCCAATTCTGTGGTGTACAGCTGATCAGTTTTCCTCACATATGAACTAGCCATGTTGAAGAAAGAAAACCCCCAAATTAGCTGTGATGTACTGTCCAGTTTTTACAGCTGGAAAAAGACAAGAACAGCACTAGACCTATATGGAGCAAAACAATACCCATTCCAAGTAATGAAACACAGGCCCATGTAAGTATCACGTGATCTATACTGGTGGGATAAAGCAAATTGAATTTTCTTCTAAAATGAACTTGCAGCAGACTTTGACACACCTGTAGCTTTAATGTGCTGGAAAACCAGAGTGGAAAGCTCTGGTATCTGATGGACACCTGTATTGTGTTCTGATCTCCAGACAGGCCCTATGAAAGACAATGGTCACACAGGTGTACAGTATTTACCTAGTTCTCTGTGTTTGATTATTAACAAGGCCAGGTGGGGGCTTGATTTTATTTATTTATTTTTTTTTAATTATTTTTGGAATTTTTGAGGAGTCAGGCTTTTTGACCCTTTCTTTAGGGAGAGTGGTGTTACTACTTGCAATTGTATGAACATAGGGCAGTTGATGAAAGCATTTTATTTTTTTATGACCAGTAGTAAAGCAAAAAAACTCATTTCAACTGAGTTGCAGTTGAACCATTAAAAAAAATCCACCCACCAAATTTAATTTACAGTAATTTCACGATTATAAGCCGCACCTGAATATAA
>VRYO01002734.1:40442251-40460288 GCA_009812075.1 Sialia sialis | reverse complement strand
AACACCCTCATTGCAAGTTTATCTGACCCTTTTTTGAACAGCAGAGTAACCAGGATGGAGGAATTACTCGCAGAAATTACCTGAGTTGGAGTATGGCTGTACTAAATGTGGAGAGCTGAATGGGTTTCTGGCTCGCAGATTAATTTCTGGGTGATATCTCAGACTGCCCTTTGAAAACCCTGTGCATTACAAACTGCCCCTCATCTTCCCTCCAAATTTTTTTTTTACTCTCTGAAGGCAAACTTTTAAATAAGTATATGACACCTTCTCCCTCTTTCCTCTCAGATGTTCCCTTTGTATGGGGCTCCCTCAGGAGTTTGAAGAGACCTTCAAACAGCCAGAGAGTGCAGCCTCCAGTGAAAAATGGGGGTGTATTGGGTGCCTGCCAAGTGCTCTGGAGAGGACAGATAGGCTCCTGTGCTGTGTTTCCTAACACTGATTAGAATCCAGGGTTGTCTCCAGTTAACCTGAGTAGTAAGGAGAATTTACAGCTGAGACAAAACCAAAACTTAAAAGTAAGGCAGTGGTATGAGTTTGTCATGTCATGGTACTCATTCTTTCATTTAAACTTTAAATAAAAGATGTAAATGCAATTCAAGTATAGGATATGCACAAGATACTAAGAAAATGAAAGGTGTGAAACCAAAAATTCAAGGCTAGGGAATATCACATTAATACATAGAGGTATATTACAGAGGAAGCTGATGCATGATCCAAAGGTCATCCCTGCTCTAAGCACATACCAGAGTAAACAGAAGAGCTCAAATATGCCAGATGAAGTAAAAGAGAAACAAATGGCTGGCAGCACCATTCAGTAGATGGAATTTCAGGTGTGACATAAGTGCAGATCATAAGTGCTGCTGTTCGCATACAGCATGTATTGAAGGGTAGGGAGCAATACCTGCAGGTTCACTGAGCTTTGTTCCATTCCACGCATCCATTCCTCCCATGCAGTCATTGTCACTGCATTGGGGGTTCCCCTCACCTGCAGCACACAATTTCTGCTGAGCCAGAAAAGGCGATCTCCATTGCTGCTGTCTGACTCAAGTCAGTCATAGCTGAGCATGACCCAGGTGAGCTTTCAGTGCAGGCACACACCACTGGCAGCACCCAGTACTGCCCCTAAGAGAATGCTCACTCCCACCCCAATCCTCTGGGGAAGGGCTTTTGCCAACACCCAGGCTGGCTTTTCCAGAGGCTGAAAATATAGCAGATTTCAAAGTGGGACAAAAGAACAGTTACTGTCATTAAAAACGTGTGTCACCATCTACCTAAATTTCCTCCTTTTAAAAATACATACAGCAAAACAGTTAATTAGGAATATTTTTGTTTTCCAAGACTCTAAGAAGTCAAGACCATATGTAGGACACTGTTCCACATAAGCTGTTTCAAGGTGATTAGCTTTACAGCTGAGTGCTGCTAAAGTTTGCCTACCAAGGCAGAATTCTACACACCTTTTCAGTTTGTCACTCCCAAGTCCAGTCCTCCACCCGATCTGCTGAAGCAACATTATTAATGATTATCCCAATAAAAGGCACAGAATAAAGGGCAATTACTAACCTGCAGCATTAATATACATGTGTCAGTTTCCTCCTTGAATAGAAGAATACAGTTGTGGTGAAACAGTATTAAAATAAACAAGAAAAATGTTGCCTTTTAAAGGAACAGTATAAAATCCTACTCCTTACTCAGAAAATGACTTTTCTTCTTTAATCAGGGTTTTAAAGTTATCAAGTTGAAGTGCAGCCTTTCCTTGCTTTTAAAGAATTTTGTTTTATTTCAGAATGCTTGGATGATACTCCAGGATAGTTTCTAAAACTTTATATTAGTATCTCTAGTGAAGGAATTTAAGTGTTTGAGAATTCTACAATTAAACAGCTTCAAGTATCAGTACACAAAAGATTGTTTGTGTGCTCTTTATAAATTAGGGACGTGCTTAGTTCCTGCGAGAGGTGATCTGCATCTTCCATGCCTGGTTTAGTTGTCTACTCACCTATGCCTGGAATAATTTTGCAATTGTGGTCACTCACTCGCTCCTGAAGCATGGCAGCTTCTTCCCTGTTCTCAAGGAAGGGCTGGATGAGATTATTTTCTCCTCTAGAGTTGAAATGGCCAGTCTGGGCCACATACAAGCACAAGGCATCCATCCTTTCTGACAGTGTAGACATAAAAATTAGTTACAGTGTAGGCACAGGTACCTACCAGGCTCTCATCTGACAACATTTTGATGAAAAGGGTAATTCACATTGGTCTATGTAGCTCTTCTGCATTTGCCACCCTTCTCTTCTAGCAAGTGCATCTCCATACACAGTCAGCTTCAGGTGATGACTAACAGGCCAACTTCAGTCTATACCCAATCTGTGATCAGTTAATACAGCTTAAATTACTCACCCTTAAGTTTTTGTGTAGCCTGGCTCATGTAGCTAGATATAGGCTTTAAATTCCAAATGGACATTCTGGAATTGTAAACTCCAAATTGTAGGCTGGTATCAAAATCTCAAGTCCAGATAGAGGAACACACCTTTGCAAAAGAGGTTGCAAACTCCGACAGCATGCTCTAGATCTTTAATTATGAAATATTTTAAAATTGACTCTTAATTTCAGACATTATTTTATTCTCTATTCATCTCATTTTGTGTATTTCAGTTAAACTCCCCACAGAGTGGTACAGACAATTTAAGTCTGTTTAAATCAAGTGAAATGCAAATTGCATATTAAAAGAAGTTCATTTTAAGTTTTAATCACACATTTTGAGTAAACTTCTGTCTTTTTTTCTTAATTCCAGTTGCTCTGTATTCTTCTCTTTGCTTCAAATATTCTGCTTTGCATTCTTCATAGAATGATGGATCAGAGTAGCTACAAGACAGAAAAATATATGTTTTCATCTTGGAATATTGAACAGATATTGCACGAGTACCGCTCATAACTGATCTTCATTTCACACCCAAAGAAAACTTCTCTGCCTTTAACAGAAAAATAACTTTAACACTTAGGTACTTTATAAAAAGAGGTATCTGTCATGATACTGTTTTCTTTTAAAGCACAGTCCTGTTCAAGCCTCTGCAGCGAAGGCACCGAGAGGGAAGGCAGAAAAAAACGAAAGACATTTGGTATTTAAGTTCAGCTGAAGAATTCATTTGCAGTTACCCACCTCAGCATGGGAAGCTGCTGGAATTTACTTATTTTTTTAATGCACCCAAGTAACTACTGTGAATAGGTTCAATGATGAATACATCTTTAACAGTAGATCTAGAGGTCCTTGATCATTACATTAAATTCTTTTCATAATTTTTTGATGTATAACTATTCAACATTATAAACCCTTTTTTGTCAGAAGCAATTTGTTTGGGTTTTTTTTTTTTAAAGGTGAAGGAACAGACAAATAAAACTGAGTAACTCCAGAGGGGTTCTGACTGCAGTTAGGCCTAAATTCTTGCCTGGCTGCACATGTTTTTTTCATCAGTTCCTAAATACTTGAGAATAACTGTCACTAGTTCAAAGGCATTTATTTTTAATCTAAATCGCTGGTTTAAGGGAGAAGAACACACCAAAAATCAAACCAAACTCCTTTCCCTGCCCCCAGTCAAACTCAAAAAATTTGCAGCCCTCACCCTGGGAAATTAAAGAATCTAACACTTCAGCCTAATGGTACTGGGGTTCAATTAGGACTTCCAAAAAAGATGTTTCAATCCACCATGGCATAGAGTTGACCTCTCATATATAACAATCTCCCATTGCTCCTGCTACTGCTGTTCACAACAGCAGGACACTTTCAAGACAGACTAAATCTTAAAAAAACAGAAGCAAAATGAAAACCAACTTATCCTGTCTCACTAACATAAGCTTCACTGTGCACCCCTATCCTCACATCTGTGATGCAGAACAAATAAAGGGCTGCAGATCCTCTGGGCTGAAATCTGTCCCCAGGTGAATCAGGAATGAGTCTCTGCAGCTATATGGTAAATAAAATCTTGTCAGCATGGTTTTAATAAAGCAAATATACCATTTCCAGAAAATACATCCAAGTCCCTAACCCTGCACAGCCCTTTCCAGAATAGTTAACATTTCTAGATTAGTACAGGCCATGCACAAAAGCCTAGCAAAAACTCATGAGGGACTTACTAGCCAACCAGACAGTCCTTCAGTGCTGTGTTCTCCTGCCGACACTTCACCACCATCAGAATACCAGTTTCTTGACAGCATTTGGTAAATGCTGGGGGAAAAAAACCAACACAAATGAAACTGAAGTTAGAAAAATGACAATAGGTGAAAAAATCCTATGTGGAGGAGGTAGCAGACTAGATCTGATTTATTATTAATATAACCACAACTAGCCTAGATTCTCATACTGTTTGCAAGGAATTTGTCACTTGTTCTGCAACAACACTTTAACTGGGATTCTCCCCTCATCATGTAGCACATTTACACACATACTGCTGTTGCTAATACCATTTCTGATGTTATTCCTGCAGCAAATCCATGATTCATGTGCCTGCTTTTCACATGCTTTACTCAGCGCTATCACCTACATCTCTGGCAGTTAAGAACAATGAAGTTGCTAAACGAAGTGAAAGTACCTGGGCTGTTTTAAGGATCTTAACAAGCCAGTGAGATACTAAAACAGAACAGCAAAGTCTTGGCCAAGGATATGGGATTTATCTGGGAGTAACTAAAATTCTGCCTCATTGTTACCACCACCCTTTACAGATGTTTCACTGAATAATAACCCTAGATAAGAATTTGCTGTTATTTCTATCGGGAGATTTCAATCTGTCCTGTTTCTAAGAGGTAATTTGCTACATTTAGCAGATGGAAAAGAGAGAGAGAAAGAGAGAGACAGGTGTCCAAGATGAACCCAGAGCCAGAACAAGAACGAAATTTCCCCCTACTCCATCCCCTTCCAGAATTCCATCAATTTCTACTCCTCTAAGGTCTTCCCAATAGTGATTTAATATCCATCAAATTTAGGGCATACAGAACTTTTTATTTTCTCACACATAGTTAGCAAAATTTACAGCTAATCTAGTAACACCCAAATTAATGGTACTACATCATACAACAGGAAAATCACCTATGCTCAGCTTATAGTTACATCAAACTTAAATAAAGAAAAAAGCAGAGATTTGTGCCTATAAAGGCAGCACTCCTGTCCTTTGCCCATAGCAGATGCCCGCTGAAATGGGCATTGAGCAGTTGTTGACTTCAGTGGAACAAAATCCACCTTCTAGGCTCCTGGACACTACTGATAAGATTTTGAGAATGTGATCCAACAGCTGCAAGCAATCCCTAGGTAAGATTAATCTGCTTGTCCACAGCTATTATTATTATTATTCACTAAAATAATTTATAAGACAAGGTGTTTGCTGAAAGTACTGAGGACAGATTTAAGTGTCCTTATACTGCCAAACTTTGTGAAGAACTGACTTCTTACCTACTTCAAACATACTGTTTATTACTGAATACTTTAAAACCTTCAACACAGCACTCAGCATTACACATTGGCAGCTCCACCACAGCCTACATGAAAACCAGACGAAAGTGTGCAGAAAATAGGTTTAAATTAACCAGTTAATTACCAGCTCTTAAGACACTGTAATCTGTGTTCAAATGTTTCTATTAACAACCCAGTTTCTAAGATCAATGTGCTTTAAACTTAAAGTCATCCAAATGCACAAGCACAGCTTTGAGGAAACACTTGGACAGCTCAAGTTTACTAAGTAGTTTAAGCTCAGAACAAGGCAAATGTGTTACTAGGTTATCAGAATATTTCTTTGGTTTTCAAAGGTGAATCTGACATTTCTTCTGTTCTTTCCTGGACTGTTTATACTGGCTGTTCCCCCATCAGCATCTCAAAAAAAATCATACCTATTAGTACATTTCTAAAAATGACCTTTGTTTTTTTTTCTGGGAAAAATATCCAAAGCTTTTGAAAACTTATGGTCTGTCTAGTGACCAGTTTGACTTATAGTCTCTACAGGCACTTCTTTAAGTGCTGTGTTGAGGTTTTGAGTTGGGGTTTTTTTTGTAGTAGTAATCATTTCTTCTGGAAGCTGTGAAGTAAAAAACCACTGAAGACAACAGGAGGTCCCTCTCACTTGTTAGCTCACCAGTCTTGATTGGTTAAAGGCGTGATGTCCCAGTGAACAAAAAAAGCCTGAACTGCAATTGCCAGCATTCCCTGGCTTCAGAAGGCCCTGCCTGTGGTACATGGCCAGCCACTGTTGCAAAGTGATAAAACTGCTTCCAGCTGTTTAGCTTTAACATTACTGATGCTTAACAACAAAGAGGAAGAAAGAAGGTTAAAGCTTATTAGGCATCCTTATATGAACACACAAAACTTGATTATCCATCTCTTCTGTTTGGCAGTGATGTAAGGACTGCAAGACAGGTTTAGTTATAGACATTTACCAGAAACCTTCCAGGAGTCTGGAGAATGTTTTTTTTTAATTTTTAGTTGTATTTTATCTTGCTCACTGAGGGGCAAGTACCAATCTCTTCACTCTCCTAACCAGTGACAGGACTCAAGGAAATGTCATGAACCTGGGTCAGGGCTGGTTTTAGGCTGCCTATCAGATGAGGAAAAGATATCCACCCAGAGGGTGGCTGGGCATTGGAACAGGCTCCCCAGGAAGTGGTCACAACACCTAACCTGCCTGAGTTCAGGAAGCATTTCAACAATGGTCTCTGTCACAGGGTATGACTGGGGTATTCTCTGTAGGGCCAGGAGTTGGACTTGATGATCCTGATGGGTCCTCTCCAACTCAGCTTATTCTGTGATTCTGTGACTCTTCCATGAAATGACATGTGTTGATGTTGAGCAGCACAAAAAGTGTTTAAACTACTGCTTTGGAGAATAATGTCAGAAATAGTGCTCAATAGTTCTAGATATCTTAAAGCAAGAATTAATCACTATGTCTGACAAGCCTTACTCATTCTGGACTTGGGCAGTATCTGCATTATTGACCGAAGTTTCAGGATCCATCACAAGACACCACAGAAGGAGCAGATACACAGGATCTGATTACAAATCTATTGTAATTTAACACTTTAGCAGCTATGAGAGGTAATCAGAACACTAAAGAATCCAAACAAACCTCCTTCCTGATGCACTGCACATTATAGAAAAAAACAGAATTGATATTTTCATAATCTTGTGTATGATACTATCTTTACAACTTCAGGAAATGGCTTTCCATGACTTTTGAAGTTCATGGGCTGATATGTCTTTCTTCTTCCTGCAAGCAGCAAGCTACCAAAACAAAACCTCAAGCAGCAGCATTACAAGAGGCATCTTTGGGCCAGTCTACAAATTCATTGCAAACTGTAATACAAAAGAAAGTAATGTTTCAAACAATAAAAGTTATCCCAAATATTTCCAAATGCAAGCCAAATAAACTGAGGAACAGAGCTTAACACAACAGAAGCGAAAATGCTTTGTAGAAAGGGGAAAGAGGCTTGCTTGCCCTCCATCAAATCTACTCTTTGCCAAGGCTTTTCTAGGACAGCTACATATGTCCATCACTGAATGCTCTGTGCACAGACAAGGACAGATCCACTACTGCGTCAACAAGCTGCAGGTGCCTACCAGTTACCATGGAAACTGGCCACAGACCCCCTTTCACCTGCAGCAGTCATGGTTCATGACATCATGTCTGACATAGGTTACCCCACAGGCTCCTCTCCCTGCCACAGGCTCTGTCTAAGGGAATGCACACAGAGTAAAGATCTCTTCTTGAGGCTACAGCTCAGGGAGACTTCACTGAACAGCTCATCACTGGTTTGAGGCTGGATTTCTTCTTTATCCCTCTTGAAGAAAGCTTTGCATTTTTGTTGCAAGGCAAATCCAAAATGAGTGTGGTCACAGTTCGGAGAATTTTAAGTCTCATTATATTTGTCCATTACAGCCACACATAGAGGGATTTTAACTTCTAAAGCAAGCCCGCATTTCAGAACCATTTCTAAATCAACCAAGTAGGTAAGGCCAAAATGTATCTTTGCCAAGAGAGAGGTCTGCTGTCAACTGAACAAAAGCTGAACAGCCATGTCTGAATACAGAACAGTTCAGTTTTGCCAGTTCTCACCTGCTCACCACGGCATGCTGGCATGTGCAGGGGATCTGCCTATGATGGGAAGACCACATTTTCAGGGACAAGACAGGAGGCCTTTTTAGCTGAGGCCAGAGAAGAATGAGTCCTTCCAAGGACTGACTCTTCAGCAGAGAGCATCTCCAGCCCTGAGCAGCTCAGAGAAGCTGCAGAGTTTGGTCTCTGGCACCTCCAGATCTGCCTTGGATCCAAGAGCTGGATTTCACTGGGTCTTCCTATCCCAGCTTACCCACCTGAGAAAGCACAACCCAAAGAACGAGCAGAAATTAGATCCTGATGTATGTAAAGTCACAGAACAGGGAGGAAAAATGAGCTTTTGAAAGCCTTCTTAATTTATCTATAAAGCTGTACAGACATGCATTTTTTTAATAAAAATCTTATTACAAGTCTTTCTGTAATTTCCTTCAGATACAGAATTATACAAATTATGTTGAAGGAATGAAGAATTAGTTTTCAGTGCCTGACTTAGTATATTTGATGGTTGATTTAAAACTTCTTTAAGCTACAAGGCACTCTTTTTAAGGCTTCTTTGATAATTAGCTAGAAGATTGGCACAGTAAAGACCACTTTGTTTACAAAGGTCTTTACAGTCCACATTAATCTTTGCTGAAAAAAAAAAAAAAGGTAAGAAGAATGTTTTTCCTTAGTATTTCTAATTGCTTTTTCCCCAACTCTGTTTTATGACTTCACAACAAGATAATATGAGAAGCAGATGGAAACTGAAGTGAAACTGGCTAACAGTTCACTTATTGCAGAATAAAGACTGGACAAATTATTTCCCTGTCTATTCAAGCAGCTAGGCATATGCAATACACACTAAAGTATCAATTTTAGAAGATCAGATACATTGCCAGAAAGCTACAAAAAAGATGGTGGGGGTCCACTGACAGATGTCCTGGGACATACAAAATTTAAAAAATTAAAAAATTTTTAAAAGGAGATAAAAAGCCAGGATCCTGCCCATTTTTAGAACATATTCATAGTTTCAAGAAATATTTGCTCCATATGACAAAAATAAAAAACTCGTAGAATTTTTGAGTTAAAGGGACAAACCAATATTCAGCATAAGACACAAGCAGAGCTCTGCAGAACAAAGACAATGGTTTTCTTCCATACCATTAAACCAGACAAGGTTAAATCTAACACTGTTAATCTCAGTGCCTGCAGGACTTCAAATAGTGGACAACAAAAACAAGGCACCATATTTATGATGCAAGTATTCTTTATGTACCCTAGAATACCATCCCACATCCCAATGTGCTGCATTCAAAATTAAATGGTGGAATAGATGTGTTGGATTGAAGTTTCATTTATGTGTACGTAAAGGAAAGACTTAATGAAAAAAATCTGTTATGTCCTGCCCCAAGCTTAAAAATAAACTGAAAGTTGTGGGCGTTCTTTTACAATTTAATAAAGAGGAACAACCAGCATCAGATTATATTTGTAGCAGATTTCTAAAGGATTTTTTATCTTTACTTTAAAAATTTTAAAATATTACATATTTAATTATTTCTTCCTGTAAACATAAAAGTCTTCCCATGTGCAAAGTAAGAGAAGAATAAAAAGAGGGACTTCTCTCCAGACAAGCAGCTGCACAGAAACTGTGTTGCTATAACACCAAAGAATCATCCTCTTTATTTTCAATGTATGAGCTGTTTGTAGCGTGAAGGCTATTTCTGAAAGTTCATTCTTTGCAGATTCAGATTATAAAAATACTTGGCACTTCTGTATTGCCTCATTGTGAGGTGTTGTACATTTCATATAATACTGGAACTGTAATTTTATCAATTATAAGTCTGCATCTATTTTGCAGATGTGCATGTACACAAAATAAATGAAATATTCCCCATTATCAAGATAAATTGATCCTCTCAGGTCTGACTCTCTATTTAAAGACTTTACAATTTTACTACTTAAGAGAAAGTCCTACAGAGGTGTTATCTCACCATTTATATTTTTTCAACACTTATGATACTGCTATCACACTCTTAAAATAAAAAAAAAAATAAAAATGAACTAACCAGCTTGCATCATGATCCAGACCAGGCTTATTCTGGGGTAGTTTTTTTTCCTGTACACACACACAGGAAAGAAAGAAAAAAAAAAAAAAAAAAAAAAGGGGGGGGGGGGGGGGGGGGGGGGGGAAGTTTTGTCCAGTGTTTGGGTCATTCCTTGGGCTGTACCACTGAGTGGAGAAAAGATGCCCAAATGACATTGGGGGTGATAGGAGGAGGAGGAAGAGGAAACAGTTCCCTTTAAAATGCAAACAATGGCAAGATTTTACAACCTGTATTTGTAAAATGCGTACAAAACCATAAAATTATCCAAACATTACCAGCAGCATTTTTAAGGGTAGCTATTATGCTTTTAATTTTGAACTAAATTATGATTCATTAGCTTGTTACTTTGAAGATTACTCAGTATGCACAGAACAGATTACTGGCGCATTTAATGAGCCAGAGGAAGTAGTAGCATGAGCATGAAGAGATTGTTTTACATTGTAGAGTATGAGCTATTTGATATTTCCAACACAATACAAAAGAAAGCTTCTCTGTAGATTGCTCATGGTTCAGTTAACATCACTGAATATCTAATACCTCCAACTCAATTAATTCTCACCTGATTAAGATCAGTCTGATATTCAAACTAAATCATCTCTCCAGTCAAGTAGAAATCAATATTTCTGATTTTACTTTTAAATTACAACAACAAATAAAATACATGCATCGTCAGTATGCTAGGAGTTGCTTTCCTATTCTGGCCTACTATGGCATGCATAACACAGCTGATTAAAGAATTATTCTAATTTGAACAACAATATATATAAAACAGATTAATTTGAATAGAAGGAGATAGCATGAAATAATTAAATGCATCTTATATAGGGCAAAGAGAAAATTGACATAAAATAACCTTGACTCTTTCAAGTGAACCTCTGTTATCAGATCAAATACTTTGCCTCCAAAAATAATCATTTGCTATAACATAAAAATCATATACTTTCCATTTTCCTGCTCCTCACCAGCCCCCCAAAATCTTCTCCATTTCAGCTTTTGTAACTGGAGACATCTGTCCTAGGAGAGATGATCAATACATACTAGCACACAATACAGAGAGCAGAGAATCCCAAGAATTTGGCAATTTTAAAGAAGGGCCAATCCTCTTGGCCAATCTTTTCCAGGGCATTCTCAGCATAGAAAAGCAGTTTTATCTTAAAGTACAGAGTGCAAAGACAGGATACCCCAGCAGACCACAGTATCTTTGGCACTCCAGAATGAAATGCAGAAACCTCCCTCATCTCATGACTGAGGTGAACATACAGCAAGAGTGAATCATCAGAAGACAAACAGCACAACTGTGATCTGCAGAGGAAGAATGCTTCCCAAAAAAACTAGAATCTGTTTGTCTAAACACAATGCCTTGGGATAAAGAACACATCAATATCCTAAAAACAAATTTGAAGACTTTGCTTTAGGGGACATTAAGAGATTAGAAAATAACATACTGAATCAAAGGGCCTATTTGTCCTGTACACCATCTTTCTCAGAAGCCAGTAATAGCGGCTTTTAAAAAATGTGTCAGAAAGTCTACATTATGGATAAAACATGTTCTCAAGTGAAGTTTCTTCCTAATCCCTATTACCTGTAAGCCTTGCTTGTATCTTCAAGCATAAAGTTCTCACAATTCTCCTTTGAAACCCTTAGGGTGCCTTACATGGTGAGTCTAAATGGACAAGCATCCAAAAGAAGAGGAAGAAGGAGAGGAAAAACCTTTTGAAACCAGAAAGGTATCTGCCAACCTGGACTCCATCAGTATTTTTCTGCCCTGGCCCACTCAAGTCCGGCTAAACTCCCAACTATTGCAATTGTAGTTATTTGTTTCATACCATGCGTGCTTTTTTCATTAGCAGGTTTTCAAAATCCTGCTGCAAAAATTAATTAGCCTCAAAGTATCTCTCAGTTGGATACAGAAACAGGCCAGAGCAGGAGAGAGTAACAACACTCCACACAGATCAAAAATGTTTGAGAGTTGGTGGGGTTTTTTTTCAGAACATCCAGTTACTCACTCTGTAAATGCCACCTACTTACTTAGGAACAAGAGTCTCAAAAGTTTTCATGTTCTACATACATTGATATTACAAGGTTCTAGGTTTGGTCAACTGATTACAGTGGGCTTTTAAAATCAATATAGGAAATGAATGGCTTATTTAAACATTCTGTTTCAAATATTTATGTATAAAAAAAAGGGGGTTTTAAAACCACAATACCACAACAGTTCTGAAAACTCATGTAAGGCACATAGGGATCCTCCAACATCAGTTAATTCAAATCAGAAGTCATTGCAAAGCTGCTGATCTTTTTATTACAGAAATATTAGCAGGGTTTCTCTTATTTTAAAACCCAACAATCATTAAAGACAGAATTTCTGGGGGGGGGAAAAAAAAGAGCATCTCAAGAAACTACCATCAAGGAATGACGAGCACATTCACAGAAGCCATGAACAATGAAGATACAGTCCCATTCCCATACGATGCAGAAGCTTGTGCTGGGGGAATCTCTCTCACCAGACTCATGACACATGTTCTGCAATTCAAAATTTGCTACTATCCAGACTGAGAATTGTGGATGTTTTTAAGAGGCATAACCAGAAACTTCAAGCAACAGCAGAAAAGCACTTTTGTCTGTCCCAAATAACTCACACCTATCCACAGCAGATTGCTAGATCTTTTCTTTCCAATTTTATCATAAGCACCAAGAAAAAAGAGAATGGAACTGAAAAGCAAAGTTTAAGAAAGAGAAGAAATGTTTTATTTAAGAAAAACACATAAAACAAGCTGAGGAACACAGACAAACACAGTAATTCAAGCCAACCCAATCAGTTCAACAAACAAAACCCAGACTGATACTTAAAAGTGTTAACAAAAATATGCCAGATTAAAGTAATAAGGAGTTTTCAAAAAAGAGTTCTGAAAATAATATACACATGCAATCTCAAGATACTTTCAGGAGTGTTTAGTTCTGCCATTAGGACAAGGACAGGTCAGCTCTGCTCATTCTATGTCCTGCACACATGAGAACTGACCAAAATGACTTTTTGGGGACAAGGACTGGAAAGACTGAAGTCAGTTTTCTGTTTGACATGAATGCACACATGAAACTTGACTAGGAAAAGTGTTTTCCTAAGAATCACGGAACCAGAAAAGAACATATGCCTTAAAATGTCAGGCAGTGCTTTCCTGACTATTGCTAAATGATGAAATACTGTGGAAGACAGAATTTATTAGCAATAAACGTTTAGCCACTAGAATTTTAACAGAACTTGGACTTCAACAGCAAAAGGAGCTTTGGCAGAGATGATACAGAGAAATGTCTACTTGTTAGTTTTGGTGCCATAGACCTGATCTGATCTTCCATCCTGGATATGCAGAGTTATCATTTTCTGTATGCATGAGTATACACACCTACCTATGTTTGTGTGTATGCCTTTTTCCCCAAACACACAGAAATCTAGTACACTGTCATATTTTTAAAGTAAATTCCAGCAACCTAGCTCTGTAAGAGCTACAAGCCAAGTCCTCCTGCTTCTGACTAAGCAAGACAGGCAGACACAGCAGTACACAAGAGGGTTATGTCCTCAGAAGACACAGGAGAAACAGCAAGGGCATAATTATTATGTATAAGGCTTTACAGCGACTACTTTGTCAGCCAAGGCAGATTTAAGTGCTCAAAGATGACAATCTGCTGGGCTGTGCAGGCAAATTTTTCCAGAAAGCAGACATCCTTTTCTTCCTAGTGAAATTACAAAAATCTACCCTTTTAAGCTAAGTAAGCACATTGCTGTGAAGGAGTTTATTTGGGTAAAACACGATTTGTCCACTAAAGAAACCTGCTTGAGGAATGTTATTGTCAAGTACAAGCATTACCTTCTCTATAAGGCTTCAGGTAAACCATGCCCAGCAAGCACAGCCACCTGGTTAAACTGCTCTGGTTTTTAACAACTGCTTCCTTTAAGACTGACTTGATCTAATTTTCCTCCCACCCTGCAGTAAGTATCCCTGACATCAAGCGTTACCATACCAGGCGCTGGAAGAGGCAGAACTGGAACAAATGCAAGTTCCCCCATGGCTACTGTCTGTCACTGCCTGCTTTTATATAAACAAGTGCATCCAGCTTGAGCTGCGCAGAGCAGCCTTGCCACTGCTTATCCTCCCGCCTGAGCTGCCAAGCCACTCAGGGACAGCTGAGAAGTTCGGATAACAGATGATTTATAGAAACAACATCCCCTCCCTCTGTCCCATAGCGACTGACTCTTTAGCTGAACTCCAAAGGCAAAATATATCTATTTCTCAAAAACAGAGCTTCGTGGAGCTGAGGAAGTAACAGTAATGTCCTTCTACCACACGGTGGGGGTAGAGCAGGGCATTTATATAACTCTGAGGAGGCATTTCCCAGCTATTCCACCATGACACCAGCTCTCAGTTACACCGTGCTGTGTCAGGGATTCTTCCTTTCCCCCTGCCCCAGTTCAATTTAATGGCCTTCCAAAACCAGCTATTTGACTCAGAGCTCCAATACTGAAGGTTGTTGGTGGTAGCAGTAATAGTAATTCCCACTCCTCTGAATGAAACAAAATATATTCTAAGCAAAAGTGAAACTGGTTCCAGGTTTCCAGCTGGAGGGTGAGGGTGAGATGGGCCACA
Source organism: Sialia sialis (assembly GCA_009812075.1). NCBI lineage: Eukaryota > Metazoa > Chordata > Aves > Passeriformes > Turdidae > Sialia > Sialia sialis. The sequence goes on along the minus strand of VRYO01002734.1, from coordinate 40,445,483 downwards.
CAGAATAGGGTCTTTTGAGAATATAGAATATTCCCAACATACAGAATATGAAAGATTAATGTAGTTATTAAAAGAGAAAGTTACTTTCCCTCACAGGTCACAATTCATCCCCAACCACTGTTCCAACATCTCCAAAACAGTTAACATGTACTTACTTGGCTTTGCAGTATATGCTCAGTCTCTTTTTTTCAAAAGTGACTAGCCATAGGCTGGTGTGGAGGCAGGAATTCTTCACCACTGAAGAATTTCTGCTAAAGAATTCCTGCTGAATGAGGTACTACTCAGAGCTAGTAAGGATGACAAAACCACAGTGCAAATTTTCCAGGTTAAAAAAAAATCTGCTGCGTCCATATTCTGAACTGAAGAGTAATTTGACCCTTTGCAATTGTGGCCACAGTATGATAAAGGATGTAAACCTAGTTTTTTTTAAAAAATTGCATCACTGACTGTGAAGCCATTTAGAATTTCAGACTACCCTATTCATTTCATGATTTTGCAGAGATTACTTTAAACCATGTGGCAGGAAAGCACACTACCAAAACTCAGCAATATCTGGAAGTTTGGTAGTAACTGTGTAAGATTTATCTTTCATCCTCTGTAAAATGTTTTAAATAAAGGACTGCAAAAACCAGGTGCATTTCTTCAGAGCAAAAGTTGCAATTTTGAAGACAATAAAATAAAATAGTGGTAGACAGGGGATTTACAAACAAGTCTTTGATAAATCTACAAAGCAAAACAAAATGCACCAGAAAGTGCATGAAAACCCCTCAAAAGAGACAAACTGTTTTGAAGCATAAAGCTTAATAGGCAAATGGCATAAAAATCTGTATAAAACCATTGACTTTACTAGCACAAATCCAGGTGTAGTTTACACTGAAGGCTCAGGGACACCACTCTACCTTCTGGAAGTTAATTACTCTGTGCTCCTCAAGCTGTACACAGAGGGACACAAGTTTGGCAGGAAGGGGTTGTTTAAGTGCATCTATTCTGCCTGCTCCAATTATCTTGTTTCTGATGCAAAAGCATTTTAGAGTGATACAGCATCAACAGTGTTATGAAAGAAACAGCAAAAATAATCACATAAATGTGGTTTCCATTTTTAGAAAAACAACCAAACTCTTATGAATTTATTTAGCAATTGTTCAAATAAGTATGTTAACAATGCCTCTGCTACAAAATCATTGGCCAAAGAGATACTAAAAGTTAACACAAGGGGATATGTATAAGTAGATCCAGTTTAGAAGCCCTTTGTCACACTTCCTCCTATGGCATGAGGATATTTCCAATGAAATATCCCACCTATCCAAGCAGTCAAGAACTACTGGTTTTATCAATTGCTTTCTAAAGGAGAAGACAAAGTTTATTTCTAACACATTCAATCACAGACCAAATATCCAGGGCTCAACCTGCTGTAAGACCAGAAGTGACAGAAGACCCCTGTGCATTAGTCAGTGGCCACTGAGGACATACGACTTTGAAGCAGCATTCAGCAGCTGTGACATCAGCAGAAACTGACAGAGGGTCCTGGTGCTGCCATTACAACCCGGTGTGACTTTTTGTCTTCTGTTTACTTAGAACTGAAAGTAAGGACCTTTCCTAGTTGGGACTTCAGTGCTATGACTGGTTGGCTGTGACTGCATTCTCCACTGGTACAATGAAATTTAAAAGAACCCAATGTGGTTAAAAATCTCTCCTCCATTTTCTGGGTTTTGAACTAAATTAGTTACTCACTGAATGCAGATGTACACACGCCTCTATCACCACAGATTTGTCAGCATGCAAGTTTTTTCCAAAGACTTGTCTCACCTTTATTCTGAAAGAAGAAAAAACCACCCAAAAGCTAGCATATGCTGTATTAATGTAAAACCCCTAGAGGGCAACTAAGCTTCAATTTCAACCTGCATAAATATTCAGCTCCTTAACTAGTTTACAGATTATGTAAACTATTTCCTTCAACCTTGTTTTTTTTTCCCCCTCGTTTAAAAGAAATGAATCCTTTTCATTCTCAAATCACATTATTGCTGCCTATTTAGTGTAAGTTAATCACCACTGCCCAACCAGAGACTGAGTCCTCAACCCAACAAAGCTCAAATGTGCGCAAAAGAGAACAATAAAGAAAACACATGCAAAGGCTTCATTTAAACAAAGAAAGAAAACAAGCATATGAAAGTCTGAAATCACTTTCTTTGCATTAAAGACCTTTAAAAATACATCTTGTTTATTATTCAGCTTAGTATTAATTTATTACATGGCATCTGTTTTCTTGTACAGCAGTCTGGTTGCAAGTCTCAAATTTATGAATTGGAGTTTACACTATTGAGATTATTTGCCTGCTTTTTCCTACATACCAAGATTTCAGCCTTAAGCATTTTGTGACAAAAGAAAAAGGAAAAAAAAAAAAAAGAAATAGGAAGTAAGATGCCAAATTAGTTATGAAAAATAGCTTCATTTAGAAAAAAAAGGAAAGTAACTGGAGACATAGAAGTAAAAAGCCTACATTCAATTACAAGTGCTCTTCCCAAATTTTGAAATTGGTAACCAGTGTCCAGCTGAGCCTTGTTTGCCATGAACCAGCAGGCATCAACCACTTTTCCCCTACTCCCACTGGATCTTGCTGTGAGCTGAAAGACACTTACTACCCAGCCAGTCCACACCTGCACAGAATCTGCAGACACATTGATGCTTAATATTAGAGAAGGCACTAACAAACCAATGGGATTCCCAAGATATGGAAGCAACCAGAGACAGGGGAAAAAACAGCTCAAAGAAATCCTTAGGAAATGCTTCTGAAGTCCAAGGGTTTCTACACGGCCTTTGCAGGATATCAAATACCCAAACAAAAACTGATAGCACTGCCATCTTTGCTTATCAATGTAATGTCCCACACGCTTTGATCATGACAGCTCTCCTTTATTTATGGGTTTATCTCCATCTACATGTCTGAACAGAGACTAAGAATGACTATAATACACTTTACCTCATTTTAGCCACCCAAAATTTCCATGTCCCACCCAAAGCTGATTCTGAAAGTACCTTCTTGTCCTTGTTGCCTTGAGCCTTGACAAGGAAGGGGTAAGGGGTAAGGAGATGGGAAAAAGAGGGAAAGAAGACTACAACTGGAATGAGATGTCTCCCATCCTACTTGACTTAAATCAAAGGAGTTTGAGGAGCTGACATAAGTCTCCAAGGGTGTTCCACTTATAAGGGTCTCCTCACTGAACACTGCAGAACA
>VRYO01002734.1:40381546-40441251 GCA_009812075.1 Sialia sialis | reverse complement strand
CGTGAAATTACTGTAACTTCTATCCCCCTTGATCTTTGAAAGACTGCAGAATAGAGAAGAGGAAGGCTAGACTCTTACACAGATTCATCCCCTCTGATTGCTTGAAATGCAACAAGCTTTAGGTTCTGACTATTTTGTCACAAGTTCAGCCGAGGCTTAGAGACCTGAGGACTTCACCAACTATTAGTACAAAAATGCCCAAGTAAAATGTTACAGTACAATCAGTTCAGGTCTGGACACACAAAAGACTGTTAAGATCTCTTTATTAGAACCCAGATATCAGTGTATCAACCTTACAACCAAACTTAAGACAGTGACTACATAACCTTAGAAACAAGAGGATTCTACCTGCTTCACACAAAAGAATTACAGTCACTGTTACAATTTACTGCTTATGTGAAACATATCTGGCTGAACCTGATACCACAACTCAAACACTGCTACCTTTATGTACTTCCAACACTTTCACAAAGGTGATTATTTCTCCTCTTTATTAGAGTGGCTGAATTAGCTTTCAGGCTAGTCAAAGTCATTGCAACTCAAACATTAGTGCCATAGAGATGTGTAACATCAGGTCTGGAACAAACAACAATGCACTGAAATTACCACAGAAAAAATCATGAGATCATCTGAATTATTGGTGGGAGAAGATAGCCAAAGCAAAAGTTTGCAACTCTGTTAAGTATCTTCTTTCTACAGAAGTGCAAAAATTATTTTTTGAGGTTGTAATTTACTAAGTATTCTCTACCCAACAATGAATGTTTCTCAATGGTTTGTGCACAGCCATTAAGAAGTATTTATAGGAATTTGACACCAGAGTGAAGAGGACAGATTCTCCTAACAGTATTTTGGTTTAAAACTGCTGAAGTTTTATAGTTACTCAACAGATGGAGCATATCAAAATGAAGTTACACAACAGTCTCACTGAAGCAAAAGCATCTTCTCCATGCTATTCTCACTCCCCACAGAACTTCAAAACTTCCTCAAGCGGTTTGGAATGTATAAAATGAAATACAAAAAACTATCACACATACATACATGAATATGCTTTTTAATTTCCTTAAATTTGGAATGTTTTTGAAAGTATGAGGACACCTCTATTACTAAGAAAAAGCTGAAGAACCATTAATAGTATTACTCAACTGTCATGAAGTATTGTTACACGTAGCTAATATATTTTAAACATAGGACTTTTGATGTAAGCCATTGAAGACAACAGAGAAGCTGTGAGCTATTCTAACACCTCGTTAAAGATTAGTTAATTACTAATTAAATCTCAAGCTATATAACCCCAAACATATAACATTCTCTTCTGTGCCTCTTTGCCATATTCTATGGATAGCAACGGTATGTTTCTGCTCATTAACTAGATACATGCTGAAGCCTCTATTTAACATAAAAAACTCCCAAACCCCTCAGAAAAGACATGCAAAGAAGTACAAGGAGAAAATCAGGACAGATCAAAAATGACAAAGATTATTTACACCAGAGAAAAATAAAGAGTTCTTTTCACCATTGGCTTTATGAATCATTTTGACTGGGCTGTCAGAATCACTGTAGAAAATTATCACCCCAAAGGCAGGAAAATAAGTAATGAGCAACAAAGTTTGAAGCTGCAGACTGCGGTCACTCTTGTTTACTGGATATAATTTTCTTCAACTTGAAAACACAAATTCTCCCTGTGAATTTAAACATCATTTTAAAAATCACAGCATTATTTTGGGGGTGTGTGTTTAAGATTCTTCATGCTCTTGAAAACGTCTCTGAAATCCCAGGATTCAACACCTTCCCTAAGCCATTTCAGGGACTCTGACAGAAATAATTTTCCAGGACAGTTATTGACTAAGTCTTTCATTCTTCTTTTTCCCTTTTGTCTAACATAAATCAGATCATCCTATCTCTTCCATTTAAAGTCCTGCTTTTATTCAGATCACTGCCAGGAATCTGTCCAATGCCTGAGAACATAAATTGCTAGATATACAAAGGAAAGTTAGTTTAGGCATTAAATCCCAAAAAAACTTAGAAAGCAAAAAGCATTCTTTGAATGCTAAAATAAAACCAAGCACTGAAACTGGCTGTCTGTAGTAGCTGAAACATAATCCAGATAACAGATTAAGCCCAAAGAGAAGATGATGGCCCAAAATGTCTTCCCAAAGTCCTCTGCAGACCTGCATCCTTTTCATGCCTGATAAATGTATCCTCCAAGGGCACTAAACTTTGATAAGCATTTCACAGAACTGAAGTTCATGATTTTGAAGCATAGATTTTGAAGTCTAGATTGCATCAAGATGTCCTACTTTCAACTCTGTCTTTCCACATTATATACTTTCTGTACATTTCCCACCATATATTAAACCATAGCATTCAGAAGCTCTTTTTGCGAACATTAGCAGTGTCTCCCTAAAATGACTTTCAAAAAGTCTGACAGTCTACTGCCATAGGTGAGATTACATCTCAAGTCACAACTTCGCACAGCTTCATTTTCACCATCTTCATGAGCATCCCATTACAGCAAAGAGTATGGGACATTTCTGTCACCAGAAAACAAAGCAGGAATTATATCAAACCTGGCATGCAAATGTAACAATCGATTTTCTTATTTTGTGCTTCAAAAAGGACTATTTAAACATTCCTGAAATATGTTGTTGATCTGAAATCCTGAAGGGCATATTTAGCATATATTGAAGAGAAGGGAAAAGAAGAATAACTAGAACCTCCTTGAGAGATTCCAGATCACAGCCAGAAAGAAAGAAAACTATCAAAGTACAACATTATAGGTGATAAAACCAACACAAAGAAATCCTAAACTTGAATAACAGAAGCCCAAAAAAAAGCATTATTGACTCAAAGAAACCTTTCTTTACACTCATTTTAGAAAAAACATAAGAAGGCAGATCTCTTAATACCATAATTCAAGTCCCAGATTCCCTACAATCATTTCAACTACTTCCCAGTACAATGGATAAATACTAAGAGAAGAATCTGTTCACTGCATCCAAGGGAAATTTTCATGCACAGGTCTTCTACATTATCTTCTTCAAAATTCCTTATTTAAGTTCATTTCCTACTCATTATTCCATTGGAATTATTACCTTCCCTCCTTTCCATGATTCCTTTCAAATCCTTTGCTATTATCCCTCTCAAATCTAGGATGTAGCAGGTAAACTGCTTTTCTTGTTCCCTGATCATAAATGTAAAGCCTCATCCATACCTCCAAAGCTCTAGCATTCTTTGATCATCTCCTCTCCTATCCTCTGGCCAGCTCTGCAGCTCTTGATTCCCCATCCAAAACACCTCTCACCTTCTGTTACATGATTACACTTCCTGTGTAATCCTGTACACATCCTGATTAGAGACAGCAAGTGTTCCAGGTGCTCTTTTCTGCAGGACTATTAAAAATAAAATTCAGAGGGACGACAATACAGCACAAGTGTTTTATGACCTTTCAATGCTGTAGCCTTTACTCCCTTCTCAGGCACCAGACCTCTAAGTAAAACTCTTCAGAGCACAAATCTCCCTACTCTTTTTCTATGCAGCACCTCTGAGACTACTACTGGAAACCAATTACAACAGCAACAAATCAAAATTTGGGAGTGGGAAAGAGGGGGATTATTTTTTGTTGTTGTTATTAAAAGGACCTGAAAAATAATGAACAAGACCAGAGTTTTATTCAGCAACAGACAACATTGTCTCTACCATAAAAAAACCACTTGTGCATTGTCAGTGTTGTTACCATGGGACCCATTACCAACAACATCAAAGAATAAGTGCTAGAGGGACAACTTACTTCATTTGAGCTAAGCAATCTTTAGAACTACTGCTCTACATGGAAAAAGAAGCTTAAAATATTTTCATCCCAAAACAGGATGAAAATTTGAGATTTCATTGTCAGAAAACAATGAAGAACACTTACATCAAAATGCATGAAGAACACTTAGAACTCTACATCTTGCTGAAAGCGTACTTGCCAAACTTTCAACTTTGTCTTCCCTTATTGCCTGATAAGACCTGTGACTCCTGCCCCTTCTTTTTGACTGGTTCTGCTGAGTCATAACATTGTACACAAAGATTTCAATTAATTTCAATTTTTGAGATTTGGATAAGCAGTTTTCTTTGGTAAATACACTTGTCAACTTCATGTGTTTTCTAAAGAATGGACAGAAGCTTTTCCCTACCACCTTATGCTGAATACAAGGTCAGTCAGCTTTTAGGCTGCCTGAATGCCCACTACTGCATTTCTGAATACACAGTAGCAACATTTTGACCAAACTAATGCTGAACCTAATGGTACCTATACAACACATTCTGACTTCAATAGTTGAAAAAGAACCTATTTTCTGTGTGAAACTAACCTCAGGGTAATAATAATTCATAAATATTTACATACAGGCAATGGGAATATAGCATGACTTCTTAAAAGTATTAAGATTTATTTACACTAAGTGCTAACTGTGTAACTGTTGAATGCGGTATCTAAGAAGGGTTTATAATGAGGGGTTTAAAATTGCAGAGCAATTACTTCATACATTAAGGACAGGCAGCTAAAGTAACAGCTACTGTGAGTCACATGAACTGTCACCTACTCTGTCCACCTACACCACAGTAACACTCTTAAAACTGCACTCACAGGATACCCCCACCATGGATCCAGTGGATATAAAAACCGCTTACAGAATCCCAATTTTGTGCTCACTTGCTGGTAATAAGAATGACCGACACAGAAGAATCAAAATGTGTCAACTGGGAAAGAAAACTAAGATCAGCAAACACTGCATATCACATCTGGGAAAACCTAGTGGCTGGAAGAGTACCCTCACCCTTCTGTTGGGAGAAGAACCTGACCATGTCTCCTCTACGATGGACACTCACCTCACACTCTCTAAAGACTGATATAAATACCAAGAAATACCCCAAGACCAGTAGATACAGGCAATATTGAATTTCTCTGTTTTTACAGTTTGTGCCAATCTTACCAGCTATTCAAACTAACACTATAGAGTGTACTAGTGGAGAACTGGAAATAATTAGAGCCATATACATCAATGCTAGCATCATTCCTGAAAAAAACAAGTTTGGCGAAATTATGATAGAGAAAAGACTTTCAAACTTGTCTCATCAGTGGGCAAAGAATTTCCAGTTACAGCAGTGAAATGAAGCAGCAATGATTCAGCTTTAATGGGGAGTTTTTCAGGGAATAGTAATATGACTAAAGAGTAGAAACAACTGATGATTCTGATGCTTAATTTCAAGTTCAACTCTTCCAACAATCCAAGAAATTATACAAAAGGACAAAGGAAATTAGTATTTTCTTTCCTTATATACAGTTAAAATATTCCCATTCTGCAGATGTTAAAAGCCATTAATCCAGTCTGGAAAACAGTTTTCCTCCAGAAACTGTATTACCAACTGAATACCATAGTACAATAATTGTATCTCACTGTAAGAACTGCAAATGAAGCAATCCTACTGTTCAACTTCCAGCAGTTACTTTGGTGAGTGCTCTTCTTATGGCTATTACTAGCATGAACTACAATAATCCAAAAAAAACACAGGCATCCTCTATTTAAATCAGCATTTGTTAAGAACATTTAATTAATCTGAGCTGTGTTAATATATTTATACTGGACAGGGAAATCAATTTGAAATTCAGGATCTTAGCTGGAAACCAATAAAATCTGTAACTTGAGAAAAGCAAACTAAAGTACTGGACAAAACACAGGTAATCACTTGAGGTTCTCATCTATGAGCGCTGAACTACCAATATCACTTTAATATCTGTACATAAAAACCTCTACCAGGTAAGAGAATTAAAATCAAGACAGGATTTGTAAGATATGGCAACCTGGCTGAAATTGATATTCATTAGAGTACTCTTTGCATGAATAGGAGCATTTGGACTCTGTGGTCTTTATCAGAGCCCCAGCTGGTAATGGTTGAAGGTTAATGCCTTACCCCATTCTGTTCAATTTTCTGTCCTAATTAGTCCTCTAAATCTATAGCTGTGAGCACCAAGTGTCTGTGCTCAAAAGAAACTAATTAATGCTAGCAAATTAGATCAAGTCCAAAGATCCAACAGCCAAACTCTTAAATGCTCCTTGTTAATAGGAAGTGTAGCTGTCAATAACTTCTGTTGGTGGCTATAATGAGGCCTCTTTCTTTTACTGAAAGTGATTTCATTTCTCTTTGTGCCTGTAAAAGCTGTTCCATTCCCTAATAAATAAAAAAAAAAATAAAAAATAAAAAACCCCACAGAACTAAGTTGCAGTGGTAAAGCTAGCAGTCTGACCCATTTCTTGTCATCAGCTGGGTTAAAATGACATGGACGGGGAGAAGAACAAAAATAATCAAATCAAGCAAGTTCCCTCCCTGAATATTTTAGTCCTAAAAACTAGTTAGAACACTGAAATTTATGTCACCAAACAGGAAAATATGTCCTCATATTTATTTTCTATGAATTAGCTTAGGGCAGTTAATGCTATTATCACAGAAACAAACAAACCAACCAACCCATACAAATCTAGAATCTCATTTATTCAAATTGCAATTTACATATAGCTGTTCTCTCTGCCCAGTTTGTTGGAGCAAAGCTCAATATACTATAATCCCTCAAGAGATTGTATTAATTCACATAGTTAAATGTGATGAGAGCAAATGTTCATTGGAAATATACAGCACTGAATTATTTCTTGCAATATAAAAGCTATTGTGTGCAAACAAGAACATCATATAAAAAGTCAGCATCTTACTCTTGAGGAATGGCAGCCAGAAAAAAAGCTCACAGCCATTTACTATCAGTACTAAATATAACTGCATACTATCAAAACATCTAAAATAATTTAAATAACTGACAACACATATAACAATGTAATATCAACAGTAGGGTCATATGGTCACACAATGTAAGACTACAGTATAATTCAATATTCAGACAATAAATATAGCAACAGAAGACAACACTTTTCTTCCATTCTCCACCTGCAGTTTTCTTGCTGAATTGAAACTATGTTCTTAAATTATACTAACCTTCCTCTCATAAAAATGGAGTTGCAGATAATAATGCAGCTTTTTTTTTTCCATCCTCCTAAGAGAAGGGTATTGTGGTCATAAAAAAATCTGTGATTCTTTCACTGTAACCCCTCAGGCTTTCCACCAAACTCTGAATAATATGAACATAAGCACATGTAAGCAATTTCTGATCACAGCAGCTCAATTTAAAAAAAGGTATTAACAGCTGTCATGTTAATGCATTGATTTTTATCAGTCACTTGATCTTTTTGCTTTAGTCAATTAGAAGATCATTGTGTTCCCAGATACTCCTAGGAGATGTGAACTTGAAAAAAAAAGTAAGGACTATATTTTCACAATGATGCAAAGTGGATGAGTGAAGTTCAGCTGTAAATAGTGATTTTAGTTTTAATTTGCTATAAGACAAGAACATTCATCAAATTTTTAAGCAGAGCTCTCATGTAATTTCCCTCTACTATCAGTCTTAGCATCTTCTGATTTCAGAACTGTAGGTACCAACAGGTTAATGCTCCCTCAGCATTTAAGAAGGATTGGCAACAATTAACAGAATTTAGTCTGCAATACCAAGGAAAGTGAGCAATACCAAGCAAAATTGGCTAAGGATTTCACACATTTCATTATCTGCATTTCTGATAGGAAAGTACAGTAATTTCAAGTATATAAGCCGCACCTTTTTCATTGAAGAATGCAGCCTTCCCCACTAGTGAGGCTCATCATCAGGTGCAGTTATTTATGGAGAAATTCCAGCAAAATGCTAACCCGGAAGTGTGAGCCGGCCGGCGGGGGAACTGCCATGCAGCTGCGGCCAGGCGGGCAGGGGGCAGGTGGGGAGTGGGCTTCGCGGGGCAGTGGAGCCGCGAGCGGAGCTGGCGGAGCGGTGCTGCTAGCGGCAGCAGGCAGAGCAGTGCCACTCTGGGCAGAGCGGGGCTGCTCTGGGAGGAGCAGGGCGAGCGGCGCCGCTCCGGACAGTGGAGAGAGGGGGGCCGCTAGCGGCAGTGGGGGGAGCGGCATCACTAGCGGTGGCGGGGCTGCGTTTAAAGGCTCCTCCGGTTTGTGAAAGAAAAAAAAAAAAAAAAAAAAAAAAAAATGCGGCTTATATTTGGGTGCGGCTTATATATGGACAAATCCTGTGGGCTACCTGGCTACCCAGATGTGCGGCTTATAATCAGGTGCAGCTTATAATTGTGAAATTACTGTATATATAAAAAGAATTGGTTTTTTAAGAAGGAGTATCTAAAGGTGTGCTTGGGCATTTTAATATACAGCATCATGTGTAGTTCAATCAGAAATTTCTTTGGATTTATGGACCTTGCTATGTCAGGTGTAAGGGTCAAGGTGGCCCCTATGGGGACAGAGATAATGTCAGTGACAGGACTGTTGAGTAACTGCACATTATCAAAACTCTGGATGACACTGGTCATGCTCAACTGTGGAGAAGCCTGCAGTAGTGTTGCATCCCATCATCTTCACTAAGTATCAACATGAGCCCTGAGGAGGAGAGGGCTAATGGGAAATCTGGAGAATGGGAGGAGGGTGGTTGCTTGGAAATGTCCTTTTCCAGCCACACTTACCAAACCATTTTTAAAGCCCTGCCAAGTATCATGATTTTTTTTCAGCAATGTAACTCCAGTTGCTTTAATTACACAGCTCCTACAGGTAACAGAGCCAACATAACAGTGTTCTCCAGTGAAGGTCCTCAACTCAGCACAAATAGAAATACCTACATTGGGTCCACATCTTAAAAATTTTAAAATAGATTAATTTTTTTTTTAAAGACAGAACAACTTGTCATCTTGATCAAAGGGATGTCTCCCACAATATGCTTAAAATAAGAGATGGCTACATTTACTTCACCATCTTTCTAGTGGCAGAACCAGGCTGACTTGAACCATCTGTCCCTGCAGTCACCCTGAAAAACACAGAGGTCTATTTCCTACTTGAATCCTTCAACCAGTCTCTGTTACAGAAGATGTTTGCAAGTGCCTCCTCATGACCTTAAAGTCCCAAATCCAGATGATGTGAAAGTAACAGACAACAAAATTCAGAGGAAAGAAGTTCAGAACATAAATCACTTGTCTCTGGAGCTAATTGTTCTTCTCCCAGAAAAAAAAAAAATGTTGTGAGTTTTTGGAAGGTGGGCAGAAATGCTTTACAATACAACAAATACACAAAACACCTATAATAAATATAATACAGAAATAATTTCATGATTGACTCTGTGATCCAGTAATTTCTTTTTGTGATCTCAATTCAAGACAACTTCTTCAGAGTCTAAACCCACGTCTCCAAGTCAATCAGTCATTTCTATTTTCCAATATGAAAATAGAAAGTAATGCAAAATTAAACCAAATTAAGCTGATGGGCCAAGTTTGTGTGTTTCTGTTACCAAAAAAAAAACAACCCATCAAGTTCAGTTTCAGAATCTGTAACTTTGGACAACAGAGTAAGTGCTCTCAAGAAATTAGACAAACTTTCCTGTAGAAATGATCAAGAATTAACCACAGCTCTTGCAGTTATTTCCATGACTGTTCCTAGTTTTAGAACATGGAATCAGGGAAAGTAAAGCACAGCTGGATGAAACAACATAATTTTTAATGTACTAAAGGTCACCATTCTGACGAAAAACGCTAACTCTGGGTTCCTGAAACTTGCTATGATTTTGCTTTATATTTAAATTTTATAACTAGAAATTAAAGCAAAACAGGAAAACAGCTTGCTTAAGAAATTATTTCATGAAAACAATAAGCAAGGCAATGGCTAATAAATGATCCTTTTAGTTACTTAGGTTTGAAATGCAAGGACATGCTGATAAAGAAATATATAATTTAATATTATTTCAGGCAAACTCATGCTATAGTTTGTAAAAATATAGTGAAATGCTCCTGTATGACAATGACTTTGGGGGTTTTTGTTTGCTTGTTTTTTGACACTTTTGCCCCCAATTTCACATACACACATACAGTGTATGGATATGAGCACAATAAAGCATATTTACATAATGGTCACAGAAAATTGACTTGTGTTTCCCAGAAGGCATGTTAACAGAATTACTACCCAAGCTAAAAAAATTACTAATATATCCATTTTCACTGAGAAATGTGCTTGAAAATCTTAAATCACACAAAAATCATTCTGAAACTGAGAGCTACAAAATGCTTAAGAAATATGCAGCACCCACAAGAACTTCCATTGAAACAATCTGAAAAAAAAGTTGTAAGCAAATTTAAATAATCTAAGTAAAATGAAACAGGACCAGACACTTACTTAACTGTTCTTAAAAATCATCAGGTAGACATACTTTCTATGGTTATTTCCTCCCTAAGTCATTTTGGTAGGCTAACAGCCAAACACAGCAATGAGCCACCCATTTAACTGTGCACTAGAGTAGCAGGATCACTTCTTAAGTTAACAAAATCTTTATTTATTTATTAATTTTTGTAACCCTTGGGATTTCTTTTCCCTGGACAGCTCTGGAACATGTGCTGGACAGGCTGTCATTACTTGCATTATTAGCTCTGATAAGCACACAGCTCTAGGTGGTATAGCTGCAGGCTAAGGTACCGGGCGGGGTACAGATGGACCCCTGTGTCCATGCAGAGCACTATTGAATGTAGAGGGGCTCCCCATAGGGACACATGTGAACTCAGCCTGACCAAGCCAATTGTAAGGGCCAATATTGTGGAATAGCTTTATTTCCTACACTACCGATGCATTTATCACAATTTCCTAAAGACAAAAAGAAACAGAGCGCTACTAAAAGGAGTTTCTGAAACATGAACTTAACATAAAGCAGAAAAATCCTACATTGAGAGCAAGTTAAATGAGTATCTCAGCCCTCAGTGTAAACAACTCAATTTCATGCATGTGTGTACACTCCAGAGCACACAAACCAAGCCACAAGAGCTTTGATTACTTAATTACACAGCTTATGTTCATAGCTTATAATTGTTTACAGCATAAAAAGCATAGCCTATTTACTCTGATTAACACCTATCCCTCTGTACTAACAAGACAAATTTATTCCAGGAATAATCTCAAAATGGATTTATGAGATGGTAAATCTACTGATCACAAAACTGCTTAAGCTTCATTTCCCATGGTTTGGTCTCTTCCCTCCACCCAGATGAAAAGGTGTACAACAAAATAACTGAAGCTCGGCTACTACCTTTTTATTTGAATAGAGGTATTAATGTGGGGTTTTGCTTGCTTATTTGATAAAAAAAAAGTTTCAGAAATATTCAGTTTCCACTTCTAACTTTCAAACAATTTGATCAAAGCTGGCTTACAGGTGACAGAGGAGTGAGGGAGGGGGATGGCGTCCATAAGCCTTATTTTCCTAAAGATACAAAACTAAACTCAGGACAGGAGAAAAAAGGAAGAAATTATAATTTTGCCTAATATCACAGAAAGAGAAAAACTGTATCATTTGGCTTTAAAATTTATGGAGGGAAAAAGATGGAGAGACTGCAAGGTAATGGTTCACAGCTCAAGAACTGCCAATATTGGTTGCTGCCACAGAAAATGAAGATGCTGAAACCAAAGTCCTCATGTTACACAAAGTTCAGAGGAGAAAAACATATACATATTGTCCCACTGGTTAATCTCAAACAATATTGCACAAATAGCAAGTTCTCAAAATACTTTTAACTGACTATCGAATGATCCACACTACTGCAATTGCTTTTCATCTTCATTTTTTTTCCCCAACAGGTATAGAGTTCAAAGTAAAAAATTATTCAACTATTGTTCAAATAATAAAAAGCTCTGTTAAGTCCTTCTGGCAGGACTGGAAGGCACCTGTTACATTATGCCACTTTCCTTTGGAAGCTATTACTGTAACACTACTTCTTAAAATTTTTTGGAGAACCTCTAAAAGCAGCTGCTTAAAAATACACTGGTCCACTTTACCTAGACTTGACTCTAGTCATAGAATGCCCTAGTGATAAAACTCCAGAAACTTCCTTTGAAGCTTCTTAAATACTAGCAAAACACCAAAAGCCAAATACCATCGGGGAAATAATTGTTCTTCCTGCTGTGGTAAAAGTCACTAAAATAATTCAGAGAAAACAATATGGCAACAAACTAAAATGCATTCCTTTGTCAGTAAATACTGTTGGAAGATGCACAGAAGACACTGATAAAGACTTGAAGAAACGTGTTAAAACAAGTTATACAGTGTGGGAGGTTTGCTATACAGTTGAGTGAAAGCACAGAAGACCTTCTCGCACCTTGTGGTATTTGCATCTCAGTGATGAAATGCACAAAAATCTTTTGGTTTTTTTTTTTTTTTTTTTTTCTCTTTTTTTTTGAGCCACTGAAGGAAAGATATACTGGAGAAGATCTATTCTCAACAGGAAGCAGCTTCATGAATAAAAACAATGTATTAAGGAAAAACTGTGCAAATGTAGCTACTGATGGAGAGACTGGAATAAAAAAAGGGACTCCAGACTAAGGTTAGGGGCCATGAAAATCCCTGGCATCACGCAGTGGTTCATTCTCTGGATAACTTGTGGCAAAATGCTTAAAAGAGCTGTCTTTTCTAAAAAAAAATGTGTCAGATTTTACAAGTGCTCCAAATCCACTGACCTTTTCACTGATGGCACGTGGCTGTGAGTAGTTTGCTACCCAGCAGAAATTTCCAGAAACTAAACACTCACATGTCCCTTCATGGTGAAGGTGTCATTTTAACAATGAGTAAGAAAGCAACTCCTTTGCAAAAGAAAATTGCATTTTGAAAAGAAAGTATTTTGAAATAGGTGTTTGGATGTGTTCACCTAATTATGGAATTTTTGGTTTGGCTTTGCTGGTGAACAAAATGTGTGTCACCTACAAAAACCTCCTGTATCTGTACACTTTAAAAGGATATAAACAGAACTTTCTAACCTGTTAAAAACCTTCCCAAGGGGAGTTTTAGGGGGTTGAAAACACTGACACACAATACCTTCTCATTAGTTTGGAAGAAAAACCGATTGACATCAGGGGACAAGATAATTTATTACCCAATTTCAAGCAAAACATTTCCAAAACTTGTGGATAAGACTGAAAAATGAATATAATTAAGTAAAATTTAGTAAGTGCAGGCAACTATGTATTTCTTCCATGGGGATCTATGCATCTCTGTAGATATCTTTTCCAGGCATGACATCCATTAAGATCAAATGTTGAAATAAACTAAACCAGATACTCAAAATTCCTATAGCACAGTGTTTAAGGTTCTAAAAGCTATGATGCATGTTCAGTCATAGAGATCTCAATAAAAAGTGCTGTTATTAACAGTAATCTTTTTAGATTGATAAATAGCTTAAAAATATTTTAAAGAACTGTTCATTTCATTTCTCATTCTTTTTTAACTTTCATTTTTGTTTTATAATGTACATAACATACAAGTACAGTGACACATTTACCTAATGTACAGGATATAAATGAATATATGTCTATTGGGATTGTGCAGTGAGAATTTTTTTTACTGATGGGGTGCATGAAAAAAAAGTTTAAAAGAGTACCAATCTGGACGACCTGATGCAAATGCTCTCCACTGAAAGCTGACACTTGTACAGAATAATTCCATGGCTTTTCATCCATTCTTACATCCCTCTTCGTAGCAGCATTGTGGGCTAACCTGTGTGTAAGTAGCACTCAGCAGAGGCGGTGACTCCACTTTAAAGAGTTATTGTCCAGAAGATTAAAACAGAAGTGCACTGCATCCCCTATTTCAATATCAGTCTGGTAACGTGTTGTTTATGCGCATGGACCATTTCAATGCTGGGACAAGGAAAGGATGCAGTAATTTGGGAACATTTAAACAAATTCATTGCAATGAGAGATGTCTTAACTGAAGGTTTGCATCAGGCAATTGAATTTCTCTAAGTATTAAATACTTCATACAGAAACACAGTAACTTTTGTGCTCTTCTGTCACCACCAGACCGAGATGTGAAAAGTTTTGTAATAATCATACTAAATTCTACAGCCCCTGAGAACAAGTCATTTTGGAAAACAGTCCACATCACCAAGCCCCCAAAGCCAACACAGCAGATTTATATGCTTCCACATTGGTTTCACAGTGAACTGATAAGATGGAGATCACACATATTAATTCTATGACTACATGATTTCAAAAACAAGGATTATATTCAGGGTACAAAAGAGAGTACATCTGATCTCCTAATGAATATTTGACTCCTACCTTGCACCTTATCTGAACACAGTTCCTTGGCTCGATCCCTCATTATTTGTGGAATCAAAACATCTTTTTCTACATGTCTCAGCTTAGAATCTCCTGCAAGAATGAAAAAAAGATAGTTTTGACCAAAAAAATTGTTATCTATACATCAGAAAGAGTAAATCTAAAGAAATAATATAGCATTGTTTATGTAACATTCAGGAGTACACTAAAACTGTCACAAACAGCAGCGGAAAATACCATGAAAGGACCACATAGATCAAAAGGATGGAAAGTCCAAAATTTGCTCAGATTCAAATATGAGCATTATCCTGAATATTTATACTCTTTTTAATGTACAGTATGGAACAAAAATAAAGGCGCAAATTCTGGCAGCACATTTGAATTTCTGCCTTACTGAATTAAAAATCCGCATAAAGACACTACAGCAGTTAAATACTTTATTTCGGAATACTAATATTTTTCTATGCACATGATCTGTATGTACTCTTTCATTCACTGACAAAGCTGAGAAAAATAGCACATACTAGAGCACAACCTAGAATTTGTATGGCTACGTGGAAGACTTCAGTTCTTCAGAGGAAAACAAAAGTCTCTTCAATGGAGGATCTAGGAGCTTTTTCATTGAGAAATCCAACTCAAAAAGAAGAAATGCTGCTGCCTGATTTCTATACTTAAAAGCAAGGTTGTAGTTTGCTTCAGTTGTCTCCAGAATTCTCTTGAGTACAGCTAGTGATTCAGAATAAACAAGATAGATCATTATGAAAAAAATATACTACTTTTCCAAATCCACTTTCTTTATAACTAAGGGATGAAAATGTATCAAGAACAGTTTTTTACTTCTCAGTTTCTGAGTGTAAAGGACATTTGCTCAGAACACTGTATAGTCCAAAGGAGTTATACCATATATCTGGCTTTCATCTTCAAACACACAATTTATTTATCCTTTGGAGTTGATATCACATTTCAGAATACCAGGGGTTGGGAAGCTAACACTATGAATATTCTACTATCAGACAGAGTTATTTTGGTTGACAATCATTTCAATTTAAAATCTCTTATTGAAAAGAAAAGGAGATGAAGTGAAGAAAAAGTAAAAGTGCAATGTATTGAAACTAAGGAAAGAACCAGATTTCAAGTTACCTACAGCCAAACACTATTTTTCAGAGCATTTTGGTTACTTCTCCATAAAAAACAACTGAAATCAACATATATCACTCTTAAGTCATCATCTTTTAAAGTTTACTAATGCTAAGAGATTACACAGTATTGCATATGTGATATTACTAGTGGCATCCGGCAACAACAGAAGATTACAATGAGCAATATACAGAATCTGAACCAAAGATATTTCTCCTCAAAAATATCCTTCTTAGCATTTATACAGCAGGGGAAAAACTCTATTCTGTATACACAACAAAAACACTGAAAACAAATAGCTCATGACTTAGATTTGCTTCCATGCTCTGATTTTCATATTAAAATATTGCAAATACCAGATTTCTACAAGTATATTATTTTACAGATAAAATATTACAAATATCCTTCATTTTAACTCTGCAGAGTATCAGTGCAATTACTGTACCAAACACTTGGTACGGTACATAGGCTACAGACAAGACAAAGCTGTCAGAAAATTTCCAAGCATGTTTTGTAAACAGGACAAATCAGTTCAGCTGAATGACATGGGCAGGAACTGGCACCACCACGTTATGTGCCCCAGCTCCACTCACTCCAGTCAAAGCAAGCTGGCACTGCAGCTTTCCTGCCCTCTCTGCATCCTATAATGCTCTTTTCCCTCTGTCCACACAGACAGGTTCAGCAGCCCTGTGGTGAATGAAAAAGGAAGTTAATTTCTTCTAAAGGTAAATACATTTCCCGTTAGGGAATTTTTCAGCTAGGTAAATTCCCAGTTCACTGTGCAACTCCAAAGCTGCCCATTTGAGGGAATTCAGTGAGACTAGGGCAAGATTAAAGACTGAATATTATGAGTACCACCGGCTCAAACTACAGTCTAAATTTCTGCTCCTCACTTTCTAAACTCAACTTGGCTGTACTGGTGCTTGGAGTACACAGACTACAACTGCAGATACAGTTAAGCAAGTGGGTTGCCACTTGTCACCAAAAAAGGAAGTTTTACCAGTCCTGCATTGCCCTCACTCACTCCAATCACATCATCATTAATATGCACCTAACAATGCAGTGAGTGAGCAGGTCAAAACAAAAAACTAACTCAAATATATATAAAAAAGTGCTTCTCAGCTGACTTACACTTTGGAGTAATTAGATCTACTTATCTACTTCCCATAATTAGCATCATAATTAGAATATCCTGAGTTGGAAGGGACCCACAAGGATCATCAAGTCCAACCCTTGGCTCTGCACAGGTTCAATTTTTATACCACAGCATACATGGAAATGTAGCAGAGAGAAGTCTTTAGGGACTGGGAAGAACAGCTGGGATTCCCCTGCTGACAAAGCTGGCCAGAAGCATCCAGGATTTGCACAATGACAAAGCACAGGGCTCCAACGCAAGGATCGGCTATCCCGCTAGTGACAAAGAGGAGAAGTGGGTAGGAATGCAACTAAAAGCTACAAACTAAACAGGACACGGGGACATGTGGGGAAAAAACCCCAAGCAAACAAGAAGGAAAAAAAAAAGTTAAAAAGAAAAAAGAAAAAAGAGAAGACCTTCCTGATAGCCCAGAACAGTTAAAAAAGATTGTCATGTTTTCTCTTGGGTTAAACACCCAATCTTCTGCTGGATTATTCAAAAGAAAAGAGGCGTAAGACTGATAGCAAGGAGTAGCTCTACTGGTGTTAACACCAGCACAACCAAAACCGTGACAGAACTGTGCTCCAGGCCAATTCCTTCTTTTTAGTCCCATGTTGTCAAGCCTACAAATGATGAAAATGCAGAAAGGAGAGGGCACATCAGGACACTGAGCAGCATCCAGTAGGAAGAATGAGGATAGAGCTACAACAGCAATTCAAAGGTAATTATACAACATTATAAAGGAAACAACAGTAAAGACTACTTATAAATTCATCTACAGTTTTTAGAAGAATCTCTGTTGTGAAGTACCAGTTTTAGTATTTTTTTAATTTTACAAATGTTTGTATTTACAGGATTTTGCTTTTGTATTTTTAATTAGGAAATATTTACTGCTTATATTTAAGCACTATAATATTTAGTGGCTGGACTCAATGGTGTTAAACCTAGCCTAAGTGAGACTATGAAAAGTCCAAGCCATTTTAATTATCCTATACAGCCTAGGTTTCAGGCTCTGGGTGCAACCACTTCTCCAAATAGCTCAAAATGCAGATGTTCAGTTTGGGCAATATTATATTTACTTGTGAGTTTCGGCTGGAACATTTTAGGTATTTGAATATTCTTCTTTGATTCTAAGCTATCCATTGCATTATAATTACAGTGATTTTCTTTCAACAATCTTAAAACACTTTAGTAAAGTCAGTAGCCCTAGCATTCATACAGAATATTTAAGAAAAACAAGGTGCAAATATTAAAAATAGAGGATACCAGCTAAATCAAATATGTTCACATGCAAAGCACCTGCATTTCTGATACTGATGCACAAGCTCTTGCAAGATCATCAATGCAAGCTCTCCATCTCTGCAGTAACGTATATGACAAGAACTTTCAAAGAACACCACCTCAGCAGCAAGACTTCACAAAAAAACATTACACCACCATGACGTAAAACCATCAATTACTTTTGCCTTTTTTCCAACTATATTACAGGTTCCAGAATAGGAACGTTTTCCCCCTTTTGAAAGTTCACTATTGTGCACTAAGAAAGGTATTTCTTATTCTAATACCAGATTTGCTGCAGACTAGTCCCTACAGAAAAATCTGCATTTTTTTCATCATGAAAGCATTACTCCCAGACAAGTAAGAAATGTATTTTTCTACAGTTTGTCTTCTGCATTTGAAAGCTGATACCTTTGGTCCCCACAGACACTCTCCACACACTGGTTTTCTGGGTAGGCTGTTTGAAGAGATCATGGTATTTTCACCACAAAGTGAACCACCATGTTACAGCTCAGCTTCCAGAGGGCCAGAGAAATGCTAGCAGCAGCTTTTTCTTCTCCCTCTGCCAGCCCAATCTTGGGCACTTTTTTAGATCAATTTAATACTCTGAGATTTTATCCTTACCTTACCTTCTGATGAAATTTCCAAGTACCATCAGACATTACGAGGGACAGATAGACGAACACAACTAATCAAGTAAAGGTTACAAAACACAGACTAAATACTATTAATACTAAAAAATAAGTATTTTGTAAAAATACACACAGAAGTTAGCCAGAATTAAAATGAAATGCAGACTTCCAGAGGCTACAGCTAAATCACTAGCTCCCTGAAAATGTAAGTCTACAGGCAAGGAATCAGTGTGATAGAACTACTGAATGTTTCCTAAAGACTGATCAGCAGATTCCAGAATGCTCCTCTTGGGGATAAGGAACAGATGAGAAGATAAAGAACAGTGAAAGAAGTTACAAGTTTGCAGGGGAAAAAAACAAAAAAAGACAAAAGAGGGAAAACCTACAGAAAAGGGAATACCCTTTGTGAAAGAGAAATTGGTTTTTTCCATAAAACTTCAGCCCAGTATAAAGAATTAAAAAGAGAGATTACTAAACCGGGGGATATCCCTATTCAGCAAATCACTAAGAAAAATTTATGATGTGTTTAACAAGTAAAATCTGTGGGGTTTGTCAAATCTCAGTACTTGTGGTTCTCTTGTTGCATACAATATGTAGAGCACAAGACTACAGTTGCAATAATAGCCTTCTGTGGTTGATCAAAACCCTCAGCTAAAAAAGCTCAGTATTGTCATGGAAGGCCAAGGACCACAGCTGGTCAGTTCAAAAATTTTTGTTATTTTTGTAAAAATTACCAAACTCCAGAAAACTGATATACATTAATAGGAACAAGAACATCCCAACCACTAGAACGCATCAAATTGACACTGTGTGAAAGCTGGGAAAACAGATGACAAATACTTTGCTGACTTTCTAGCCTCTGACCAAAGGATGACCTTGAGAACAACAGAGCACAGCGCAGAGCTGTGCTGCAGGCAGCAGACCTTTAAGGGGAAAAGGAAAATGAAATACAAAACTGCTTTACAGTCCTAACAACAAAAGGGACTGTAGCAGTTTATCACACCAATCAGAACACTAATACAAGAAGAGGATATCAAGACAAAAGTTTTCCTAGAAGAGTGTCCTGAGAGAAGTCATGTCATCTCCCCACTTCATTCAACACAGATGGTAACTGACTTGCTCACTCTTTACTCGTCCTGCTGATAGTTAACAGCTCTGCTCTTACCTCTTCCATGAATTCAGGTGGCAGGGACACAGATTACTCAGAAAAGCTGAAATCTGCTCTACCCAGATACTTTTAAAAGCCTCACACTTTCTCCATCCAAGGGGAAGTGAGTCAAGCAATTCCAGTAAGTCTTTGAAACATGCATCTCTAGTTATACAACCTATAATTTGGATGCACTTGATTTTTTTATTTATCCACAGTGAAAAAATGCTCAAAATTGTACTTTAAATACTATTACTTCTTCATTAAGAATCACAATGTATATGAAGAAGAGAGAAAGCTTTAGTAACTTTGTATCATTTTCATTAGTAACTATACTACCTCATGTTTTTCTTGAAATCCCAGATCTGTGAACTTTTAAACATCAGTTACATTCCTTCCTAGCAAAAACACTGTAGAAAGTTCAGTCAAGGTTCACAAATCCAAGTTAAAATACAACACTCCACAAAATACACCAATTTTAAAAGCAATCACTTTCATTATTTTGGGAGATTGGTTGAGAAATGTGAAGCCATAAAGGGGACCTTCTTTTTTATTACACTTTAATACCTTTTTCCTACCAGCTGCCATCAAAGGTAAGTAGTTATGAGCAGACAGATTTCAAAGGTATCTTTCTTTTTTAAGCTAAGAAATAAAACTCGAAAAAGTATCAATGAGAACTTCAGCGCTAGAAATAGCAGTTACTAAAGTGAAAAGGGAAGAAAAGCAAGGAGATGCATGCAGAATTCTTTAACCTACATTTAAAGAAAATCTCCACTGAAAGAAGCTGTATTTCTGGAAGGGAAGGTCATGTTTTCATCTATGACAAGACTACTAAAACTCAGAATTTAACAGCCATTCTGTCATTTTTTCCATATACAGACCTATAGTATACACAATGCTTGAGATGGTTTGGAGAATGAATAACAAGTTTATAACTAAGTTGCAAAATTGCATTAATTTAGAGGATTCAATTATTTTTCATGTCACTTAGTAAAAATTGTTTCTCTGAGGCAAATACTCCATTTCATTTCAAAACACTTGCCTGTGAGCTAATTATAAAAATACACTGGAAAAGTAAACTTTTCTTAATAACAGAAGGAACAGCAAAGTGTCCACTGCCTGCTTATTGGCAAACATTCCTTTCATCAATCAGACTATTCGCTCTAGACATTACTTTTTTCTTTTTTTTTTTAAATAAAGAAATCTATTTTAGTGTACCTATTACAGTGTTTTGAATAAGCAAATATAATTAGTGTCCTACTCCTCCAGGAAAAGAGTTTTTCATCTCCATTATTCTCTCTAGCCTATTCCCCTTATATTAGAAAAATATTACCATTCTTAGGTTAATTCATGTGAATCATTTATGCATATGTGCATCATAAAAACTTATCCAAAAAATTATCTTTCTAAAATCTTAGGGTCTTTTCCTACAATTGTAATTGGATGTCTCAATTAATACTTTAAGTATCCAATCCTAGGGGTCAAAGCTACATAATAATTTCAGCACCTGCTTTGTACACTTCAGTCCTAAAAAGCCCTGCAGAATCCCATTAAAGGTAAAGAACTTTATCAGTCAAAGACATCCAGTGTGAACTGACAGATGATGGACCAGGACTCAACAAACACCTTTATACATATGTGAAATGCTCCTGAGTTTCGGTAATTTCATTTGCACATCGGTGCCTGCATACAAACCAGAGCCTTAAAGTAGTGGATTTCTACTGAGGTTTTAAAGTATAGAAGGACAATATGAAATGACAGAAGTGTTATAATCCAGGTGAAACTAGATCTGTGATACCCTAAAACCGTGATTTAAAAGCAAAAGAAACTTATCAATGCAGCTTTTCTATGCAGTATCCTTCTTTTTCTTTAAATGTATATGAAGGAATTTATTTGGATTTAAAAAGTTCCAGATTTTGAGATCTTTTTAATACTGACATCATTTTAAATTAAGATGGAGTACAGGAATGACAACACGAGAGAAAATTTCCAAAGCTTTAACTTCTCACCATTCTATCATCACCTCAAAGTCAATTTTCACCTTTTTCACTGGCTGAATTTGTTATCTTACATTTTGCTTTCGGGCTCGTGTTCCTGCAATACAGCAGTACTGGATTACAAGAATGCTGTTTGCTAAAAGTGAACAATGGCTGTATTACAGCCAGCCTGTAATACCTAGAAAGAAAAGGAAAAGCAGACTTGACAAAGCACACTTTCTTGTTAATTACATGCAGATTGCAAATGCTCATACATCCAGGGAGTAATAACTAAAGCCAAGCCAACACAAGGAGATATTTTTACACTGCTGATCACACAGCAAATCCAGTTACAGGGCCTGAAAATTAATTACAGATTAGGACTTAATATTTACTACTGGAAATAATGCAGATTCATAGCACATAGCCTGTACCATTGCTCAAGCATGACAGACCTGGCAGTTAGGAAAACTTACGTTGTGAGCTACCTATAAAGGAAACACCTCAGCCCACCTCAAATCTCATCAGACAACAGATGAGAATTCCAGCAAAACGCAGAAAACAGACTGAGTAACAACTAGGGCTGTGGACTGACCAAGGATTAAATCAGCAGAGCCAGCCATACTTCCACCGCTGTAAAGATTCTGAGTGCTTCACTTGGTAACTGAGGCAAAATCCTCAACCCAACTTTCTGTCATTTAAACAAAACACCATGCAGCACAATTTCAGCAACCGAATACACAGACCAGGGCTTTTTCTGAGATGCCAAAATACACTAATAGCACAGACACAATTAAATTCCTACATATAGAATAGGGTTTTTGAAAAAGTCAAGCTCAAACATTTGAGCACCTCTTGTCTGAAATCAGTCCCAAGTGTATAATTACCTATTTCTTCTGTGCCCCTTTTAACTAACAGTGAATGGTGTCCAAGAAGTTAATGCTTACTTCCACTAGGAAAGAAATAGAGAAAGATCCTGAAACACACCAATTATCTGAATTGTATAAACCAAACAGATCACATAAAATAGAGCAGTGACATAAGAAACTGTGCAATAATTTGCACCAGAAACAAGAGATGAATAAGAGGTAAATCCAACGTAGAAAGAGTGAAGTACCCAACATGGATGAGGAAGGGATGCAGGAAAATCTAACAACCAACAAATCCCCCAGTTATTACAAGAAGAGATGTTAATCACCTAACATTTGCCACCATGCCAAATACCATTAATCAGCTGCTCCAGCACTACATAATCCTCCTTAGTAATTTTCAGAAGTGTGTGACGAGGTAATGAAAAACACTGCGAATCACAAATTTATTTCATTATAGAAACAAATTTGTCCAAACTTCTTGAGAACTTGGATATTTAGCTCTTTAGCCACTCCTTTCAAGATAAAAGTTATACCTTTCATTCCTAATAAAGAATATCTAATGAATAACAGGACTGAACACCATTCTTTCTGCATTTAAAAAAAAAAAATCTTTAACTGGAAGTAAGGATTAAGAGATAAATAAAAAAAAATGTTTACCTTTGACTTCTGTACCTCTGTAGTAAATGAACAATCAGTACATACAATATAAATGAGTGAGAATCTTGGAAACTAACATCAGGAATATGATCAAAACACACCAGTGTTCTCTTAAGTTTCAGAGCATAAGGTGACAAGGTTAAAAGCCTTTCAGTTACATTAACACAAGGATTGCAGATGTTATTCTGGCAACTTATGTTATTAATCACAAAAATTATCTAAAAGCAGTTTAACTAAAAGTTGTAAAAGAACAGCTGAAAAGGAACTTTTCCTTTTACTATGACATTTTTCCCTTTAAATGCAAATTGCTTTATCCTCCATTATTTTATCCTTTCTATCTTTTGAAGCTATAATTTCATTCTTTTCAGTGTATTCTTCTACATCTAGTCTTACTGCCCTTACCACTTTGAAACAAGTCACATCCATTCTGCAAGCCCAATTTTCTCCATCCACTGATAAAACTGCTGTTGTATTTAACAACCTAGACTTCCACCTGACATGAAGAAATAGACATGTTAAGTAGCTTAGGAAAAATATCAAATCAGTCTTCAAACCCTCTGCTTTCAAGCTCTATGTCAAGGATAGGTACCAAAACCTGCATTGTCTATTTCAGCTATTGTCCATTATTCCACTTTACACATCTGTGAATCTTCAACTAGGGATTCAAACATAACCACCTGAAAATGACAGCTATAACCAAGTGCACATTAAAAATAAAATGAGCTTTCTCATAACCCATGGCCTCTACTACTAAAAACAGCAACCTACATAGCTTTGGAAGTGCTGCATACAAAAATCAAATTCAATGCTGGACTGCAGCACATTCATTCTGGAGAAGGATAAAACAAAATAGTGTAACATTTTCCTAAACAGGGAGGAGCTGTTGACTCCCTCAAAGGCAGAGAGACCCTCCAGGAAGACCTAGACAAATTAGGGCCTGGACAATCACCAACCATGTGAAGTTTAATACAGTTTAGCACCTGGGATGGAGCAATTCTGGATGTACAGACAGACTGGGGAAAAAGCATCTGGAGAGAAGCGCTGCACAAAGGGACCTGGGAGTTCTGGTTGATGGCAAGTTGAATATGAGTCAGCAGTGCCATGGCCAGATGACCCAGTGACCCAGGAGGGCCAGGCTCTCCAGGGAGGTTCTCATGACACTAAGCCTGACAGAGTTCAAGAAGTGTCTGGACAACACACTCAGGCACATGTTGTGATTTTTGGGGAAGTCGTGTGCAGGGCCAGGAATTAGACTTGAGGATCCTTGTGGGTCTATTCCAACTTAGGATAATCTGTGATTTTGTGAACATAAAATCTTGTGAACAATGCTTAGTACCCATTTATTTATTGGGCATAATTACCTAATGACACAACCACAGTTTCTTCCCGAACTATGGCTATCAAGAAACTCCTCCCATACAAATCACGACACAGTGCACTGGTTCTACAGTGTGAGCTTCAGAGGACTCCTTGATATTCACTCCCTACTGCCTTTCAAAGCCATGAGAATACCTGTGTCTTTTGTGACCATAAAAAGAAGTATGGGTCACGGTAACAATTTATAGAACCATGATCCTCTCTGTTTTTTCTGGTATACAAGTGTATAAGCCAAGAAGCAGTTAACAATCATGACATTAAAACCTACCACACCAGGATACTTGGGTTAACACCTTAGTGATACAGACAGGGCAGCTCACACCTCTTGCAGCTATCTCTACTTTTAGTTCATTCTGGTTTTCAACAAAGCTGTGTATAAGCCAGAAACTGATGGAGAGCAAGGGTGGGAAGCCAAAGATAGTGGATAACAAGGTAGCAGATTTAGAGAGGTGTCAGTAAGCAATGCCACTGCTCAGGAGATGCATCTCAGTATTCGTGTCACATAGCAGGCACCCAAAGCACATCCTCAGCAGCCCTACTACAGCTAACATACAACCGCAGCATGGTTTGGGACGGACAGATAATGTCATTATATACATAAATAGGGAAGCAGAATGCTGATGGCTTCAGTATTGGTGCCATGCTTTTTGTTCGGCACTGAAATCACAACAGGTTGTATGTTGCTGCTAATATGCTGCTAATAACACCAAAGTTGTAGGTTTGATTCCATTATGGACCATTTATTTAAGAGTCAAACTCGATCATCTTTTTGGGTCCCTTACAACTCAGAATATTCTGTGAATCTGTGAATTAACTAAGGTAATAACTAAGCCTTTTCCAAAGGACAACTGGAAGCGAAATTACACTGTAGATGAACATCCACTATTTGAAATGCTGTGGTATGTTTTGTAACATTTTCTTAAATGAGATCAGTTATCAGATCAATGCTTAGAGGATACAATCAATAAACCCAGAACCTGACTACTCTACGCACACCTCGTTTGCAAGGCCTGGAGACCCAGGGCCAGGACAAGTTTCCATCAAAAACCAAGAGCCTGGTCTTGGCTAGCATCCTTCGGCTTTTGGAGAAGCAGCCACAGGCGGCAGGGACCGAAGTGCACAGCCACGACCACTACAGGTCACCACCAACTACGGGAGACTCAACATTTTGCATTAGCTGAAGGGAATGGCCTTTTCAGACAACAGGCCGAAGGTACCTGACTCGGGAATTTTGGGTACAAGTGAGCGAACACTACATGGATATAAAGGCCAGGGGCTTACATTCATTTCTGCGGGCACGTGTTTATAACCATTAGGACAAGACCTCGGTAGCACGAAGCCGAGGACCACATAACCTTGGTGCTTTACTTTTGCGTTTGTTACAAACCCAGAGGCTACAGCAGGCACCCGCAGGTACCTGGACGCCCCGGAGCTGCCTTCCCCCACGTCCTGCCGCTGGAGCCCGCGGCAGCAGGCGGCACGGAGGGAAGGAAGTGGCGGGAGCCCCCGGTGAGGGCGGCGGGGTCGTCCCAGTCCGCCGGGAACCTCGCGGAGGCCGGGCCGGAGCCCCGCAGGGTGGCCGTCGCCAGCACCCACCGGCGGTACGCCACAGCCCAGGCCACCATCCTCCCCGGCGGGTGTGAGGGGCCAGCGGAAAGCGACGGGGGCTTCCCACAGGAAGCCTCGGCGAGGCGAGCGGCGGTGGGGGAGAGGAAGGCGGGGGTGAAGTGAGTATGTCTGGGGGACGCTCCGCCGCCCCGCCGTCCTCCTTTCTTCCCTCCCCCTCTCTCTCTCTCCCTCCCTCCCTCCCGCTCGCTCGCTCGCTCACCCGCCCGCCAGCAGCCCCTACCTGCGGCGCCTGGGGGAGGCTCCATCTGCGGCCCCACGCAGCAGCAGCAGCAGCTGCGCACAACGGGGCGCGGTCACGGCCCCGGCCCTGCGGCGCAGGCGCGGCACAGCCCGGCCGCTGCTCCCGCTCCGCCCCGCGGGGCGGGGAACAGGGGCGGGAGCGCTGAGGGTGAAGGTGGTATTGGTGTGGGTGTGGGCGTGGGTGTCTGTGTGTGCCCACGGGGGCGGCCCTGAGGCGCCGTGACTGAGGTGCCGCCGCGGTGACCGGCGCTCAGCGACCGTGGGAGAGATCATACTCTGTGAGTCACCGAGGGGTCACAGAATGGGTCAAGTTGAAAAGGGACCGCACTAAGTCATCTGGTCTATCCTACCTGCGCAAATAGGGTCATCCTAGAGCATTATGTCCGGATCGTTCTGGAGTATCTCTAGTAAGGGACATTCCACAACCTCTCTGGGCTACCCCTTCCAATATGAGGTCACCCACACGGTAAAGAAGTTCTTCCTCATGTTCAGGTGAAACTTCCTGTGCATAAGATTCTGCTTGTTGCCGCTTGTCCTATTCTTTGGCACCACAGAGCAGAGCCTGGCTCCATCTTCTTGGCACCCCCGCTTTAGATATTTATATGCATTGATAAGGTCCACTGTCAGATGTTCCTTCTCGAGACTGAACAGGCCCAGCTCCTTCAGCCTTTCCTTGGCAGAGAGATGCTCCAGTCTCCCACTCATCCTCATTGTCCTCTGCTGAATCCACCCCAGGAGCTCCGTGCCCCTCTTGTGCTGAGGAGCCCAGAATTGGTGCTGAGCACCAGGTTCCTGAGGAGCTTCAGGGAAGCTTGTGTGTGTGCAACCTCAGACAGGGACTGGTGTCACATCCTGCAGCCCTTGGCATGCCTGAGGCTTCCACAGCAAGGACTTGAAGTGACAAATGAGAATTTCAGTGGTGCTGTTTTTATCGATGAGTTGGTTTCTGACCATAAAAAGGTCTTCCCAGTCAGCAGGAAAGAGGAACTTTCTCATACCTCAGTGTCACTGGGACCATGTTCCTGTGGTTGACGGAGGAATCAGGAAATCTAGTGTCCCACCTGCAATTCTTATTTAGGAGCCTGCAGTATATTTAAATGACCAACCCTTAGTTATTACTTGCATGAGGCAAGAATGACCACTTCAGGACATGAAGCATGGAGTAAAAACATAAATTTAAAAAGTGATAAATTGCCAGAAATTGTCATACATTTAAAATCCCAAGAACATGATTCCCCAGAATTAAGAAAAATTATAAGCAAGAAGACATATCTGAAACTCAGGACTTGTTTTAACAAATACAAGCCAGAATTTTCAGAAAGCCTACTCTCTTTTCCTATCTTTAACTGTTTAAACAGTTTTAAACCATTTTAGACTGACAAGTGATATGAAAAATTAGTCATTTTATGCAGTAGCCTCTTAAAGGAGGCTGCAAAAATTCTTCCAAATGTAGCATTTCCTCTGTTACCTGTTCAGTGGCAAGATGAGTTTTAAACATTACATTCTCAGGGTAGTGGGAAGCCCAGAAGCCTTCCCCAAACACCAGATAGACCTTGTATGCCTCTGCAAGATAATAAGCAGTCTAGAAAATTCAGTAGGAGGAATGTAGATCATGCCATGTTATCTATTATTAAAATTCTTTTCCATCAAAGTTTCAAGGGCAGTTTTCCTCAGAAAAACTTATTTTTGCCATATGAAAATTTAGTCTCTTTATTCAGAAATACATTGTTTCAACTTGAGGCCACACTCAGGAGTCAAGTTCTTCATGTTGATGCATTCACAGAAATTAGTAGAGCGTGATGTAGGCAAAGTCTTCCACACAAATGCTTTTGGCCTTACTGATCTAGAGAATTTCTGCTTTATACCATTAAGTGCCTTTATGCTTTTCTTTTTTAACCACAAGTTTGATCTCATTCCTTAGAGTAAAATGTGAATATTACAATTGTTTTCTGTAACGTTGAACTATACCACTTCAGTTAATGTTTATAAACTGTTTCGAGAGTTTTAATTGAACAAAGCCATGCAACGTGTCAATTTATTTGTATTTGTTTTGTTAAGAGATTTTGGCTCTGCCACTTCTGCAATGAATTTAAGAGAGTGTTAAAAAATACCAGCCAATCTGCAAAGAGTTCTTATATAATCTGCAAAGAGAAAATAGACGAAAATACATGATACAAGGAAGAGCTTTCATCATGAGAGCCACAAAAAGGAGAATGTATGCTTTCAAAGTAAGCTGAGTTTTTTTTAAAAAAGTATTACTTAAGTTAGTAATTTTTGCTACTTTTAAGGTCTTGACTACTGATGTTTATATATGCCCTGCAAAATTAGAACTCTGAAGATTTCTTTTACTGATGAGGATCTTTGAACTTACATGTCAGCTCTGTGTATTGTGTTAATTTGATCACTTTCAGGCCAGAACTTTGCTGCTTCTTTCATGGGAACAGTACGTGCAAAAATAAATGTCCAATAGCTCTGTAGCTTGGAGAAGTTGTCCTCTGCTGCTACTTCTTCCAGTAGCAGGTTTGGAAAGCAGAAACAGGACTTTCTGGGAGTTTTATTTCCAGGTCTGGCAGACAAGAATGATGAACGCTGAGAAGGGCAAAAGGGAGTAAGACTCAGCTTGAGGAAATAAGAACAAATAGAAAGGAAAAAAAGTTAATAGAACAATTTTGTTGTGGGAATTTGAGGGTCAGAAATAGTTTTTGAGGGAGGGCATATACAGCTGTGAGTCTGGTAACAGTCTTGTCCTATTTGGGGCTAGTAGAAATTGTCAGAAATGAGAAGGTATCAGAGAAAGTGTTACATTGACAGATAAGCAAATGAGGCTGACAATCTACAGAGCAGGAATTACATAAAACAGTAAGGTAGAAACTGTCCACAAAGGGCTTTAAATTAGGATAAATATCTTGTGTCTGACTTGGGAGCTAGTGGAAGTAGCACAATGCCTGACTCAATGACACAGGAAAATAATTTTCTTACAAGAGTTTGAATGAATAGAAACATAACAGTTTTCATAATCAGAAGAGAGGAAGTTACTACATGAGAGATGTGAAGTGTTAAGTGTCATATCAAGAATTTTAGTAGCACAGATAAAAAAGCAAAATGCTTTGTAAATACATGTTTTTCATGCTTTTATATGCAGTTGATGTTAATATGATCATCAGCTTATATGGAGAAAAGATAGATTTACTTCCTTCATTAATATGGAAGTGTATATGAAAATTAACTCCACCATGGAGGAGCATCCAAGGGTACAAAGGCATGGTTTCATTAAAATAAATAAATAAATGAATAAATAAATAAAGTGCAAAACTGCTCGTCCTTAAACATGAGGTCTAACTTGTATCTTATCCCAGGAAAGAGTTTTGAAATGACATCTGGAGTGTGCAATTTGTGTTTAGTTAGATCATTTTTAATATGAATCTTGCACAACTTGGGCAGCCCTGTGAAGTTGTGCTGAAATCTGTGGGGCTTTTGCGACATAGCACTTTGATACAAGTTCATACAGTATGCTTCGTTTAACTGAGACACTTATCTGGTAAACTTGCTTAATTGGGACATCTCCTGGGGCACTCGTGTAAGACCAGTACTATTTAATACACACAACTGCTTTTAACAGGGCCCAAACAGAACAGTGGCTGCTGCTTAGTGCCTCTGGTTATTCAGTGCTGCTTAAGTCATCTCTCTGTCACAGTTTCTTGTAACTTGTCTATACAAAGAAAATACTTGCTGCAATTAATTCCCTGAGGGTAAAATACTGGTTGCAGTAGTGGAAATAGCTTGGGGATGGTGGTCACAATTTCTGCACGGATTGTTACAATGAGGAAGAGATGATAATTCCCCTTATAGTCTTGAAGGATGCTTGAGAGGATGTTTTTCTTATAAAATTTTAAAAACCCTATATAGTCAGAAGCAGTGTTGGGTTACAGTAATTTCTGTGTTTCTAAGAATCATATAGCCATTTGATTAGCTAATCGCCCATTTTCCAAAGTGTGAACAAATTTTCACACTTCAACTAAGATAGTGTTAACAAAGAAACTATAGATAGAAATAGAGATTAATTATCTATCCCATGAGTCTCCACACCTTGTTGTTACCAGATAAAGAGAGCCTATCTGTCTGCACACAGGTGTGATTTTTTTTTACCAATAGCTTTGGTCAAATGAGTTCAAAGGCGTATTTTCAAGTGACACCTCTTTGACATGTTTGTTCGCTGTTGACATTTTTGATCTTGTTTCATGAAATATAGCTTCCAGTAAAGGGTTGTGATTCTTTGCTAAGCTCACCCATGTGAAATACATTCATTCAATAGGTGTGGGATGTGGAGGACCTTTAAATGAGAATATTTAGAATCAAATAAATGTTTCCTTCGTTTTCTAGAGGGGATGTACTCTTAAGTCACTGCAAAGTTGAGAGCCCTATTTGCAATTGCCAAATGAGATTTTCGCTGACTTGAGATATCTTTCAGAAGAGGGAAAAACAAGAAGGAGGAGTTTTAGTGTCTTTCTGTTATACAAGTTGCAGCGTTTTGTATTTATTCCCCCACAGAATTAAACCCATCCACATGTCTGTTTAAGGATAGGAGGTCTTTACAGCAGAATCTGTTAATGTAGGAAGAAGCATTAGGCATATTGAACTATTTCTGCCCTGTCCTGTGAGCCTCTAATTCTGCCTATTCTGGATATTAGTGGATGCTAGTATGTTGCAGACTTCTGAATCTGCAACCTGTCAAGCCTCATGTAAGTGGCATGAAACTTCTGCAGTATTTTCATAGTGCAGGCACTGGCATGGCATTGCTCTCAAAGAACTGGCACATTGCTAGGTGGCAAGCTCTGTGATGGCAATGCCATCTCGAGTCCTGTGGACTATTTCTTACCTCTTCACCAAGAGTGAAACCTTTCCTTTCATGGCCCTGACCTTTCCACTCAAGTTTCAGGGCCGTTGGGACCCTAATAAGGATGAGTACCAAAACTTGCTGTCTTTAGGAAGTTGTCACTGAAGTTGTATATGGGGAGCTGGCCATCTGTTCAAGTAGAACAATTGCATCAAATAATAATTCTTTTTGCCAGTCACTGCTAGATCTGGTAGGCAAAATGAAAGAGTTCTGTTCCTTTTCTGAAAATTCTGTCCACAAAAACACACTCTTTCACTGGATTTTTTTTCCTAAAAAGTCCTCTTTTATATCAATAGATTCAGATGTATCCCAAATTTACAAACTCTATAGCAGGTGTAGATCACTTGACTATCATTAAGATTTTTAGGTATTTTTTGTTCAGTAGTACAAAAGGAAGGGGAGGTCCACCACCAAAACAAAGCAAACTATAAGCTTTCATCATTTGATTTACCTTGCTTACAAGAACAGTTACTTTTCAGGCTGTGGTCAGAATGGTTTTCTGTCTGAATACATTCACAGCAACTATGGGGTGACTCTCACTTGTATTGCAAGTTTGGCTTAGAAACTTATTTGAGTTGTTACTGGAGCTTTGGATTTTCATTTTCCCTCCTTGCAGCTCTGCATCCAGTCACAAGTTTTATTTCTGTTTGTGGTGTTCTTTATAAAGCTATTTAGCCATTCTCTTGCATTACTTTTTCACATTTTTTTAATGTGCCACACAGAGAAGGGCTAATCCTGGATGATAAATGTTAAAAAATAAATTGTTCAGTGTTCATTGTGGCTTCTAGGCCACAGTAACCACTGTGTGGTGCAGTCCTCTAGGTATGTGAGCTGGCACAAGAGCCCTCTTGCTGTCTTTCCATCAGTACTAGCCTGGATATTTCCTAATCACTCCTTGATATGGATTTAATTTGTTTTGGGTTTTTTGTGCCACACCAGAGAACATCTCAACAGAGGCAAGCTCTGAAATTCTAAGGTACTTTCCAATCCATTCTTTAATGCAGACAGAGGTTACAGCTCCACCCTTGGTGTCAGGAGTTGTATTACAAACAGAAAAAAAAGAGTAAGCCTTTAATAACGGAAAGGCACTATATAGTCAGTACTCTTTGAGTGTTAGTCTTGTTTGTACATACTCATTTTGTTTAGTAAATCCCTGCTTAGAGATACAAATCCTCTTAACTTCTGGTAGAGCCTCTTAAGAATCATTGTCTGTTTCTTTAGCTCTGGAAATGTTTGTTTCTCATAGGGAACACTACCCTGTAATGTAACATCACCATTCTGCCTTGGAGTTCAACTGCAGTAGTTACTTCTTTCATATCTAAACCACAAAGAACCTTAGAGATAGGGAAAAACCATCACAAAGTGCTTTAGCAGTTTGCCTGGGACTGTGGAGGAATGCTAATGGTAGAGATCAGAATATCAAGCTCCTCAATTTATAGTCCATTCAGAGTCTCATTACTTGAGATCGTAACACTACTCATAATTCAGGAAATTAAGTACAATCCATACTTGTACATTTGGATTGTCATAATTGGAAATGATAAGATCTGAGTCATTGGGACAGAGGAAAAAGGTGATGAAACAAGATCTACTTATTAATGTATGTAGAGAAGAATGCTGAAATGGAAGAGAAAAGAATGTCGTTGCTGAATGTGATCCTGATGCTATCTCAAAAAATCTTTCTGTCTGCAGATGGCTTCTTTTTGCATGCACCAAGCTCTCAGTATTTAACTTACAGTAATTCCTCACACCTATCCTACCAGATTTACAGTAGGATAGTGTTACATAATTATCGATGGCATTATATTTGCATACCTACTTTATGTTGTTGAGAAGTCTTTGGTTGGTTGTCTTTTTCTCCATGAAATAAAAAATACAATCTGAGATATGGGGATTTTTTTCCCATAATATTTGCAATTAAATATCTATACTGCATTTGTTTCTAATTCAAACTTGTCACTTAAAGTCTGACAAACAGAATGTGTGTAGAGGAAGATGCTTTTCTACCGTGACGGATATGGTCAGAATATGTGTTTTTGTAAAATCTTTTCCCTCCCCTTTTGTGTTTTGGTGCATAAGAGTAATGCAACAATAATAATGCTGAACACTTAGCTTCTCTATATTCACCAGTCTGGAAAATTCAATGTGACTTTAAGTTTAACACTACACTGCTAAGGAACCTCAACTGACCAGCACTGATTCTGAGGTTTTAGTTACTGAGATATGGATGTTGTCAAGAGGAAGAATTTGCAGTCATAAAACTCCATAACCTGAAATTGAGAGAGGGGATAAAAGCCTTAAATGCTTCTTTGTGTTCATCCATTGCTTTGAAAAATCAACTTCTTAGTTCCTAGTTCCTAGTTCCTAGTTCCTAGTATCTTATCTATGTTGTGCATTTGCCCGTTTGTGGGTGTGGGAGACATGTTGATGGAAGGCAGTGAAATTATAATGTCCCATATTTTTGAGCTCAGAAATAAATTCTCATTGTACCTGCAAACAAATGTTATTTCTACCCTCATCTCCCTTTCTTATCTCATTTTTGTATTGCTGAGTGTGGTTTTATAGCTGCTGTACTTTTTACTACAGACATTCACTTCAGTGTTACGTGAGTGCTGAATGCAGGGGAGATCCGATTTGAAAACTCAGGTCTCAACATGTATTTCCCTGCAATCTGATTCTGGTGTGTACCTAATTCCCTACCTGGGATATATGCATCCCTAAGTAATGCAGGCTTTGGGTGACACCAGTTCTGATGGCTGGTTGGTGGGGGTGCTGCAAGGGCTGGTCACTGCTGATATGTCAAACCACATAGTGTTGTCCAAAGAATCTCGAGATATGTTTTGGACTGATGAATGGGACGTGTTGTTATACAAGGAATCCAGGTGAAAACTCGAGCGATTTATCCCATTGATTCCAGTTGCATTTAGGTGCCCGTTAAGAGCCTGACAACTTCTACATTCAAGTTCTTTGCTGCAAAGCATTTGATTAACCGTATCCTTTTCTTTACCACTGATGTTCAACCTTTACTCACAACTGAAAATTATATGAGGACATGTATGTCCTCATGTAATGTAAGCTTGATACAGAAATGGATACTCAATAGAAACCCTTGGCAAAATAGTAAAAGAAATCTTTTAAGATCTAGGAAGTGCTACACAGTTCTGAAACTTCAGTGACAATGGTAACGGTATTAATTTAGGGCAAACTGAAACTGGGAGTTGAATACAGATACTCATAGTATTTCATAGTTCTCTCTTTGCTCTCCAATTAAATAGGTAGTAAAGGTGTATCCTATATTTCTCAATTTTCTCTATATTTTCCTAATAAGATGCAATGTTGAATAATGGTTTTACTATTTTTATTATTTACTATTTATTCAGCTTTAGTCTGATCATTGTGCATTATTAATATCAGTATGAGGGATTTGAGTCTGTTTTTTCAAGCATTGTTAGCATATCTGTTCCCAAAATCTTGCGGTATAAACAATTGAAATGACCAAACAAGCAGAATTGTATAAGGGGAAAGAGGGCAAGAAGACATTACAAAGGTCATATTTAGCACAAAGACATCTACTGCATATCTGCTACCATTATACATTGGTAATAAATGTTAAATATAGCAAAAGTTTCAAATGCAGATACTTAATTTTCTTTCTGACTTATCGTGCAGAATTAGAAAGGTGCATAGCATCAGGCATGACCAAATGGGGATGTGTCAAAAGAAAGTGTAACTTTAATATTTAGCTTTCTGTCATGTTTTTACATAGCTGGGACTAAGTGTTAATCAACTCAGAAAAGCAGGGATTT
Organism: Sialia sialis; assembly: GCA_009812075.1. Taxonomy (NCBI): domain Eukaryota; kingdom Metazoa; phylum Chordata; class Aves; order Passeriformes; family Turdidae; genus Sialia; species Sialia sialis. Next base: position 40,406,260 of record VRYO01002734.1, on the reverse strand, counting down.
TTGGTCAGGTGTTTTCAAATTCACTCTTTCTTGGAGGTTTGTTGGGTTTTTTCCCCAACTTTTTATAACACCTTTTATTTCAGTGACTAATTCACATTTTAGAGAGAAGAATATTCAGTGCTCTAAGCTTTCAGTAAGGTTCATAGCATCTCTGAGATTTCCCAGAACTTCTACAACAAAATTTTGGGAGAACACATTTGGTGTTTCTGGTAAGTCGAAGGATTGCAATAAATGGAAAATAAACCTTTTTAAAATTACCAATTACATAAGTAAACATAGAAAAATAGAAAGCCAGAGAAAACAATTGAAATGCCTATCCCCTCAATCTTTCTATGCTGTATTTTGAATGGGTATTTGGAAATGTAACTGAAACCCTGCAGTGGATAAACCAACTTTTCTTTCATGAGCACTGTGTTCTATGACACAGACATGGAAATCTCCCTCAGTATTGTAATTTGTATTCAGTCAAGTGCCAAAATTTGATTGCAGTGTGTGATGAATCGATTCCCATGCTGGGAGAAGCTGTAGAAAGGGAAGTTTGAAGTTTGAATTTCATGATTTTCTGATGCAGAGCAGCAGATTAGGGGTAACAGCAAGATTTTAACCCCGAGACCTAAAGAAGCACTGCATTTGGAATGTCAAAATAACTCTTTTTCACTTGACTATCTATATACTGTGCTGACATCTATAGACATAGAAGTTCTATTTGTTCTGAGGGTTCTTTCTTGCTGCTTACAAAAGAAAGTTTTAAGATTTGGAAATTTGCACAGCTTGGTATTGATTTCCTGAGAGAGGAGGTCCTAACAAAATTGAGACAGCCAAGTTAGATGGAGGAATCATAGCACCTTTAGAGAATTGTAATTTTTTTTAGTATGTTTTTATTGGGTTCTTAACATATTCTTCCACCTTTTGTTGTACTTTTTGATTTTTCATTCGAGAAACATATACTGTAAATACAGTATCTTAATGTTACATCTTCCATCGATACATCATGCATAGGAAAACATTTTTTACTCTTTTGCTCTCTATTACAATATAACAATTTGGCCTTTTGCAATGCATAAGGATCCCTTTTGGTCAATTTTAGCAGGAAGAAGCAGTATGTAGAAAACTTTATCTGTCATCTCTGGCAAATGCTGTTCTTGTTAGGGTTCCAATTTCAAACTGTTGGTATGCCATGGTTATACTGTCATCCACTGTCTTTCAGTTCATTAATATAATTTAGTTTTCATCACAACTCGCCTCCAAATTTGTCTTATTAATTGCATTTCTTACCATCCTTTGTTGCCCATGAAAGTTTTGATTTACTTTTTGATATAAAAAGGTTTGGTTGGTGAGTGACATCTGATCTTGTACCAGCTTTGGCAGATGTGCAATATTAATCAGGTGTGTGGCTGAACTCCAGTTTCTGCAGATACAGCTTTTATAGTCACTTCATGTTCACTGCATAGCCATTCACACACTAATTTGCCATAAAAATGAATCCAGAACCTGGAATGTCATTAAAAATACTGTACATGCATTGACGCTACCTTTTTGAAATCTTTAAATTTATTTGTACTATAATAAAAAGGATGGCAGATATTAATATTAATGGTACATAAGTACCATTGTAATTCAGTTCTCATATTGTTTGAATTGACTCAAAATTTTATTAGCCAAAAAATTGAATATATCTTTTTTAAACTCTATATGGTTTACACAAGCAGAAATATATGTTAATTTTTAAAAAGTTAAAGCAGTGTGCTATACCTTCAGGCTTCTAGAACAGTATGATGTTTAAGAATGTCTCACGCTGATTTCAGTTCTGGATTTCTTTGTGGAACACAGAGCTACCCATTGTGAGAGACGTAGAAGACAATCCTAACCAGGACACCTAGCATTAGTGCAAAGTCCCTCTAGGAAGGTGTAGCCGGCTGTGGTGGCAGCTTAAGCTCTATTCATGTTCTAAACACATCTTCAACAAAGATCGAAATGTGAATTATGGTTCCAAAGGAACTATTACGGTACCAAGTTTTGCGTAATGAATACAACATTTTGAACTCTTTTAGCATTAAACTGAAATGACTCTGCGGGTTGTGTTTAGGACATCCATCTATTGAATGCAATTTGCGCTGATCTCTGTCTTACCTAGGCCATGTTCTGAGCTAGCACTTGGGTAGAGCATGGCTACTGCACAGACATAATTCTTTTGGTATTGGGGCAACATAGAGTCCATTTGATTGACATTCTATTCATCTAGCCATGTTCTGCCTTGAGCATGAATAATTCCAAATGTCCACTTCAGCATAATTTTCCCCCCACAATTTCCTTCCATTGGTGCATCAAAGACCCCACAGTGTGCCACTATCTGCACATTGTGAGTACCAAGCAGGTTAGGGAGCTGCAAGCTTACAGCCAAGGGGTTCTGGTTCCTTGGCAGGGTGACATTGACTCTCCAGGGCCAAAGCCATAGAAAGCACCTTTGGGACAGCTCCTGCTGGGGTGAACCAGCACTAGGAGGGTGGGAAGCAGCTGCAGGCAGAGCTGCTGGCCAGCCTGCCTGCTGGAGGGATGGTACCAGGGCAGCCCAGAGCCAGAGTGGGGAAAAGCAGCAGAATCTCTGAGGCACGGTTCTTGCCAGATTAGGGAATGTGTAACGGAGCAGCTGCTGGATATGCAGTGACAGCTACCACGACCACCATGGCTTTGCTGGCTGACAGCATGTCTCCCAAAGGGGGGTAAAGCATGGGCTACTCTAATCAGATGTTCATTCGGAGAAAAATGAACTTTCTGTCATTCAAGTCCTTGCGGGTACTGCAGAGAGAACAAAAGAATACAGTCATTAAAAAAAAAAGTCACTGGCTACTGACCTGCCTGTCAATAAGCATTAAAGAAATGTGATGTTACTGCTGAGAAACTACCAAATTTGTTTTAAAGAGCAATGCTAATGTCAAATATAAAGTCAGAATTGGTGTTGATCTGTAGCAATCATGTTGGAAATCAAGAGGTGCTTTTTTTTTTAATTGTAAAAGAAAAATCCTCTTCAACAGATATTTACATTAGCAAGGGAGAAAATCTGCAGCTTAATTTGGGAGAGAATAGAGGAGGGGAAAAGATATTTTTTCATTCCACTCAGTTTGGATATCCTCACAGTTCACAAGAGCAATTAGGCTTTTGAAATTGGCAATAAACCCTGGGAAAGGATGAGCATATTGTCAGAGTAGTTTTTTTTTTTAAAGAAGTGCATCCACTCTGACTCAGGGAGGAGCTGAAGTCTGCAATGAAGGGTGAGCAGCACTCACTAGCATGCTTAAAACCCTCTGGAGTTAGAAGCTTTGCTACCATAAAGGAACCATTTTTTTAGGAAGGATCTACAAGATCTTCAGAAGAAGAAGATGTGCACATGGCAGTTCTGTTTCTGCATAATTAAATTCATAACCTGTTTCAGAAAATGAAGAGAGATTTGAGGTCTCACTTCAGCTTTTACTGTGTTTGATGTATGTCAGAAATACCCTCCTAGCTTTTCACACACTTCTAGTCAGAAGGCTACTGTAATTCTGTAAGTACCGTGCTGTTCTGGCTAGGTGGTTTTGCCATAACCTCTTCTTAACACATCTTCATTCAGTTTCTCTCTCCTCTGTCATTTACTCCAGACCAATTTTGACTTCTGCAGTATGAAAAAACCCAACTAGTAGTACAAGTAAGTCTGAATCACACTTGTTTAAAAAAAGGGTTTTTTTCACTTCTGTCCATTTTGTCATCATGTTTGAGGCTTCTACATTTTTCTTGTATATTGGTGGTTAGCTGGAAGGACATATAGACATTAGGGCCTTTGGGAGAGATTTTTCCTGCTTTTCATTTGAAAGCAGGTCACTGCTCTTATTGATTTCTGGACTACCAGATATTGTATGTGTCAATGTCAAGTTTTAGGTCTCCTCTTGTGTTGTCAATGGTGATGAAGAATTCAGTATTTGGGTTTTACGGGGGCACACCTGGGTTGTTTTACCTTTAAAATTACCAGAGGACCAAAAATACTCTCTTGTTTTCAACTAACAAATCTCTAGATTGTCCAAATACATTTAGAAAGGTGATTTTTAAATTTCTTTGTGTGCTGGGTTTTTATGTGCATTTTTTTCTTTTGTATTTCCAGCAAAGTCTTAACAAACTACTTTTTTTCATCCTCTTCATATTTCATAAGAACTAGGCTCATTCTTGTAATGTTAATATGGTTTTTACAGAAAAATAATTGAGATTGAAAGAGTGTGAGTTATGATGCAATTGAGTAATGAAGGCTAAATGGTGACGTAAGTGTCCATTGGAAATATGTAAAACTACTAAGGTGTGTAAGAATTAAATGGTCTTTAAGATTTGTATAATCTGCCTGAAATACAGAAAACTTTAAAAATATTGCTAAATGCTTAGCTAGAAATTTATAATTTTCTCTCCAGCTCCTACTGTAAATGTTAAAAGTAATTTTGACCCTCACTTGAAAGGAAAGTTCTTGTATTTTCCATATTAAAATGTTTAAATGTTTGTTATTTTAACATTACCTGGAAAATTTCTTGATAAAGCTTATAAAACTAATTCTCTTTTGGCTGGGAAAACTATCTTTTCCCCTTCAAGCAGCAATGAATATTTTGCAACATTCAGAAGTGCAGACAAACAGCAATCTCTTTGAGGAGAAATTCTCAGAAGATTCAGATCCCTTGTACATGCTCAAACCTAGAACACAGAAATATAAACCACGAAATAAATTGGGTATCTTTATAAATGAGAACTGTTGTTTTTATTTCCTCTCCTCACTTTCCCTGTCTGGAGACTGCAGCAGAAACCACATGACGAGACAGATGCCTTTCAAATAAGTTCTTAAATAAACCTGCTGTTCTCAAAAACAGATACAAAACTAAGCAAGCCCAAATGTTTCCAAATGTTTCCAAATGTTTCCAAATGTGCACATGGATCTTCTAAGTGTAAACTAGTATATTGCAAAAGTGAAAAGCACACTTGTATTTATAAATTAAAAATAAATCCTTATAAGCAGTCTAGGAAATGGTCATTCAGCTGTCAATGTTGAATGAAGTTTTCACATGAGGTGCTGTGTGTTGAACTTCTAGTCTGAAGTTCATGCAGAAGAGAAATTGCTTCAACAATTCCATTCAGGTACAGAGATAGAAATGGACACATTCTTTTTGACTTTCTGAGCTTTGCTTTGACTTGGCTTGTTTTATACTATAGAAGCAGAATTGCTCCTTATCAGTTTACCTTTGCCCAGAGTTCACTTTCTCCAACAGAAATGGGATAAAATTACCATTCAGGTACTCTGTAAGCCATATTTATGTGGTTGGATTGATTCTTTCATTGTCTTAAGGCACCTTTCTGGACTGCTTGGGAAGGACCTCTGACAGCATCATTGCTTTAGAAAGTCCAGCAGCAGGGTAAACTCTGCCTACCTTTAGCAGCTGTCTTTACAGTCTTTCATTCCCTCTTAAGCCAACTTTATTTGCCTCCTGACTATGACCAACAGTACCCAGTGGTCTGCCCTTCACAGTCACAGGCTTTGAAAAGTGTCCTTACACACTCACTGTGTGTAGCTGCATTCAGGCAAATGGCTTAAGGGCAGATGTAATTGCTTCAGAGTTTTCTGAAAATGTGAATTTGAACATTATGGGCACTTTTTAACATGGTTGGCTTTTTTACCATATTGCCTTTTAACCATAGCTGGCTTTTTTAATGTCATCTTTCTCGTATAACTGTTCCATATTTGCCAAGGGATTGTCCTTCTTCAGCAGGAAATAAAAATGGCCCAATGAATACGGGTTGTCTAATCTTAATATTGTGTATGTAGAAGACAAGAGAGAAACAGAGGAGGCAGGTTGAGCAAGGAACAAATAGCATTAAATGACTTAGAAGTTCACCAGGATACCACACAGCTCTTAAGCTAATACTACCAGTCTTATTGAAGAAATTACATGAACCCTATATCCCAGCAGTAATTACAGTGGCCAGACAGCTTTGGTTTTTTGGTGTGGGACAACAAATTCTGCCACCAATCCTACTCCAGCAAGGCTGTGTATTAGGACTTGTACTCAGCTGAAGTACAAAGACAATTACTGTCCTGATAAACGAACTAGCAATCAGATGTTTTCTTGCACTGTTAAATGTGTTCTGAAAATATTCCTGTTTATTGCTGAGGTGTCCTAATTTATGAAAGCAATGATATATTTAGTGTGCTCTGTAAAAAACCCTATGAGCTCCAAAATCTGATCTCCCTAAATCCGTAAAATTTACCAGCAGTTAATCAAAATTCTAGAGCATGTCTTTGCCATGGTATTGATGAAGGTGCAAAAATTAGGTATTAAGTGATGGATTGCTTGACTATGGTATGTTATCAGTGCTTTTAAGACCTTTCCTTCAGAGGTCAGTACCTCAGTGTGCTCTGCCACAGTGACCAGGCAAACCACTTCATTTTTCCTGACAATGTGTCCCCCTCTGCTCCTGTGGCTTCACAGATGCTCTCAACCCAGAAGGAGTATTTGTTCTAACTGCTATGTCATTCCACCAAACAAATATGCAATATGAAGTTACAGAATAGAGAAATGGGATTTTAGGACTTTCTAATTCCCTGAGAGGGGAACTAGTAACATGCAATGCTTTGGGAAGACATCCCAGGAGACAGTGAACTGGCCTGAGAAATAAGGGACTCTCAAGAGAAGTACTCCCATAAAGGTTCTGGCTTTTGCTTTCAAGCCTCTTAATGTAAATACAAACATGCTTGGTGATGTTGGTAAGCAGAGTAAACATTTTATGCACTTTAGCGAGTTTGTGGCTGTTACCATAGATGCATGGATGTTTCCTTATTTAACCCTATTTTGGTGATAGTTTCACTTTGACTCATTATTGCTCACAGAAAGACTTACAGTAATGGAAACCTTTACAGTTATGAGTGATGGTATGTAATCTCATCAGTAATTTTGTGTTTGCAGTGTATACTATAACTTTATTTTTTAGTAATTTGAATTCTTTATAGGTATATTGCCAAAAGTTTCAGATTTTAATTATAAATAATTACAAAACTCCAGTAAGTTTCTTGAAGCTGGCCAGAAAAGCTTCATGAAAAAGCTTTTGGCAACAGGATACCTTAGGACATTGGATTGTCCAGGGGTAGCATGTTTTTGGAAAAAAGATAATTAAAGTCATTCAGCAAGCTGAAAGACAGGCAATTTTTTGAGTAGCAGCAGAGAAAAAAAATCATATCTAATGAAAGGTGGTTCAATTTTACTAAGTTTTCTTTTTAATTGTATGAAACATTTTGAGACAGTGGTGCCTCAAGACAAAAATGGAGGCTGACAGATTTTTCTTTGATGCAGGGGGAGAGAGGCAGAGACAGAGGAAGAAAAGAATAGTGAAGACTTTTGCAGAAAATATTTGGCATCATCAAATCAGTAATATATGAAACGTCTTGTTTGAAAAAGCACAAAACGTTTTCATATATTTACCATTTCAAACGTCTGCATTTGAATGAATGTGATTTTTTATGTTTCTTTTTATGTCTGGTCTTATTTTTTGACATTATATATTTGTTTTGTATGTGCTAACTGAACTTTGGAAAGTGTATCTCAAATGCAGTGACGATGGTGGTTCTGTGAGGCTTGATGAGATGATTTAAGTTCTCTGTCCTTCGGATAAGATAATTTCATGGCTCATTTTTTTGAATATTTTTTCCTGTTTTCCTGTTTTCCTGTTTTCCTGTTTGCCTGTTTTCCTAAAACACTAAATAGCCTATGTCAAATTCTGGTCTTCAGGGCAGCAATAGTGCCCTGCTTTGGGAGCACTTGTGCAATAGGGAGCAGAATTAATTAATTGCCCTGTGTTTATGTGCCGTTGCTGTTCCTTCATATTCTCCATTATTTGTTTAGCAGCGCATTAAGAAGTCTTATTTAGTGGCTCATTTAAAAGAACAATGTACTTGAATTTGTAGAGGAAATAACTACTGCTTCAAATTTGAAGATCCCGACTGCCCCAAGCTGAGTCGCCCAGCTATTGGCTGCCTTGCACACTAATGCCCAGTGGAAGAAGGATCTGTGCTACAAATAGTTGCCACGCCAGAAATAATTTAAAACTTCGAGAAAGAGAAAAATAAAAAATAACTGAAACTCCAGACAAATTGGCAGGCTGGATTGTGTAAATAAAAGGGCCAGCTAATTGTATTCCCTGGTGAATCCAGTCCAAATGGACCAGACGGGTTGAGTGCATAATAGAACGCATGCACCACAGTTTGAAAATCTCTGGGAATACTGAGCTGTCTTGTGCCACCCCTGATGGAGCTGAAATTGTAGTGAACAGAATGCTGGAACCATGTTGTATTATCAGAGGACGTGGAACCACTTATTTGAACTAAACACTTAGTGCTCTCATGCTGTTGTGACAGAAAATGGCACTAAAGCACAGCTGAGTGGCTATTTTTGTCTAGTTAAATACTCCAGTTTGTCAAGCTCTGTCTTCTGGTCTGCTAAAGCACAAAGGTAGAGTTCAAAATTAGACATTAGCAACTTTATGTTATGTTAACTCAGAAAGAAGAATAACCTCATTCCTTTTCTATGTGCAATTCCAAATGTCAAGTAAATTAAAGAAGTAGGTCTCAGGTGATTCAAAGAGGATGCCTATGTTTCATTTTGTACTTCCAGAAAAGTAAATTTTGTGTAAATTTACCTCTTTCTTTGTTTCAGTTCATCGTGTTTTTGCATTGCTGGTGGTAGATGTAGAATCCAGTTTAAAAAGCACTCCTTGTAAGAGATGGACTTCACTTAATAAGTATGCTTGTAACTGCCACTTTCACAATTATCTTTACTGTGCTGGAGCACTTCAGATATTGGCTTTTGTGTCCTAAAACTAACAGTGAAATATAACAAAAAAATAGAGATTACAGATAAAAAATTAGAGTTTTACTCACTGAGCAACCAGACTCAGGGTGTAAGTGAAGTTCAGGGTTTCCTTTATTGAATTAAGTCTACATTTAATACTTGCTTAATAGTTCTGGGGGAGAATTTTTGTCTTTAAACTTGGCTGAAGTTTGGGTTCAGGTCGTTCGGGGGAAATTGTATGTTTAGGGCCCATGATTTGTATGAAGCATTTTCTGCAAGTGTGGACCATTATCCCAAGCCATGTTTATGGTACCTTGCAGCCAGGGAATGCTCTTTGACAAGCTGAACAGGATTAGTGTGAGGCTGGTGTTGGGATGGAGAGCCAATAAAGATCAGAGAGAGGGTAAAGAAGTATTTCAGGCATATCCCAAGGCACGCCAGGGACAGACCTGTCAGGATACAAAGCTTCAGAGGAAACCTCAGTATATGGACTGCCTGTATGGAAGGACTGTGCAGGAAATCTCTTGGCTTTCTGTCAGGACTGCTTGATGGAAAATTTTTGTTTGATCAATAATCAAGAGCTGTGACTTAAAATATTGAGTTAGTACACAGAACTTAGAGAAAGGCCCCAATAATACTGTCTTGAGTGTAACTAGTGGGTGTTCTTGCTAGGGTTGTGAATGAATACTGCTGATGTTGCTTTGAATTCAGGAGTGCTCTGCCCTGAGAGAGCAATGGGGAAAGGTGAAAACAATGTTTTGCCTCTGTGATCCCCTAAAGGCAAACCTTCACGACCCTTTTCCTGCAGATTAAGAGAAAATTGTTTGGTCAGTGTGTGTTTGGAGCCCAAGAGAGGAACAGAGGAAGCTGGTTCTGCAAGGAATGAAGAAGAACAATAAATTACTTCTAAGTTCACCAGGGTATCACACAGCTTTTGAGATAAGTAAGAGGGCTTCTGCCAGTCAGTTTGGTCAGTGAAGAGTAGTTCTCTCTTCCTCTTTGTTTTCTTTCTTTTCATCTGAATTTTTATTTTCTGAAATTGATCCATATCATGTAAATAGTGGTATTTAAGATACCAAAGTTTAAGAATTGAATAGTGCTTTAAAAAGGCAACTTATTCAAAATTTTCTACCCTTACAATTTTAAGAATTTTTACTAATACATGTTAAACTCTTCATAATACTCATACTGATTTACAAGTGTTATTTCTGAATTTTCAGATCAAAGCATGTTAGGAAGAAGACTATAGTCTAAAAGGTTTTGTTTTGGAGTGAGGCATACTTTTATACAACCAGATTGTGCTTGGATATCTGTGGGGAAATTCTGAGGCTAGAAATGAAAGCAAGACAAATGAAAATGAGCAGCATGGGCCAATTTTTAACAAGCCAGAGAACAGATTCAGTATCAGCTATTTTTCCAACCAAAATGTTTTTGGTTTGGTTTTTATTTTTGGTTTTTTGTTTTGTTTTGATTTTTTTTCTTTGTTTGTTTTTTTGTGGGTTATTTGTGGGGTTTTGGTTTTTGGTTTTTTTCTATGTGGTTCTGTAGCTCAATTGGGAACTTTAGTCTTCTTTTTGAACTAAAGTCTTCTTTGCTCAGCCACGTAGTCAGAATGACTCCTTCACAGTATTTATATAAATATATGAAAGTAGTGGAACAGGTGTACACTCTGTGATGGTTCATTGCCCAGGGTAATCAAGACATCTTGGCAATACTGGTAGAAGCAGTAGTAAATCTGCAAGAAGGCTTAACTCTTGAGGATATCTGATTTTACTCCTATCTCAAATCTGTAATTCTTAACTTTTCTACCTTGTATTTAAGAACCATATTCTTTCTTTAGTCTTTGTCATACATCCAATTTAATATGAAAGTTATTTATATTACAGTCATACCAGAAGTTACATTGTGCTGTGTGCACTGATCTGGTCACAGTGTGAATATGCCTTTAACTTTGAGTTAAAGGAAGCCATACGGTTGGAAATTCTTCATGGTTTGAATCTGCTTTCAGTCTAACTTGTTTTTTTTTAAAGCAGCAAAACTATCAAATCATTCAAATCAAAACAAGCAAACCAATCTGTTTTCTGGGGAAAGAAAACAAAAACAAACAAGCAAACAGAAACACCAATGCACAAACAAACAAAACCTAAGTAAAAATTACTACAAAACTAATAACAAACCCAAACCAACCCAAACAAACAGAAAAAACCTCTCCCCCAGAATCCTACTGAAAAAACTTGGTTTTTTCACTGTGTAATTGTTTGCTTGACTACTGCTTTCCTGAGAAATTCTATTGCTTTAACGTTTTCAAGCAGCTCTTCACAATTTTTGGAGATATTTCTGTGTACAAATCTGTTTTAGTCCGGTGGCCTTTTAGTTGGTTATGTGTACTGTAATCAAATATGTCTTATCATTTCACTTTTTCTATTTTCAAGAATCAGAAAATACTGAAATAAATTATAGTCTTTCTGCTGGTAGGATATATCCTTAGTTGTGCACACGGCTCCCTTTGGTGCCTGTCAGGAAAAAAAATGCAAATCAGAGTACAAGACCCTCATCAATTTAATTTTGATTCATTCTTATGGTCAGGTCAAAAGGGATTGGTCTGGGACTATAGCTTATACAAACCTTAAGAAGCAGATAGAAAAACACTGGTTTCATTAGGACTTTTTTGTCATGCCCTGTAGTTTTAACATGTTCTTAATAATATTCTTTATAATTAATTCTGGTAAAGCAGGCAACTTAGTTATTTTTAAGGAGAACCAACTGATAAGATTTTGAGAAAATTAACCTGTAAATATTTAACTCCTGGTTTTCTCCTTTGAACAGGAAATAGACTCCTGAGCTGCATGTTGTAGCTGGTAACACTGACAGAAACTGTGTCAGAATTGCTGTACATTCCTCAGGACAAACCCAAAGCAAGTGTAAACTTCATTATGTATTGTGCTCTGTACACAGTTTTACACAGCTTTTCCACAGGCTAGACAGACATTTCCAAATGAATTTGTTGAGATGGTTCACTCTTGAAATACATGACGCCAACGTAGAAAATTGACAGGAAGCAATTATTCAGATTCTTCTAAATTTTTAATTTTTAAAGCACATTGTTATGTATTTTTCTACTAGGTAGGGCAAAGCATCTTCCTGGCAATGCTGGAATGCCCTGAGGATCCCCAAAAGCCTTTTAAATAATATTTTATTTACTGTGAGGAAGACTTGAGATAACCCTTTTAGGTGCCTGCAAGATTTGTAAAGTCTGGCGAGAACAGATTGGCTGTGGATGCCTTCAGCTCAGACTGTACTGAGAAAGGTTTGCCGTGTATGGTTTCAGGCTACTGGCAATACTTGGGGCATTAAGAGTGCTATTGCAGCATTAGTGTTGAGGAGATGGGAGCTCATATGCATGGCTGAGGCCAAGTCCTGTAGAGGCTGATCAACCCAAAACTCAGAAGTAGGTTTCTTTCTTTACTGCTGCTCTGTAGTTCCACAGAGTTTTGTTTTACTCACTAAATCGAAAGAAAAAGAGGTGCTGGACAAATCACAAAGAATTTGGTTTTGACTTTTGGAACTTGTGGCAAAACGCTTCTTGTTTATTTGCAAACAAAAGTAATTTTGCTTTCATTTTCAATCATTTTCTTACCAGTGCTCAACCCTTGGTAGCAAGTAGATCTCTTTATGGCACATTATTTGAGTTGGCACAAGAAACAAGATTTAATCTGGGCATGCATTTCATTGCAAATTAAAACATTTTTAAGTTTAGAGGAATGAGCCCTAGAATAACTTCTTTAAAATAGTGATGGAGAGAGCAAATGGGGTGATTTAAGGAGGGCATTTCATCGGTTCATGAACAGGATTAGAGGGCCCAGCTGCCTTTAGAAGCAGGAGTCTGACGTCAGTCATGAGTAACATAGAAAGATACTTTTGAGATCTGTGTCATTATAGTTCTGATTCTTCTTCATCTGTTTTCTTCCAAATTTTTTGCTTTGGGATGCCATTTTAACTGAGCTGACAACATGTGGGACTCACAACATTTGTGATCTGTGTGTAAATGCACTTTCACAAAGGAACAAGTTCTGCACAGCAGGGTTGGATCAATTGTATGGTCTTCATGTCTGTCAGCACAGAGCAATTTTCTCTACTGAGTATGAAAACCCATAACCAAGGGTGTAGGCTGGTCTGTAAGAGTATTTAGCCATGAAGCCAAAGATAGTCATTCTGTGTAAAAGGCATTCAGAACCATCTGATGCTTCTGCTTTCAGTATTTGAAGAATGATTCTATGAAAAATAGGAGGTTTAAGTAACAGCTCTCTTTTGTGAATGAGTAATGAAGTCGAAAGTCGATTGTGTCTAATTAAAGTATTAATTCATTTAGTTTAGTCACAAGATGATAGAAAAGTTGTTTTGAAGGAGCCTATGGAGGCCAATTACTCCAGCCTCTTGCTCAAAGTGGGATGCATTTGGCCAATGTTTGATACTTTCCTGTGTGACATCCTTTACCACTAAACTGGAGAAACATGGATTTGATGGATGGACCATGCAGTCCAGGAATTAATGGGATGGTCATATTTGAAGTGTTACAGCTTGGAACGCAGTGATGTGTGGTGCTCCTCAGGGATCTGTACAGGGACCAGCACTGTCTAACATTTTTTTTGCAACATTGTCAGTGGCATTGAATGCACTCTCAGCAAGCTTTTTGACAACACCAAGCTGTTTGGTGCAGTCAACGCAGTGGAGGGGAGGAATGCCATCCAGAGGGACTTCGACAGGCTTGAGAAATGGGCCTCTGCTGATCTCATGAAGTTCAACAAGGCCAGATGCAAGGGCCTTACCTGTGTCAGGACAATCATGAGCACAAATACTAGCTGGCCAAAGAATAGGTTGAGAGTGTAGGTACAAGTTTAAATTGAGAAAACTGATACTCAGGCTTTTAATTTCTGTTTGATTTCTTTAAAACATAGGGAGGAGTAATTTCCTGTATGAAATATTAACTTAAAATGCCTACTGCCAAAGTAAATTGCCACTAAAAGGTAGGTTAGTTTCCTACAAATGGAAATGAAAAAAAAAACCTTCATATTCCAGATAATTAATCTATGCAATATCCTGATAAATTAAATTTAATTGTACAATGTAACTGAAAAGATTTTGAAAATATTTGTTGCATCCTATTATGCTTATTCTAGCATGATGCAGTAAAAATTACTTCTTTTGTTCTATATTCTTCTGAGTATGTTAGGTTTGGATTATTAAGGAAAGAAGGAAACATAAATCAATTCTATAAATCTCTTCACCTTCCCTTAGCCTGAGCAAGAGTCAGTTTCTAATTTTCACACAGATGTTTTCTGTGCCAAATTTCATGCAGGTGAAGCACCACAGGTGTTTGTGCATTCATAGATTTTGCCAAATATAAGATGCTCCTCTACCTTTCCTGTGCATATTGAAGCCATAGCTGGGTTCAGCTAGAGGATCAATTTAAAATGTCAGCTTGAAACTTAAAATATAACAGAAAGTATACAAAGTATGAAGGAGGAAGTAAACTTCCCTTTCCAAAGAAAGAAAACCCATTATCTGATAAAATGTAGTATATCTGAGTATCTTAAGCATACTAACAGAAACAGATGTAATTCTTTAAACAATGCAGGCCACAAACTAAATTTGAGAGTTCTGTTGTGAACGTGGATTCTATAATGTATTTGCATTATCTGAGACAATCTTGTAAATTAGCAGGGACCACAATAAAATATCTGAGTAGGTACAGAGATAAAATACTGAGGAATTTAACCACCTCAGACTTGCAGGTTTTAGCATCAGCAAACTGATGCATTGTCCCCCATTTTGCAAGTGCAAACCTACACGTCTTGGTACACAGAATGTTGGTAGATTGATTGGGTTCATGGTATGCAAAATGAGGAAAAGTGATCCGATTTAGATAACAAATGTCTGAACTTTCTGTCCAAAATTCAGACCTCATTTATTAAGGTTCAATCGCATACAGTGATCATTCTGAAATGATACATACTGCTTTATTTTCACTATACTTCTGTCTGGAACTAAAAAGAATGAGTGGCAAAAATGATGGTTGTTCTGACATAAGCAGCAGAACAAATGGCAACCATCTTACTGGAATGACTCAATTCAGTTTTGCAGATTCAAAAAGATCTCGTAGTGTGAATGAAATTCACAGAAGTAGAAATATTTAGCTGAACTGGGTACACATAAAAATTAGTTTAATTTGGATAATTACAAAATTATTAGAAGTTAGACATATAAGTGAAAATTAAAAGATCAAGGCTTTGTATGTGTGTTGCGTCTTTTAAAGTAAATATTAGATAATCTTATAACATCTGTGGAAATTACTGTTGGCTTGGTAGCAGTCAAAATAGATTTTATGTACTTATTCAAAGTGAATAATAAAAATACTTTTTAAAAAGGCTAATGATTTCACAGCTGTGGCTTTCCAATAGTAAAATATCTTCTGTACCTCTGGTTAGTGGAAATTTTTGGAAGTACTTTTAGAGGAGTGTTATAGTTTTTAAAAATTAAAATATGCTTTTGTTCCAGGGGAAAATTGTTCATTCGTTTAGATAGCTGCTCTGGGAGAACTGCATACCAAGAAGGAAAAAAGAAAGAAGAATGCAAACAAAATGCAGGAAGTTAGAAACAGATATTCAAGGTACAAATATTTGTTTTTTCTTTTAGTTTGTAAAAAGTTAGAATAAAATCCATTATCTTTATTAGTAAAGGGACCCTATTTTTGTTTTTCTTGGTTCTTTGAACCAATCAAAAGTGAATTTCAGAATCACTACAAAATTCAGATTTCTGTATTTCCACCAGTGTTGCATGTGCTGAAATACGTTCTAGAGTTTAAAGATTTGTCAGGACTGCCAATATGTATTGGGTATTTTTTTCAGTTTGAAAGAGAATTAGCAAAGAAATTTGCCTCCCTGATTATTTGGATAAAGACTGACACCAGATTTAGCTATGATATGAGTAGTTCTAGATTTATTTCTACATTAGTTCATATTCAGGTTCCATTTTACTTCCAATATATTATTTCACTTCTTATTTTTCAAAGATTCATACACTTGCCAATTAATATAATAAACATAATCTTTCTTATTCACATTCTTGTGTATTAACGGTATCAATATATTCCTTCTCAGCAGATGATGTCAAACATATCATTCCTTTTCAAATTACCATCTGCAGAAGGTTTCTTTAATTATAGCATTCAAATAAGCTCTTGGTAGTAACAATAACCAGCTAAATAAAGCATTCCTGTTCTTTTGCTTCAAAACTGTCTCTCAGCTGGCTTGCATGTACTGTATGAGTCAGATTTAAAAAAAAAAAAAAGATGTGCAAGTTCTTTGACTCAGGCTATACAGCATATGATTGAAGTAAAGAACATCATCTGCTTTGTTCACCAGGGGATTTTATTATTATTATTTCTCTCTGGTCTTCTACTTTTCTGCTCCTCAAATAAGGCTAATTACAAAGGAAAAAAAGTTGAAACTGGTAGAGAGAGATCCTTTAAAGCCATTCCTTTTGCAGAATGGAACAAAAGAAAGTACCAAGGGCATGGATAGGCCTTGAAAAAAAAGAAAAGAGAAAAACCATCTAATGAGGATGCTGAGATAAGTGCCTGTGAAGAAAACTGGCAAAAAAGGGCTTTTAGTCTAAAATCCATAAATAAGTGGGCATTAGATGGGTACTAGAACATTTTTAACAAGAGAGGCCACCAAACTGTATCATCCTATGCAAGAGCTACTACCCTAAAACTCTTCTTCTTAACAAGATAAGGGTTTTTCTCTTTGAAATATTAATTTGAAAAAGATATACTTGAAAATTAAGGAGTATTATTCACGTCTGTGTACCCATTATAGGGGAAGACACCATCAAAGCTGCTTTAGCTATAATTATGAATGCTGTAGATTTTCTAAAGGTCAAAGATCCTAAACGTTATGAAGAAATTGTTCACAGCATATCATGGTTCAGACAGGGTTTGACCTCCCGTCTCTCTTTGGGTCTTCTAGTCTGTGCTGAAGAAGAAGCATGCACAGCAGCAACTACAGAAGAGTTTAAGAATCAAATAATTTGCCCATCCTCCAAACCTATTTCTTAATACTCCTGGGTAATTGGGCACTCAGACGTGCTTGATATCCGTAGATGTGCAGGTCAGGTGTTTGAGTCTCGGTCTAATTACCAGAGAATGACTACCAGCTAAGCATTGTCCATTTCAGCTCTCAGTGCTGCTCTTGTAACACATAAAGGAGAAAAACAAATCTGAAAGGGAAAGAAGATAAAAGGACAGAGAAAAATAAACTATAGGACCTGATCCAAAGACTGTAGAAGTTAATGGAAAGTCCCATTAGCTTCAGTGAGGTTTAGATTAATCTCAGTTTTTAAGAAGCCTGGCAGTTCTTTATCCCATCATGCATTAGATCTCGTTTTACCCATGTGTACCAGAAAGTTTGCATTTAGTACCAGTGATCTGATTTTGAACATGTTCTGACAAACTAATGAAATCAGTTGGAAAATGATTTGATTAAACTTTGAGTTTTTTCAGAAGTTTCTCTTAATATGAAATTTTAAGCTATTTAAAAAAAAAAGGCTTCAGTACATCAGCAGTAGTCCCTAAAATATAACAACAACAACATCTTGTAAAAATCTGAGGTTTACACTTTCTTTGGAGCATTTTGATTGTGAATTTTAAAAGTAATAAAATATTTAGTGCAGATTTATGAACTATTTCTTAAACATGTGGCACACTATACTGCTCCTTACTGAATTTTAGTCATACTTCTGGCACATGTTCTGTGCCACAGATGGACCAAATAAATACACATGTATCTAGTGATCAGGTGTTTGAACTTGATTGCCAGCTAGCAGCTTTCCGTGTGATAGAGGATTCACCCACAGGTGTCCTACACACAGGAGAGTAATTTTTGGCACTCACTTTTCACAGCAGGGTACCTGTGTGGCTGGTAGCCATTGGTCATTTTTTGTCACTTGCTGCAGCTTTTCCTAGATTCTGTGTGAATGATGGCCAAATATAGCAGGATGCTTCCAAATCGTTTGGTAGATGCCCTGCAATTATCCAGTTTTATTTATTATGGTTTACAATTTGACTTACTAAGTAGTGAAGCTGAACTAATGTATTGGGTGGTTTGCCTTGTATCAATGATTTTCTTTTTTGGTCAGGGATTTTCCTGAACCATCACTCATAAAACTGATGTTTTACAAGTGTTTTGTAGTCTAGATATTATGATATCTTCTGCATAAAGATTAATAAACCAGCTACAGCTGCAGACGAGATGGTAAGAGGTTTTTTTGTGCTAGAGAGATAATAATGTTGTTTTCTTGTGAGACAGTCTTATATTTTGCTTTACGAGGCACACTCAGTATCAGTGAAGCATCAGACATAATTCCATAATTAAATTCTATTGATACTTGCTTTAAAAGCAAAATTGTAATCCTTCTGTTTCACACATTGGAGACTGAGTTCAGTCTCGGAATAATGCTGCAACTCTTCAGAAGACACTTGAATTTTCTTTATCACATTTTAAGAAAAATAATTACTGTTTGTAGCAGAGAAAATTTATATACATGCTCTCTTATTGACATTTTGCACAGTTTTCTCACGTCTTTGAGTTCGATTAGCTAAACAACCACAATTTCCACAAACTGCATAGACTATATAAAATAGTATCTTTGATACATTTAGTGTCTTGAAACAAGTATCAGGCTAGATGTAATAATAAATACATTGATAGAATTGGTGTCAGTGAATTGTGTATTTGTGTGCTTCTCTCACTGAGAAATTTCAAACTTGTGATAGAGCTCTCCCTTATCCCCTGTATCTAAATGCCAGCTGTTTTTAGACAATCCAGACAGAAAATAAATTATTAGAGAGTAAACGTTTTATTATAGGTAGAGGAAAATACTGTTTTTATTAATCTTCCATATAAGCAAGCTGTTCTATAAATTGTCATCCTTACCCAGGTCAAAACCAGAGCAAGTTTAGCTAGTTCAATGCAAAAAATAGCTTTTATTGTTTAATGAAAATGCCAATGAAGGGGTTCTGTAACTGGGAATGAGTTTCTAACAACATAATAAAACATGTCGGATATGTATCTGCAGATAAAAAATTTATCACACAAAATGAATAATTTCCCAAAATATTTCACTTCTGTAAAAATATGTGGAAAATGTGCAGGATATATGATATTAAAATGTACACTGATGCTGTTGTTTAAATCAGAATGCCAATTTCTTCAATTTCTTCACAAGGGAAAACAATGGTATGGGCCATTCACTTAAGAGTTGGAGTCTGTGATCCTTCTGGGTGCCTTCCAACTCAGGCTGTTCTGTAATTCTGTCATGGGGTTGAATGAATGAGTAACAAAAGTAGCGTTGCTGGAAGCTTGGTTTGGTTCTTAGCTGTAGCAAAGAAATTCTGTGTCTGGTAGCTTCAGGGATTTTGGCTTCATGGCAGGGGAGCCACTTGCATCTCAGACTTTATCAGCTCAAAAATGCTTATGCAGTTTGCTTGTGCAGGGAGTTCAGTCATGACTGAGACAGTGAGATTCTCACAGAGCGTGCTGGGAGATGATAAGATGTGTGAAATGCACAAGAATCACTTCATGTTTAATCTTGCAAAGGTCTCTCATTGCTGAGTGCAAAAGCAAATGTGCCCAACAAACCTCTTAAAGTGAGTTGACTGCAACGGGCATCAGTTGTGAGTGAATGTGGGATGACAGTGGGGACACAAATGGTTTTAGCCATCTGGCTTTGGGACCTTAAACCTGGCAGCCAAGAGCACATAGACACACCCATGAAATGCTCCAAAATGATGTGAGATTGCTATTCACCTCCTTCTTGGTGGTGCAACAGATTTACACTGGAATAGATTCGCTGTCTCCAGGCATAAAGAAAATGTAGTACACTGTGTGTTGCAATCATAAAGTTGCATTTAAAAATGAGTCTGCTGCATTCTAGTTTTTCTTACTAAAAGGACCTAAATTGTATGGCCTATATAATATTATTAGCACCTATCTGGTAAGACACTTGCAGGTTTATTGCACAATCTAATGTAAGCAGAATTTTTAGGTCTAAGTTTCACATTTTAGTTGCTGTTAAAGGACTGCAATAAATACTGCTTTACCTGCATTAACACTGATGGCTAAAATAGCAATAGGAAAGCAGAAATGAGGGAACAAGGCTGAGTGGCAAAATGAAACAAAGAGGAAGGCTTTCCACCTATACTGCAAGGCTTCAGTCATTGCTGTGGTTGAGTCTGCATCTCAAAGAAGTTGATTGTGATGAGGTATTCAGATCTAGGGCTGATTTACTCTTTTTAATTGACTGTGCAGCTAAAATCTGCAAATAGTTCTGTGAGCAAATGTCATTTGTGGAAGCAAACTGTTTCTGTGTACACATGCTGTTCTACCAGAGGTATCACATGGATGAGTATACAGCTCTTGTAGTAACTGAAACCAGGAGGCAGAGGGACAGAAACTGTTTCCTGGATGGCATTTGGCTTGAAGACTCCAGGAGTCCCAGCTCTTAGGTACAGCACTTCATAATGAATATATATCTTCAAAGTATGTAGTACTGTATTTGTCTACAGGTACTCAAAATATGTACAAAATATATGGAGTAGAATTTTTGTTTATGCACAAGCTTACAAGCACTGTAGGGCCAAAAGCTTATGTACATTTGTATACCATGTAAGCTGCACTTGCAGTCAATGAATCACAGCTTAGGCAGGCTAGCATATTTCGCTGAGCTTCTATGCTTATGTGTATTCAACCAAAGGTTTGAGAATATTGTGATGTAAGAGATTTTCACTGACCATCCAAATATGTCTACTTTGAAAATAGAATTTGCATCAACATTAGGTATGGTAGAACAGAAAATGAAACAAATGCCCTGTACAAGGGGTCTGAAGACCTTCCTCTTTTAAAATTTACTGTGTATTAATTATGTATGACATTTCAGGGAGTGAGAGTTGTTTGTAGCCTATGGCAATGAGTTACTGAAATGAGACAGAAAAAAAAGTGTCAGCATATCAAATTACACAGATATTGGTAGCCTAGGTGTATTTGCTAGTTTGGAAAGCTATGTTTGATGTTGTGAAATTAAGGTGCTGTGCACTGGGTTTGGATGGCAGTACCACATTTCTTTTAAACTGACTGTACTGAAGTAATTGGGTGAAAAGATATGTAATTCCTATCTCATGGCAGCACTACAAAGAACAATAAATAAAATATCTTCTTATAACTTATTTTGAAGCTAATAAAAATGATGATTAGAAATTCTGAAATGCATTTCAACCCCCCTTGCCAAAAAAAACCAAAAAAACAAAGGTTAGCAACCTCCTTCTCATTCAACAAAATAAGGGAAAAGCTTATTGAGGATTATACGATGTATGTAAATATTTTATTTGTTTTTCCACTTCTTTGGGAGGATATCTTTCTCTACTATTGATCTTAGCTTCAAAAATTCAAAAGGAACTCCTCCTTCACATAGGAGAGGGATCTCCAGCATTCTGGGGATCAGTTTTGTTTGATTTTTTTTTTTAAATTTAATAATTCTCTATTTTACAGTATGTTGGATGTATTATCTGTATTTTTACAGTATGTTTCGTTGTTATTTTTTAATCTTTTGATCCCATGGAAAGAGAAACTGTCTCACAGCTGAAGACAAGCTGTTGAAATGGCTGCCAGCAGAATTCTGGCAAACAAACCAACAAAACCAACGAAAAACGAACCAAAAATACCTTACAAACTGGAAATGGTTGAACCAGTCACAAATCTTTTGACATTCCTCCTGTCCTACCCACCTGGGTACCTGTAATCTCAAGTGTGAGGCTCATGAGTATTAACCAGCAAATTTATCAGGAGTATCTGAAGAAAATTTTCTCCTAGCACCTCTGCTTTTTTAAGGACATAAAAAGGACACATCCTTTATTATCTTGCTTTAATCACCATTGTGCATTGTAGAGAAATCTGGATAGGAATATCTCAAAGTCTCAGGGCTCACTGCTGCACAGTGCAAGATCCTAAGCCTGGGTAAGCATTCTTGTCTGTGCTGGTTGTAATTAAGGATTTGCAGTCCTGCAGCCCATCTCAAGGTTAAATCAGTTAGGTACATATGATTATCTGGTGGATTCAACATTCCAGTTTATCAAAATGTAAAAGCAATGGCATTTATCTTAGCAAGCAAAAATTTAAGGTAGGAATAGCTGTTCCTACAATATGTGCAAACATTGTCTTGAACATCTATGTGCCTTAATGTTTTCTTTTCACTGCTGCACCGTTTGGAGTTCTGAGGTTTGTACTGCCCATATTCAGTACTGCAATAACTTCATATCCACTATTCTTACAGAACACTTCAGAATTCGTCAGAAAACACTAATAAATGTCATTCTTATCTACCTATTTTTTAGATTTTGTAGCATTTTCTAGCTCATAGTTATTATTTGTTTTTTATTATAAATTATTTTAAATAATTTCAAGCATTTTAACTGTTTCCAAAGTACTTAACTTTTGTTTTGCAGAAGTAGAGTGTATTGTACTGGGGTATTAGTCATGGTTCAATACTCAGACTACAGTCTATACACAAGATATGAGTGCTTTTAATTTCAATGACAGGTAGTACTTCACACTTAACAGATGTTCTTCTCTTCTTACATTTTGCTATGCTAATGTGCTTCCAGTCAATTATATCTGTGCTGAAGTATTCTCTTCTCTTCTCTTCTCCTCAGGTTTTACTATTTTATCCCTGTGCCTTCCATCAGTACGTTAAGCTGACTAATGTCTGTTGTGTTTGCTCTTGGACTCCAGAGAGTCAGCAGTATGTTCAGTGAAGGGCCTTTATTTTGAAAAGGTTATATTAGGAAGCTCAGAGACATGAGGTTCCTGATGGTCTATAGTTCCCTAAGAAGTGGTGAAATGAAGAAGCACTTCATAATCTGCATCTTCTGTGCAGATAAAATAATCCTCATAGTTGAAAGCTCCACTGAGCCAAGCAGAAAATTATTGTCAATTGTCATCTTCATGCATGGGCATTAGGTCATCTTTCATACCAATAATCCTTGTGTAACCGAATGAATGCCCTCATTTTTTGATGCTCAGTGGCAAATGAGAAAAAGAAGTGGACAAGAGGTTTTATGCACGTGGTATATGATAGCTGGGAAGAGATTCTGCAGTATTTTGTATTGCTGATGTCATACATGGTTTATAATATTGCTAGAACAGTCTAGCAACCACATGTTTAATGCAACTTTGGGGAGCAGGTCATTGCTGAAGATAATGTTCAAAGGACTGGTAGGCAAAAAGTTAGCATTAGTTTGCTAAGCTACATACCAAGCCTGTGAATTGTAGAATGCAAGTCATGAATTATGTGGTTTAACAGAGAATGGTTTCTTTATGATAGAAATGTTTATAAAATGCTTCTCATTCTTTAAACAGAACTTTGAACAGAAGTGTTCCACTTTGTCTTTAACTGAATGCCCCAGCTGAATGAGAGGAATTCTAGTAATGTAAGAAGTAGCACTAAGAGCTACAAACTGTGCAATAGCTACAAAATCTTAACAAAAAGATATTTTTGAGAAACTTTGGGCAGGTGGTGAAATTAAATGACAGCAAATGGAATTTAGTAAAGTTATTGCTGTTAAAATTGAAAATCATGTTAAAAAAAGCTCTCAGTTCTTAAAAAAAACAGCAAAAAATTCTCTCTTTGATCTTTTGCTGTTCTAAAAGAAAATTTGAATGCAATATGAGAGGAAAAGTGACTATACTTTAGGCATTTATACTGCATTCAACTCTATCACATGGAACCATTACTGTGTTCCATATTACATGTAATAAAGAAAAAAAATAGACCCTGGTTTTGACAAAAGTTACCAAAATGTCTGTGAAGATTGTTTCTTAACAGTGAAAAAGGAAAAATGGTTATTGCTTACTTAAACTCCCTAGTCTTTTTTGTCTACAAGGACATGCATTTCTTCACTCTTGTTACCATGTTATCCTCCTCAGTCCCTGTTAATGTCTTCTTCTGGTCTTATCCTGCTGTGACTGAGCATTATAAAGTTTTTCACGCCTCCATGCGCAAGTCCATCAACCAATTAATTTTCAGAGCATGTGATACATATAGATGGCATGGCAGTGGGTTCAGACCTAGGTCAACATACTCCCAGCTTTCAGTCAATATTAAAAGAGTATAGGTCTACATTATCAGTGGTATCGATTTAGAAAGTGGATTGTTCATTTTTGCTTCTTTTTCAAACTTACTCCCAGATGTGATCACTGCTGTTATTCTGATTTTTGTCTCAACATTCACCACAAAATTTCTCACAGTGACAAACACTAATTTTAAACAGGCACCTGAAATGTATCCAAGTATGAGTCTTATATTGACTCTTTATGGAGGTTTGTTTCACATCTTGCATATCCATCCTTTAGAACATTCCAGTAAGAAATCCAATTTTTGCATCTAATTACCTTCTGTTTTCCTTTGAAAAGGTTTGGAGGACTTGTTGGTGAGGACGTCTGAGGAAAGTCTGCCTCACGAATATAAGCTGCACCTTTTTCATTGAAGAATGCAGCCTTCCCCACTAGTGTGGCTAATCATCAGGTGTGGCTTATTTATGGACAAATCCCAGCGAAATGGTCACCTGGAAGTGCGAGCCAGCCAGGGAGGGCGCTGCCACAGAGCCTCTGGGGAGCTGCCGTGGAGCCGCTGCCAGGTGGGCTGGAGGCAGGGGCCAGGCAGGCTGGGAGCAGGTGGGGAGCGGGCTTCGCGGGGCGACGGGGCCATGAGCGGGGTGGGCGAGCAGTGCCGGTGGCGAGCGGCTGAGCGGTGCTGGTGGCGG
>VRYO01002734.1:40217959-40380546 GCA_009812075.1 Sialia sialis | reverse complement strand
GCTTATAATCAGGTGCGGCTTATGGTTGTGAAATTACTGTACATCTTGCTTGTAAACTAATGTAGAACGTAATGGGCAATGTGTTTTAAATGAAGTAGAAAGTCAAAATTTGAAAGTCTGAATTGAAATAATCAGAGATCAATTATTATTAATTGTGTTTAATGGAGATGGAAACAAATATGAGTAAACAGTGGGACATCCTGAATTAGAATCACTGATCTTGGCATTTTGATGGAGGCAAGATATCACTTTCTAAATATACTGAGAGTTTGGAATCAAGTGTATCTCAGCAGAAAAAAGGGAAAGGCTTTTCAGAAAAATATGTTGTCTGCAACTTTAGGAGATAGGAAAAATCTTTTCTGCTGGTTGCTTTGTCTTTTATTTTATAGCAAAGAGGAACTTTAGGCCTGCACAATCTCTTTCATTTTATTGGGCATGCTAAAGCCTAAATCTATATGGCTGTGATCTACCTCTCTCATGTATTAACTTGATTTTTTTTTTTGCTTGTAAAATTTCTGTTTTGTCATTATAACTAAAATGAGAAGTATATCTAGTAGTTTAAAACAAATACACCTTGATATTATTGTAAAGTTTAGATACTAGAAAATTGGATGGTGCTTACTGTAGTTGAAGCAACATAAAACTAGAAGCATTGATGGAGATGAAGAGGAGTGTTTGCAATTAGAAGGTATTGCCAATTTGTTCTGTTTCCTTTCCTGTTTTCTCCAGTCTTTTACTGCTGTGGGATTACAAGATCCCCTGTAATCAATAGAATTGAAATTATTTGTATTAGTTTGAAAAAAATCCAGTAACTGGGATATACTGATATCAAAGCTACCTAGGGAAGGTAAAAATACTATGCTTATTATGTTTCTGCTCTATTTTTGCTCATACAATAATTAAGCTCTAATGATGGTAGTGTCCCAGTATCATTTATTTTAGTGGCAACAGAAGCATAAATTAGATTGGCCCTTCTTAAGTCAAAAGAGTAGGTTTGCAAATTTTCACATTTCAAAACTGTTGATTTCAACAGATTTCCATATTTTCTAGATAAATAATCTCCACTGCTTTTACTCTCTTTGACAGAGGTGGAGCTAATATAATTCCGTATAATAGACTGAGTAACTGTATTGTAGTACAGAAGACATTTTAAAATAGTTCTGGTACTACCAAAAATTATAATGCTTTATTTATCTTTTTCTACAGGAATGCTGATTATCAGTGACTGTGATAGAATTGAGGTTGGTAAAATATATTTTTTCTTCAAGTTAAAAAAAATGGCCACCCAAAATAAAAATCTCAAGCCATGCTTAGGCATTGAAAAATTTCTTTGATAATTTAGAAGTAATAATTACTCTGGGCAAGGTAAATGAGTAAGCAGCAGTGCTGATTATGAATCTTCCTGACTGAGTCTTTCAGTCTAAAATGCAGGTGTTTACCTTCAGACAGCAATCAAAATTAAAAAAAAACCATATATATGTATCATAATAATAATTAAAAAATCTAGTTTCCATTTTTAGCACCAACTCTATCCTGCTTTGTTTAATTCCCCTGAATTATTCCCCTTTGCTTAAATCCACTGAACTGGATAGTTGTTACTTGTTATCTCTAGTCTGTGCTAACATAGATAATTTGTTCCTTTTGACTAAAACAAGTGAATTTTGCCCAAAGATCTACAAGAAACACCCTACAGAATTGTGAGCTAGATGGGGTATCATTGTGGGAAAGGTAGTCTAGAGACAGGTCACTAAAGCCTGTTTTCTTTTTATTTTTCCTTCATTTGAACTATTGACCTTGTGAAAATATTCAGCTTTCTGTGAGGTGGTTTTTTGTTGTTGTTTTTATGAGGGTTTTTTTTTGTTGAGATGGATTTTAGTGCCTTAGCTTTGAAACATGTATGATCAGACCCAGCTTATCTGTGAGGCTGCTGGGTTTTCTAACTCGCCGTGCTGGAAAACACACCGATCTTGGGAAATCAAGCTAATGTCTCTCAGCTGTGCAGAAAAAGTGTGAACAGCTCTGTCAAATGAGCTACCCCCATCTCCTTTTTTTCAGGCAGCATCTTATACTGGAGCAGTCACTTCACATTTGCCATTTGAGCAGTTGTGATATAACTGCTGTTTTATTGCCTATAGGAGAGTTTCTGTGAGGAATCAGAAGCTGGTTTTTCAGCTACACTGGCCAGGAAAGGTTTCAGTCACAGGACTCCATTACTGGTGAATGCATAAGGAGTCCTGACAGGATTACGAGAGAATATGAACACACAGCTCTGGCCTAAAGGTTGCTAATTGACCAAATGGTAATATGAGGGGAAGTATTTCCCAGCCTTGAACCTCTGCCCCTAGATAAGTATATTAAATGCCATCAGTTAACCCCTTGAGTGCAATGACCCAGTGCTGCCAGGGATGCTCTTGGTGTGATAGACCCTTATGTGTCCTAATCAGTGGTGATGTAGAGCCATAGGTCCAGATGAGTCCTATGTGTGTTCCTTTGTTGGATGAAAAGATGTCTCTAGACTTGCAAAAGGTCAAACACAAAATTTCAAGTGCACAGCTACAGTGGCTTAAAAACACATGAAAATTGTGAAGCAAAAGAGCAGTCAGGAATGAAAATAGAACAATATAAAGTGAAAAATATAATCTACGTAATTTTGCTTTGGAATTGAGTTGGGTTTTAAAAATTTGTTTTATTGTTTTTTTACTGTTTTCTCTAGATAGCTTTTGAAGAGTGAATGTGCTTAGCTATCTTCAGCTTAGTTCCTTCCTGCACTTATTCTCAGGTCATGAACATTACTAAATTTCACTGAGAAATCTCAAAGCTATTATGTCAAGTGTACTTATGAACATTAAGTTACACTTCATAAAAGAGGGCTGTTCTATAAGATATGTTTTATATCCAGTTCTGTAGGATATGTTTTCTTTCCTTTTCTTCCTGTGACATCTTTCATTTAATTTCCAGGCAGAATATTTCTGTTGTTAAGATGATGTTTTCTAAACCAGTGTTTCTCTAAACAAGTAAAAAGATTTAAAAGTAAAAAGATTGCACTGTATCAATTTATGTGTACAGAAAATGACAGTCAGAACTTCACTTCTGTTCTCTTCAAAGATGTTTAAGGTGAAATTGTCCATTATGGGAGCTTAGTAAATAGCAAGTGCTGGGACCTTCTTTGTACTTACATTGTGCAGGACTTCACCTCTTGCCTGATTTCACTGAAATTAGTGGGGTTACTAATGTAATATGGTACCAGTCAGAAAATATATCATTGGCAGACTCAGCCATGTGGAAGTTGTAGATATTTAACAAAGGTTTTGTCTTCACTGGTGCAGAGGTATTTATCTGTATTTCTCAAAGTGATGACTAATTCTTTCATTTATTGTGGGTCTCTTACAAATTATGTATATTTGGCCACCAGAAACCATCTCCATTGCCTTGAGGCACCTCACATTGTTACATTAATGGATGAAAAATTACATTTGCCATTTCATAATTTGTGTCCTTTTTTTTCATGGTTTAGCATCAAGTCTGATAAACTTAGAAATCAGTAACTCATAAGCTATATTGTTGACTCTTGGATGTTAAATGTGTTACACAGACTTAATCAAAAGTAACACTTCCCATTGGAACTATTAAAAGAGCCAAGTGCTGATTTTTCAGGCCAGAGAACAGAGCTAGAAGGCAAAAGTCCTCTTGCGATATGACTATGAGACATTTTAGGTTTTGAGTGTTGCTTTTGATCATGAGCTGGTACATTAATGGATATGGCATTCCCTTTTAAAGAGGGACACTGCAAATTATAGGGAGGAGATAGAGATACTCATGCTGTGCATTACACAGCAGTGCACATCAGCAGTTCTATAGCATGGGAAGGTTTTTAACCTTTCATTTTAGAAATCCTTCTTTCAAAGCACCAGTCATTCCTTTATTGATCATGTGGCGCTACATTAACTGAGCTTGGAAGAGGCTGTTCATCAAGCTGACTCTATGCACCCACTTTGCTTCCAGCACCCACGCTCTGACTACAATCTGAGATGAGGCTTCCTACAAACACTAGTTGCCAGTCTGGCAGGTGATGTTCTAGGAGAAGTTCCTCTGTCACGTGCTACCTGCATATATGTCAGGGTTATATGTGCTTGGACTCAAACTAAAAGGCAGCATGAACCTGAATTTTTCTTCTGTATGGACAGTGTACAAGTTTGGACATGAGTGTTTGGGGGAGCTACACGGCCCAGTTTTCTGCCTATGATCTTTTTTGGTGTGTTACAACTTCATATGCAGGCTGTAGGAAGTTTTATCCTGCCTGTAACAGCTGAGGCAGCTGGGTGTCCCTACTTGAGTTCTCACCAGCTGCAGGTCAGTTGCCATATTGTATAGATGTGTGCCCATCCCTTACAAAATGCTGGCCTGGTATCAAATAAAAACTGGGTATCTTACATCAAGAAAATAATTGTGCATATGTTTCAGTGTCTGTTTTGCTTGCAAGAGCCTTCTTAACAAGTGCAGGTCCATGAGATAAGTGGTTCCCTGCCATTCAGCTGTTTGCAGTTGGATTGGGGACATGCTTATAATGCAAAATGAATGATATCATAATAATATCCGTGTGTGATGTCCCTTTAAAGTGCAACCTCTTAAAAAGGTGTGTCTTGTTTCTGGAGTGCTAATAATGTTCGTGTTAATCCTGTCTTTAATGCACTTTTTCTGATTAGAGAGGAATCATCACTTCAAATGTAATTAGTGCAACTGGTAGGTGGGCATTTTCTAGGAGGAAAAATTTATTCTCCTTTTGGAAAATCAAGCTTTAGACAGAACCAATTCTAGATTTGTCTTCCATAACCTGAGCTCCAGAGCTGCATAAGAGCTGCTTTTTCCAGTGTACTACCAAGTGCTCTCAAGATTCTCTTCGTGAGGCATCAGAGTAGGCCAGTCAGAAGTCATACTTTTTATATTTGTATTAATTTGGTTTGTTTTCTGAATTATAATAAATTTAATTAGATTGTAGTCACTTGACCCCCAGGGGCTCAATTCTAATTTGCTCCTACTGCCTGATAACTGGTTAACTAGGTCTAGACATGAACCATTCCTGGCAGGGTTCTCTACACATTAGTTTAAGAAGCCATCATTATTTGTATCCATCACCCTTGCCTTCATTCAATCACACCTTTAAGGTTTTCCCAATTATACAAGAGGTAGAAATTCCCCATATCAAATTGCCCTTTGCTATACATGCCATCTTTATCCCATCACGTAGTACATATCATTCTGGACTCCCTTGTTTCTCTTGAGGGTAGAGTGTCCTGTGCCATTCCATGGGCCTGCAGAATTTATGTGCATGTCCTAGGCCTTGAACTAGCTCTTTGTCCATCACTACTTTGCAATTCATTTACAGAAACTCACATCAAGAAGTGGGTAGACAACCTATAAATTCAGCAAGTTGCCTGAAACAAGGAGTCTGTGTGGTTGATAGACCATGATCTGCAAGACAAAGACTGCAGTGTAAATTCAGTTATGATTAGATCCCAGGGAATCCACAAAAATTGTTATATAAGACCTATCACAAAAGAAGCTTTAATTACTGATAATAAACAAAGACAAACCAGGAGACACCAGTTCTACTTTTCCTGGAATTACCCTTTCTTCTTTTTTTATAATAATATATCTTACTTATTCAAATTAAAGCTGTGTGAGTGACCAGTAAAGAGTACCATCCTCAGCTTTACTGCAGATTTCATTACCTAGAAAGTAGCTTAAAAGATGGCTTAAAATGTGAAAGAATATTTTATCTGCTTTTAATCCTTGCTTGTTAAGAACATTATACTAGGAGGAAATATTTGACTACTGGGTCTAGTCCCTGCTAACAGTGGAGATCCCACTGTGTAATCCTTTTAAGTAACTGGCCAAGCTCCACGTGCGGGATAGCAGTGTTTCTTGCCATGCATCTTGCTCTAAACTGGGCACACGATGCATTACCAAGTCTAGTTGATGCAATGAAATAAACACCATTTAGTAAGGTGTAAAACTGGTTCATGTTTGCTGCTAATGCCTATTTAACCCAAACAATTAAGAGGGATGTTTGCTGTTATAGTTCTTTCCATGTTTCATCTCTTCATTTCAGGACTAAAGCTTAGTCACGGGAAATTATTAGAAAAGCTGCAGTTACAGGAATAGTTCCAAGGCACAAAACAAACACTCAAAATTATAAAAACTGTATACATAATGTGGCAAAAAACCTGAGGAAATTACAGAGGAGATTGCAAGAGTAAGGGAGAAGAAAATTATTTCCAGTTGCTTGAGACATATTATGATGGAACTATCACAGTTTATTTTTTTGCTTGTCCAGAAATCCCTATACCCACAAAAAAAGGGATGTCAATACTTTTTAAATTGTTTCTTACTTCCATCATTTCTGTTTTATACTTTTGTGTCACACAAGATGAGTTTGTTTAGTTTTTCTGATATATTTTATTGCTACCTCTACCAAATATAGTTAGCAAGTATGAAGAGCTTTGCTCTTTTTATTTCTCATTGAGTGAACAGTTGAAAAAAAAGCATTCCTGTTTCTTCTAGAACAGTCTGATTTCATTGCCTTAATTAATGTTATTCCTACTTTATAAGAGTGATAATATATTTACTTTCTGGTCGTTTATCATGGATTTTAACACAGTAACTGCCATTCACTATATTTAAAATGTCTGATTATGAAGTATGTTATACTACTACTGAAACCTTTCTTCCTGTTCTCTCTCTTTTCAAATGTCTCTCCTTGCTGATTTTAAATCTGCGAGACTCAAATTTCATCACATCTCATCTGACTGTTCCCTGTTTCTCTCATTAATTTGACCAGTTTGTTCCTGATTTTCCAGGTTTCTGTAAACACATTTCTAGGCATACACAGTTGAAAACTGTGTGAAACATCACATTCTAGTTAGTTTGTATAGAGATTGCAGTAGTTATGTATTCCCTTGAACACATAAAATGAATCAAATTCTCTCAGCAAAAATCAATTGATTCTTGAATGACTAGTTTTAGGTAGAAGGATGAAGCAGTCTGCATAAGGAAATACAAAATAGAGTTTAACACTAAAATCATGTCTAGAAGCTTTCAGAAGCCTTGTTAGTGTGTCTAATACCATGTAATAGAAGACAAAAAGCTCCTGGATATTTTCTAACTCATCCTCTACAAAATTTCAAAGCAATACAATTTTTGAAGATTCGACAATTTCAAACATGAAACAGTGACCCTCTACATTATGAGTATAAAATCCAGAATTCAAGAAGATTGGTATAGGTTTCAGAGACTTCTTAATCCTGTCACTGGGACCTTTCCTGTCCATTGTGCATTTGTTCAGATCTAAACAATGTGGAAGGAGAAGCAGAGGAGAGGAGGGGATAACAGAGACAGCTGCTTTAAGTTTTGTATGTATTAAAATAATATAAATAATTATATCTTTATATGTAACTCTCATTCAGTGATCAACACAAGAAATTCTATAGCTGCTCTGGGCTGCTGTTGAACAAAATCCAAAACTGTTATGAATGCTATTCCAAAACTCTACTTGAACCTTTAATTTATTTTCAGATAAAAACTATTAATTTGCTCAGTGATATTCGTCTTAGTTCTACAAAGAAATTGATTGTCATTTAGCACTCTTAGGCCTTCATTTATTACTCCCTTCAAAGCCAAACAAGAAAAAAGAAAGGAAAAAAAAATGAAGAAACTCTAGGAAAAAATCTTATGGAAATGAGACTATTTATATTACAAGGCCCAATCTCATAACCGCTTGCATATATTGTGGTTCTTAAAAGTGCAAGTAGACCTACAGAGCTATCATTTGCAGAATTTGCCGTATTGCATTTTTTGAATATGTTTTTTTCTGTGACCCTCAATTCTTTGAGAAAAGAATAAAATACATTGTGTATTAGCAGTGTATTTCTTTCTCTTCCTTAAGCTTTATCAAGACTTGTCACGCATTATAGTTTGGTGACAGTGCTAGAAAAAAGTGAAGACAAAACTGACCTCTCATAGCATTTTTGTGACCATGGGGCTCACACGAGCAGCTTGGCATCTGCCGGCACATCTTTAGCGAGTTGGCAGCCCCAGCGCCCTTTGCAGGTTGCAATCAAACCTGCCTTCTACAGCAGCCTCTTTCTGGCTGATTAAGTTTAATGTAATTTTAATTAAAAACCACAGTGTCAAAGGGTTTAGCTGCTCGAGAAATGAGCACAGATTGTGGCACAGTGGCAGCAGTCACTTGGAAAATGGAAATGCATCCTGACAATATTGTGTAGGGGCCAGATAAACAAAGCTGCAGCTACTGTACCTTGCAAAAAGCAGGGAGAGACCATCATTGTAAGGAACCTTATTCAAAAAATAAAGTATAGAGCAGTTCTGGTTCTTGTCTTTTAACCATTTTTAAATGCATCTCAGCAACTGAGTAGAGTAATAATTGCCAATAATTAAGTATAGTCTACCCTCCATGTTTTTACTTTAGTTCATTGGCATGTTTAAACTTTCAGATTTCAGTCTTTATTTATTTTGAAGAGCAAAAGATTTGCTTCACACGCTAGACTGATACAAATTTTCTCCTTAGGCTATAAAGAAAAAAATTCATCACAGATTTTGTCAGTGCTGAAAGCAGGTTCCATTTTAGGGAGTTTTATGCTTTTATCTGTTTCCAGCTTTTCTTGTCCCTTGAAGCAGATCACAAGGAGATTTTAATACTTTACATACTGCAGATATTGAGCAACATTTGGAGAATGACCAAAAGAATCACTTCACCAACAAAAGGTTGCATCATGTCGATTAGATTTAATTTCACTAACCCTCAATATAGATACAAATATTGGTAAGAATAGTTTCCAAAAGAACTACCTCTGTCATATTTTATTTTTTTAATTGCCATATTTTTTTGAGTAAAGAGAATTGTTTTGGAGTTGTTAAATGCCCTTGTCTTGGCAGAAGTAGCTATTTTTTAAACCCATCCTTTGAACACATGTATTTCTGGAATGAAGAACGATCCAAAATCCACTGAGATCAGTGGAAAGTCCCCAGTGACTTAGACTTTGGATCAGGTCCTGAGAAGTATATGTGCAATAGGTAGGCAATGTACCATTGTTCCCAGGAATTCCTTTCAGCAAGAAGCCTTTTTATTTTTCGTAGATGCTACCGATGCTCAGGGGCCAGAACCCCAGGAGAATTCCACCTAGTGACGTCAATTCTGTAGAGGAGAACTTCCTCTGTCCCCTTTTAGGTTTGTGGGACATTTTCGAACAGATGGAGCCTATATAGGTGGGACGGGTTCCATCTGAACAGAAGGGTCACAAATGCACCAACTGAGAGGATAGACAGAGCTATGGGGGAGAGTTTAAAGGAGTGGACAAGGGGGATGGGAAGTCTGTACAGAATCCAGCAGAGAGGAAGATGCAGCTAAAATAAGCAGATGGGTAGACAAGGGAAAATAATGTTAAGGATTGAAATATGTAGCACACCTTGAGAAAAGGTTAAGAGAAAAGATTAGAAGACAGAATTGGTGTTGCAGTACAGTTAGGAGGCATACAAAAGTCATTATTAAGCAATACACATAAAAGGTCTGACAAAGAAAGTCAATTTTTAAAAGTAGTAATGTTCCAAGGGATGGGTTGTCCTGAGCATCATGTGGTGATGCAGGTAATAGAATGTATTTACAGGCATTGAAATTGCTTTGCTGCATAGGGTGTGATATGATAGAAGGCTCAAGGAGGACTTCAATTAGGCCTCTAAACTAGAATTTACTGACAAGTAAAATGCCTTACCTCAAGTACACAAATGTATGATGGGTTCTCTGTCTCTGAAGAGAATGGCAGGGAGGAAGAAAAAGGAAACAGAAGGAAAACAAAGCAACATCTCATCACACAATCTGAAATGCAAACTACCCTGGAAGTAACAAGCCAAGGGATGCACAGAAAAAGACAACTGTGTATAACAAAATTATATAGGACAGAGACCCTGCAAAACTGGAAACAAAATTTTAAATTTCAGCAATACAAACGAAGAAATGTGACACTTCCATTTTTCCTGACCCTGGATCTAGGTGGAAAAAGATATTTGAATGGAGCATCATTTACCAATGATTTTGGACGCTGGTTTAAAAAGGACTTTCTCCCACCTTTAGCCCACCATCACTATTACTTAAATGAAAATTTAGATTAACATAACTAGCTTTTATTTAGTAGTAGTTATGATGTGATGATAAGATTAACTTCCAAATATAATTTTGTGCAGGGCACCAAATTTTCTGATAAAGCTGCTAACACTTTCAAATTAATAAGTGCTATCATCCATTACTTTACTACTAATAATACTATTATTTTGTAAATACATATGCAGTATTTTGTCTCTAAATAAGTGCTTTAGACCAAAGCATTTATAACTTGTAATTACAGATGATTGTCAATTATGGGAAGATTTGTCAAGTCCAAAATTAATATCTGGCTTTATAACAGACCAGAGCAGAGCACTGCCAAATATTTAAGAGTAGTAAGATATCTTCTTTCTTATTTGTAGCACATTGCTATGTACACAAGAACCTTTTCCATACAGTTATTATCTCCAAAATCCTTAGGGTGCCAGAATCACTCAGGTTTGCTTCTCAGTTCTCCCTATGTTTGTGAACAAAGTTCTAAGGATATGCCATATGGAAATATGCAAGTAGTGCTTTTATGATCACCAAAGGAAGATGTTTCCCTGAAGCCTTTATATGTTTTCATAAAAAATCTGAGCATCTGCCTGAAGCCCATTTGAATCATATATGCAGTTCACTTCTACATCAAAATCTGACTGTGAACGTAAAGGAAAATGCCCCAAGGGTTACATGGCACAATAACGGGTTACATACAGCACTTCACTGACATATATATAATCCTTTTATTTATTAATACATAATTAGATGTTTATCTAGGCTTGTACAAATAGCTAGTTATATTTGATGAAGCAATGAAATAATGAATACCATCATAACCAATAATTTAAAAATTCTGAGTGTCAAAATATTTGACTTTTGAAGCATGCTGAAGATAAATGGCTCTATTACCTTGTTAAGATGGCTAGGATAAAAAGAGAGGGTAATCAATATCCTGCTTTATCTGGTTTCATGTTGAAACAAGTATAATATGTAAGTATTTAGGTAGATTCCAAAGGGTCGATTGAATACACTGGTAAATCTTTGTATTCTGTGAAGTCTCTCAAATTTTGTTATGAGGACGTACAAAGTTTTATGTCTTTCCAAACTACTGTAGATCTTATACTGCACAATATCATTTTGAGTATGTCCAGTCATTCCAGTTCTGTTGCACAAGTAAAGCAACTGCAGGTTAACTGGGTGACCAGCCAATATTTATTGAATGCATTTCACAGCATATAAATTATGTGAAGTAAGTCTCAGTGAAAACAGGCATTAGTGGCAATGCAGTTCAGCTAATATTGGCTGCAGACATGCATGACAGAATGCAAACTCTGAGAAGAGTTACACTTTTTCAG
The DNA here is from genome assembly GCA_009812075.1 of Sialia sialis. Classification (NCBI taxonomy): domain Eukaryota; kingdom Metazoa; phylum Chordata; class Aves; order Passeriformes; family Turdidae; genus Sialia; species Sialia sialis. The sequence goes on along the minus strand of VRYO01002734.1, from coordinate 40,369,038 downwards.
TATTCCAAACAAGTGACTTGATCTACCTCCTGTGTTTGTACAAGCATAACATTTTATACTTATAAAGGATATTATTGTATAAGCAATAATCTAGAGAGTATAAATAAGTTACATTTTTTTGGTGCTGATTGTTACAGAAAGTATTCACTAAATTGTTTCCAGCTTTCTATAGCCCATTAAGTTTTTTTAAATACTTAAATCACATGGAGATAACATTACAACATTGATGCAAGTTGAATTACTAGACCATTACAAATTATAAACTTAGACCAAAACATGTGACTTCAGCAAAGCTTCTTCTCTGAGGAGTCCTGGGGTTTTGTTTTGGTTGATTTCCTTGTGTGTTTGGTATGGGGGTTGTTGTTTTTTTTTTTCAATTTCCAATATAGCAAAGTATTTAAAATTTACTTATAACATTAAATTAAAGGTTAATTTAATATTTGTTTCACAGATACCTCAGTAAGAGTAGGCTTGATGATAACGATTTTCGCTCTTGTGTAAGTAAAAATACTTGTGTGAATGAAATGCCTTCTACTGTCAGTGTAGCAGTTCTCTCTGCTATGCTGCTTGGAAAGTGAATGTCATATTACCGTGCTCCTATTTAAATTATTTTTGACTGTTTTTCTCATTAGTTGTGCAACCTCCTCTCTACTTTTCTATAACAATAACAAAAACCTAGCAGATTGGAAAAGTGTGTGGTGTATACTATTTTTTCAGTCCTTCTAAAATTAAATTAAATCCACTCAACATAGCAAAAGAGCCCTCAGGCATAATTCTACATACTATGTGTTTGCAGTATTAAATATTCAGTATTTTTTCTTTTAAAAGCATATTTTTTACAATTGTCATAAACTTCCATGCTAAGCCATATTTGGGGTTGCATTTAACCTTGTTTTTTTCCAGGTTGTCAAAACTAAATTTTTCATATTCATAAGTCTTTCTGGTATAGAAAAAACTCAATTGATATGGAAGAGAATTTTAAGTAGCATCTTCTATCTGAGCTTATATCCAAGTGTTCTTTATACATAATATGTAAGACTGAATGAATGGGTAAATTAGTCCAAGCAATAGCATAGGTCCAAGATACTCATGAATATTCATGATTCCAAGCCATTGACTGTTTGTTTGGTCAGTCTGATCTATACATTTCATATATTCCCTTGACTGACAGTTGCTCAGTATTCACATTGGAACCAAAAAGACACATTTAGAACCATAAAAAAAAAAAAATCAATTCAATACAGTGGCAATGTAATATCAATTGCTAAATTTGAGTCATACTTGACCTTTATTTATGTGGCTAATTTCAGTATGCTTATTATTCACTGCTTTGAAAATTTGCTTTCTGATTTCCTCTAATTGTCTTTCAGGTACTATATTAGTGGGATTTTAGGAACAATAAGAAGTGTGCTAATTATCATCTTTGAAACAAAAGACTGCTAAACAAGGATATGTCTTGGATACAGTTCCACCAGTGACAGCAGAACTTCGGTACACTCTCCAGTTAGAATGAGCATCTTTTGCAAGAATGTAAGTAGTGACTCTTGAGCACCTAATGTAGATAAGAGTATTTTAATATTATAGCATAAAATACCTTTTTGTGGTAGCTCATAAATTGCCTCATTGAAAAATTTCATTTTCCAAATTAAAAGTGTGTGAACAGAATAAAGCTTTTTTAATGTGGCTACTTTTTCCACAGAATCACAGACTGGGTCAGGTTGGAAGGGACCATAGTGGGTCATCTGGTCCAATCTCCCTTCTAGAGCAGGGCCATCCCAGAGCACATGGCCCAGGACTGTATCCAGAGGATTCTTGAATATCTCCAATGAGCAACACTCTACTCAATTGTATTACCTGCTCAGGGTAATCTGTTCCAGAGTTCAGTCACCTGCACAGTAAAGAGGTTCTATCTCATGTTCAGGAGGAACTTGTGCATCAGTTTCTGCTCATTGCTTCTTGTGCTTGACATCACCAAGAAAAGCCTGGCTTCATCCTCTTGGCACCCCACCTTTAGATACTTGTAGAAATTGATGAGGTCCCCTCTCAGTTATCTCTTCTTGATCCTGAACAGGCCCAGCTCCCTCAGTCTTTCCTCCTAAGAGAGGTGTTCCAGTCCCATGATCAAATTTGTCACCCTCCCCTAGACCCATTCCAGGAACTCCACTTCCCTCTTGTACTGAAGAACCCAGAACTGGATCTTTTCCCCCTTAGAATTTATCAAGAAATAATGCCACTAGTCCACTGAATCAGAAATTAAATTTTCTTATTAACTGATTATTCAGTAATTTTATCATGGACTTAAAATTTTAATGACATCACATCCCAGCTGCCAGAGTGCAGCAGTGACCAGGGTACTGTGGGCCAAGAGAGCAAGGACCTTATCAGGCAGGGTTTGGGGGTCTGTCCTTCTGCCCATGGCAGTAGAGCAGGACAGGCACAGAGGTGATGGCTGGGTCCCACCATGAGTCGAGATCAAAGAAGAAAAGTCTCAGTGTACCATCCTCAAATATTCTTGACCCATGGCCTTCTATCCATCTGTAGCAAGTGTGATCCCTCTAGAAAATTGATATGGAGATTTGAATCTTTCCTAGTATTGGCTTACTTTGAAATGATGATAGTTTGTTTTCATAATGTAAACTCATAGACAGAGACCTTAAGTCAGAGACATTTTCACCTTTGTAAATATATGAAGCTGAGGTCTCATTCACAGATTCCTACCCATTTTAATTTGCTGACCACAGAGAAAGTTGTAGAAAAGATAAGTTGGTTTTATTTGGTGAGTTTCTTTTTGTTAAAGTCTCCTTTTAGAGTAAAATATAAATATCTGAAATTGAAATTCTCATTACTGGTATGATTTTATTACAATAGCAAACATTGGACAATATTGATGCTGTGTAAAATAAATATGAACCTCTCTCTAAGGATATTATATCAAAATTTTAGTCTGTTATGTTGGCTCTTATGCTATCCAGTTCAATTCATCCATCTCCTGCTATCATCTTGATGTGCTCTGAAACTGCACCAAAGTGTAGCTGGTCACAAATTTCACACTTACTACTTCAGACAAGTGAAAGGTCAAGGGCTTACAACAGTTGAACAGCTCCTTATCAGTACCACAAAGCACAGACAGGCATGAAAGTGACTGCAGGTCAGATCAGCTGTAATTTACACTAACTGTGTAAGTCCACACAGATCCATCCCACTACACTCAGATAGCAGAGTATGTAAGTTTGAACATTGCTTACTTGTCTCACTTCTCATCTGCTCTGTGCTACGTTGGAATCAAATATACAAGCACACTTTCATTTAGTGCTATTCTTTTGTTTTCAGAATAAACAAGCATTAAGTAGCTCTTCCAATAAATGCCTGAACTTAAAGTGACCAAACCTAAAAAAAAAAAAAAAATACCCCCAAAAAACCAAAAACAAAAAACAAACAAAAAACCCCCAAAAAACCCCCAAAAAATAAACCAAAAAACCCCAAGCTACCAACTTCCGTTGTGTAGCTACTCTACAAGTTGGTTTTGTCTTACAAAGATCTCAGCTACAGATTCACAATCATTCTTGGGCAAGAAGAAATTAAGATTTCTTTGTCCTGAAATAAAGCCCATTAATCTCTTTTATTATTTTTATTTAGAACTGAGGCTGTTAATGTTCCGATTATTAATTAATTTCTTTCCTGAATTAATTGTCATGTTTTAAAAGGAATTTAAATATACTAAGTACACAGAATAATGATTTTTTAAAATAATCTCATTTTGGGTATACTAACACTTTTGTTTGTTTTCTGAATTTAACGCTCAAGTCAAACAACTGCTTTTTTTTTTCTTGTATGGTTTACCCAACAGTGCAGTTCAGCAAATTGGTTTATTCCTGATTAACAGAATCTGTTTTGTGGGTATCCTGTTTTCACTATCAGTGGCCTACAGAAATCATACTATAAACAGCATTTGTCAAGCAGTTCTGTAGTTACTATTATCAGACACTATAAAAATTTTAAAAATGGTATGATATACCAACTAGTTAATTTTTACATAAACCGTGCAAAGGCATTTCAATTATTTTTAAATGAGAATGAATTATTCTCCCAAATCTAAACTACCTCTGAGTACAAATAACAATAATGGCTTGAACTTTCAGTGCCAAGCTCTGGTAGAAAAGGGGCTTAAAGTCAGTTGCAATTATTGCCTTAGTATGCACCACATCCAGTCTGTCCATGGTCCATAATACTTAAAAATTCTGTTCATGTAGAATGTATTTGTTCTGTCTTGAACACAAAAATTAAATTAAATTGAGATTTCTTCAGATGTGATATTGTCATAGATTATGCCATAGTATCTTTGGACTATGGCATTACAAATCAATAATGATTAATCTTGGCCTTTTATGTCATTGGATACAGTTGAGGAATGTGTAAGAATAGTTACAATGTAGTGCACACACAACTGGAACAGTTGCTGGAAATAAATATCAACAGAAAAAAATCTGAAGTCATCATAAAAAGCAAATCATGATCAGCTACTCCTCTGGCACTGATTTTTGGAACTCAAGGAGGACTGGATTTTTTAAAACATGACTATCCATCTTTCATCAAAATGGTGGCATAATTACATGTAGGAAAATATTCCCTGAGAGAACAGTGCAAGGATTTGCCTCAGGTTGTTGCTCCACTCAGTGTGAACTTGACTAAAATTCAAATTGTGAAATAATAAATTTGACATAAATTAAAAGTTTATTCTTTGCCTCCCAGTGCGTGCAATAACTTAAAGCCAAACACCAACAAACAAATTGGCAGCTGGTGTTTTAGTCTGTGAAGTGTTAGCCATCTGGTCCCACAAAATAAAACATTTATTTGATTTGTCTTAAGCATGTAAGTTAAGAGAATCCAATATGCAAAGGCCTTAAGACTTTGCTTTCAGAATGTTGGAACTCCTTTTTCTTGAAATTTCATCAAGAGTATACATGCTCATTACTATGTATTCATCTCTGCTAAGTTAGATGAGGAACTTCAGAATAAAAGTTGTCTTCAGAAATTCCCATATGGTTCTGAGTAACAGCTGTTATAGCACAAGCCAAGTGGCACACTCAGCTTTATATAACACTATCTACATGGTGCTTTCTGTTTCAGGGTTGCTTTCATTTGTTCCCTTCCTTGCAACAAGTACATTGGTCCCATCAGTTAGAATAGCCAAAGGAATTTCTTCTTTCATGAAATTGCATTGCTAATGATTTCTCTAATACTCCTGATGTCCAGTGATATTACAAGCTTATTTGAAAAGTTTAGTCACTAATTTTGGCTTCAGCAACAAAATAATTTGAAAATATTATCTGTCCTTCATATGACACTAAAATGGTTGAATACCAACCTAATATTAACAAGATAATCCAAAATCTACCAAGAGCATTTAACACCGTCCAGAACATATAATTTGCCTGGGAATGTTTTTATTGTTACACGATAAGTTACAAAACTAAAACCAGTTTCCCAAAATCAGACTTAAAAGAGAAAAAAATTATTCTTTGTTAAGATTTGGCAGTGCTCCGTATCTATTCTTCTTGGTCAGGTTGTTGGATATGCATAGGAGGACATCAGTGATATCCAGGCTTTCTAACACCAGAGGTTTTTCCACAAAGCAAAGCAAGGGCTTCTTACAGTACCTTTTCACTGAGGTTCTGTTGAAATTAAAGGCTTAGCTGCTTCAGTCCATGCAAGTCATGCCCACAAGCCCTGAAAAATGTTCTGGGACACTGCTCTTCTCTGGGGCTCTTAGGCTTATTTGCATTAAGTTGTCTAATCTTAGCTAGGAGCTTTTTTGTTGATGTGGATTATCAGTCAATAAAAGCTCACTCACTAGTGAGGAAAAAAGCTTGTATACTTCAAAATGACAATGAAAAAAAGTAATCCAAAGTCCAAATGCCAGGGTGTTTACAAATAAATTCCATGTACAGTAATTTCACACCTACAAGGCACACCGGAGTATAAAGTGCGCTTCTGGGTTGTCGGCAATTTTCCACACTTTGTCCATATATAAGGCGCACTGGCCTATAAGGTGCAATGTTTTTTTGGAGTGAGGATCCACATGCAACAAAGTAACAAATTAGTAATGGAATCACACTGTCTCAGGGCTCATGGGCTCAGCTTGGCTCAGGGCTGTTGCGGGCTTGCACTTCTGGGTTGGCAAATTTCCAAACTTTGTCCATGTATAAGGTGCACTAGCCTATAAGACACACTTCTGGGTTTCGAGCAAAATTTCCGTCAAAATGGTGCACCTTATACGTGTGGAATTACTGTAGTTTAGAGCTAGAGATATCCAAAAGAACTTCATTTAATGGTTATCCCAAAACGTACTGCAGGGGAGAGTTAAGATTGTTCATTTTATAAGCTGGTTGTATTCTTTTTTAACCTTATGCTAAACTTGGAATCCTTTCAGATGAACAACAGGTTTGATTGGTCTTTACAGTGTGCAGGGGTCAAAAGACACCGTTCGTATCTTCAGCTCACCAGTGTGTTTGCTGTGGGGATGGGATACCAAAAAAATCAAACTACTCTCAGTTCTGTTGACTACACAGAAGCGTCACAAATCCAAAGAATGATGGGTTGTAATTTACTGTACAAAATGTCCTCTCTGGGTTAAGTGAACTATTAATATTTTACACAAAATCCACAAAGTGTCCCTTTTCAAGAGGAAAACAGTCAAGACTGCCAATACTAAACTAAAGCACTTCAATTTGGTGACTGTCACTTATCAGAACATGGCAGAATATAATAAGGTACAGCAGGCAGGGTCTGAGGCAAGAAAAGTAGTACTTAAGTAGAGGCTTTCGAAGTTAATAGAGAGATCAATACATGTTAAAGTTAGCCATCAGCCTGGAACTGTAGGGGAAAACTTAAAAAGGAAACAAGTGATGTTTTTGAAAGCTTTTCTTTTGCAGTAAAATTCCAACTCTGCTGTTTTCATAGTAATGCTTTGACTACATGCTTAACTCCTGGTACTATGCAATAACCATTTTTACAGTTTTCATCAGAGGCCAGCAGGGGCCAGAGAGCCCCTAAGGGGAATGGAGCCGGGTGGCCAGAGGCCACCCTGAACAGGGCTGACCCAAAGGTAGTAGCCAGGCCCAGCCAAAAGCTGAAATCACCAGGCAAGTTGATAAGGATTGAGCAGGTCTGAGGCCAAGGCAGGAAGTCAATCTGCAGGTCAGAGTCAGGTCCAGCATTGCTGGGCAGACCCCAGGTTCCAGCTAGGAAGGCAGTTCATGGGGTCAGCTGGATGCATTGACAGGCAGGGCACAGCAGCAGCTGAGCTGGAAACCAACACTCATCCAGAGAAGCTTAGGAAAGAGGCAAACACTCAGGGCTGAGCTTAAGTAGATCTGGACTTGTGGGTATTGCCTGGAGATGCCGACTGAGGCTGGCTAAGGGCTTTTTGGCTATTAATGCACTCAGGTACCTTGACTGCAGGCTGTTATTTAAAATTCTTCTACCTCCTGTGTTTATTACATCTGAGAAATATTGTTAATCCTTGTGCTAAGGTAGGAATATTTTAGTTGGTTTTGCTATGTTTGCACTGAAGTTTGAGTACTTCTTGGCTAGATTCTGTTGGGAGATTAAAAGAGATAATTTTTTTTCAGCTAGGAAGGCCTTTTCTCAAAATCACCCCTAAAATCTGCATGTAAAATTTTCTTTCTCTGCATTTATAAAGGCCTTCTAGGTCTGTTCCTCTGTTTAAATGGTCAATGGAATGGTACAGACTGGAAGGATGAGATGAGAAATAGACATGACCAGACAGAAGCAATTGTAAGTCTTGGACTCAGACACTTAAGGCAGGATTTAACTGTCTAAACGCAAGTACTTTCCATTTGAGGTGCCCTAGAATATCCAAAATATCCACACATATGATCTTTGCCAACAGGCTTTAAACCAGGAACGTCAGGGGATGGTGATGACAGCTTGCAGTTAAGTGAGGGAAGAGTAATATATGGGGCAATAAATATATGGGACAGGGTGACAGGAGCAAGAGAGCCCTCAGGAAGGATAAGACAGGTTAAAAGAAGGTTTGCCTCAAGTGTTTGTGCACAAATGCACACAGTCTGGGAAGCATACAGGAGAAGGTAGATCTCTGTGTGCAGGTTGAGAACTAAGGCAGCATAAGAATAACTGAGATGTGACAGGATCTCTGCACTGTAAGGAACACACAATTTCTTTAGGAACAACGGGCAGTGAGGGCAAGGAAGAGGAGTGCTATCTATGTGAGGAAGCGCCTTTGATGTATTGAGATCTTTTGTGGAACAGTAGGTAGGGTGATTGAGGACTTGTGAGTCATGATCAGAGGAGAGGCTGGTAAAAGCGATGCTGTAGTGGGAATCTGTTACAAACCATGTAGTCAATATCGGGAAATAGATGTTGTTTTCTTTAAGCAACTCAAGGAAGTCACCAGATCACCAACGCCTCTTCCTACAGATTGCCACAGTAGCGCTGAAGGATTCTAGCAAGGACCTGGAGGTCCTGGTGGGCAGTAGTCTAAGTGCATTGGGAGATTTCAACAGAAGTGTAGCCACTAGATCAAAGCCTGATTATTCCCCTCTGCCGCTTTTTGAGCCTGCCTACAGTTTTGGGTTTTCCGGCACAAGGAAGATGCTAGCAAACATCAGCAAGTCTAGCAGACAGCTACCAAGATGGTCAGGAGGCTGCAGCACATCTTGTCAGGAGAAGATGAAGGGTCTGTGCTTCTTCAGGGAGCAAGATTATTTAGGGGAGGTATGGGGCATCTAATAGCAGCTTTCTGATGCCTAAATGATGTTTTTTAAGAGGGTAAACACAATTCCTTTGCTAAGGAGCACAGTGGGTGAATGAGAACTATAAATTGAAATAGGAAACATTATAGCTTATAGGAAATAAGGAAAGATTGATCCAGTGTGCGAATAATTGAGTATCAAAAGAGGGGCCCAAAGAAATTATGGAATCTCTGTCCTTGGAGGCTTTTTTGAAGACTCTAGCTGGGCAAAGTCCAGAGCAACATCCTCTGAATGCTGAGTTGATGCTTTTTTTGAGCAGAATGTTGGACTGAAGACCTCTTGAGGTTCCTTCCAGCTGGGAAGACATGCAGTTTTATTGTATGGGGATATATGTACATGTATATGGTGCAGAAACCACAGGAGACACTAGCTCTTCTGGTGCTTTTCTGGTGAATATACAGTATAGGAGAAACCCACAGGTATGTCATATGGCTTTAAGGATTATGTTCAGGCAAAAGAAGGCCTGACTAACTTAAAAAAAAATAGCCAGATTACACCCTTATCTTCCCACAGGAGATTAAGCTTATGCAGAGGAGTACATGCCTTTCTCTTCTTCTTCTGTCTCTTTTTATCATTTTAGAATTGATTTCAGAGGAGTTTCTCATTATGGTCTTTCAACCAGTTTGAAGGACTTTTCTGGAAATTCCTAACAAGTAAAATTCTCTTTTCAAGGTGCCATTCTTATTAAGGAACCTGTTTCAAGGTAATATCAGCATACTCCTGATTAATTTCAAGTCTATACAATAATAGACACCACTGGGCCTAAAAATGGAGAGAGAAGTAAAATGAACTTTCAGTGTTCAATCATATAAGTAATAATACAATGGAAATGCAGTCTGATTTATTGACTGCTGTGAGCAGATCATACTCAAATGTTTATTCTTCTTTAATTTAAATGCATGTACTCATATATTGCTACATTAAAGATATGTTTGATACAGCTTCCTTGCCACAGGTCTTGTCCGGGTTGAGATTTCATGTTCACATCCCAGTATATAAAAATGCGGTGGGTAATTACTCCCAAATGATTTTTGTTATTTTTGAAAATATGAAGGAGATAAAATGCAGAGCAGGAATTTTTCTAACTTCAACAACTTTAGGCAGCTCAGAGCAGATCCAAGTTCCGTTTTCACTGTCTATATATTATGCTCTAGCTCTGCCTATTAAATTCAAGCCAAGCAGAAGGAAAGGATGAATTTTCATACCCATTTCCATTCAGGTTATGGACTTTTAAATCCATGTTGCTTGTGTCTATACACTAATGAGTGCACCGTTATAGAGGAAGCTTATTATGTCACTGCATTTGGAATGTCCAGATTTTTATTCTGCTTATAATATTTTGAGAGCCATTTTTTTCAAGCATAGTGTAATAGGCTTTAACTTTGCTAAGCTTTTCTGCCAGGCCTCCAGTGCCCTGCTGTTCTATTATATTGAACTTGTAAGCAGGATGCTCTGCCAGGCTCACCCAGATTACTGCTGCAATAAGGGCCCTGCTGAGTGACTAGTGTCATGATAAGTGCTAGGGAGGGAGTTCACCATCTTGGCATACTGTTCTCATCTTATTAAATTCAGCTTTGTGGAAGCAGGGAGTCTGCCTCTCGGCCTCACTGGCTCTGGCTCAGTCCAACTGCTACTGTCAGACAATATGAAAATAGGAACCACCACAGCTAATGGCAGGTGCTGCACCACCGTAGCTGAGGAAAAAAAAAGAGATTTTTCTTGTTTTCTTTTTCCTTTTTTTTCTTTTAGTAGGTACTTGACTGGATTGATTAGGAAATATTTAGCTATTTAATATTATTATTATAGCCTTCATACCCACAGATACTTGCTAGGATACTATTCTTTTTGAACTTACTCTGTCCACTTTATACAGATTCCTTTGTTCTTTCTTACTTACATTAAGAAAATGTAATGTAGCAAAGCCATTGAAACAGATCTGATGCATTTCAGATTTAGTAAAGAATGGTATTGTAAAGATACAGTCCTGACATCTCTATTCAGACAAAACTCTGTACTGGACGCTGCCTGAGAAAAAATTCCCAAATTCCAGTCTTGGATTACTACTGGAGTTGAAGTGAGTTAGCTGATCATTCCCCCTAAACTCAGTAACCCCTGCTTGCCTAATTCTCTTATTTCTTTTTAAAATCTAACTATTAGTTTTGTTTGAAGGATTCAGAATCTTCCCAGTGCCCTGAAGTGATCAGCTGTGATGTGAATGTAAGCTATGCTGCTAAATGCAGTAGAAAAAGTGCAACATTCATAGAGAGGAGAGATGGAACAAGGGAATATGTGTTTGCAAGCTATACCCATGGAGAGGAAGAAAATGAAAATCACTCATTTCGTAGTATGAATTGCTGTAAAGCCACTTAAGTTCTGAAACAGAGAGTATTTGACCATTTATTTTTGAGCCTAAGGCTCTTTTGAGCTACAAATGTAAAAGGGTTTTCCAAGGGCTTGTGGAAGGATAGATAAATTACTTTTGCACTTGCTTGTGTCTGAGCATATATAGACTCTTCCTTGACATCAGCAAATACATTGTTTCTCACTGTTCAACAATAAATGTTCAAATAACCCTATCATTTTCACTTCAACATTTTGTAAATTGAACCTGAACAACACAAGAACAACACCTGCAGTAACCTTTCTGACAGAAATATCGATGAGGTCTAGCTACAGAAGTCACCTGTTAGCAAAACGAAGTTGGGATCAATAGAAAATCCAGGTTTTCAATTACATTTGTGGCAGAAGTTGCTAAGTCTGGCAGGTTGCATTTCAGCAGCACACTTGTTGGCCATGTCAGTCTTCATAAGAGTGACAGGTTTGATTAGACTCTTTGAGAGAGACTGATTCAAAAAATCAGACAAAATAATATCTTTCTGCCAATTTGCAATATCATGTTCACAATCCATTCCAGACTCATCAAAGCTAAGGAATAAAGGACTTAACATTTTAATCCCCCCTGAGAAAATGAATAAGAACATTATGTCTCTGAAAAGTGTGATTTCTTACTGGAAAAAGAAGAGTGGAGAACTATTAGTGGAACTGACTACCATGAATGTTGTGTGTCAGAACATTCAGATCCCAGGCAATTAGTATGCAAGAGAATTCTTATCGAAATTTGAGGGCAAATGAAAGGATAAAACAAATCTATATGGTCACATTCATATGTAAGGCAAGTCTAATTTGTTTATACCTGTTCTTCATTTCTATATTCCATTCAAAGCTGTCATTTTTAAAGGTTTTCAAATGTTACTTCTAAATCACAATTTTTTTTATTTTTTTTTTTTTTCATTCCTTGGTCTTTCTTGTTATCCTGATTCACTGTGCTGTAACTGGGGGGAGCATGAGTGGAGTGGTATTTATCTTGCTCTGGTCACTGTGTGATCCACACAAAGTAAATTTCCAAGAAAAAAATATTAATTCAGAAGAGGTTTGAACCTTAACTTTCCTCTTTTTTCCATCTCTTTTGCTATAGCCTTGAAAAGGTCAGTTGACATTCAGAACACTGCAGCTAATGAGTGAATTACAGTGGAATGGCTGCTGGAAATTGTCCAGGAGAAGCATAACCAAGAGGTAGGTAGAGACTGCTAACAATCTGAAGTTTTGCATTACATGAAATTGGTTTTATTTTGTTTTGCCATGAGAAAAAAACAAAGATCTTGGGCTTAGATCTTTGCTACTGAATCCAAGCTTGGAATCAGTAAATGTGAGATGATTGTGATTTGATTCTGGAAATATTTTATGAGGAATGCATGGAATCTACTCCAATGTAGAGGTGACATTAATCTCTAGCCATTGTGCCTAAGAACATGGAACAAAGAAAGTGTTTGTAGCTGCTAACCAAACAGATTTATTTTTAGTTTTCATGCTATAATTTAAGTGATTCAATGGGGAGTTGCTCAGATTCTGTACATGACCTCTCTTTGTGAGGCAGAACATCAGTTCAGGATTCAATTTTTCAGATTTTTCTTCATTTTAATATTGAAGAAGAGTGCCTCTGAGATATTCCAACTGAAAAGCAAAATTGTAACAGGATAGCAGAGCTGGAATCACTCTTCTCTGCAGTAAATCTGGTCCTTGAAACTTGTTTCCATCTTCAGTGATTGTGCAGCTAAGGAGTTTAGTGCTTTTAAATTACACCTATCAAGTGGGCAGAGTATTAAGTTGGGCCTATAAAAAGTATTCACATTGGTCTTCCGTTCATCAAATAAAAGTAACATAGAGTGCTTTACCAAGGACAAGACCTTATCATCACTCTTCAGGCATCCTTTGTCCTGGTTAACTGACAAACTTTTTGCAGAAGGATTTTGTCAAGCACATCAGATATACACCAGCTGTGTAAACCCAGCCTTGCCTGTAGTATATTGAGAAAAGTTAGGAACGTAAAAATCTGAAACAATGAGCCAATCATGGAATTGTTTTAATTAAGTCACGTTATTTGTGTTTGGGATTTTATTTCTTTATTTATTTATAACTGTATGAGAACAGCATTTTTTTATTTGGCAGTCAGGAGCTAAATATACCCTTGCGATGTTTGTAGCAGAGACACTGAATCATCATGCTAATGCACAAGAGTGAAAGAGAAAAAAAACTAATCTATTTTCACTTTCCAAGTTGAATGAAATGTGAAAAATAAACAAACAGCACAGATGGTGAAACAGTTTAAATTTTTAATACTCTCCCAGTGTTAATAATTTCCAATATTTATAACAGCATGATAGCAACATATATTAAAGTATGTTATTTTATTTAAATAAAAGCTTATTAAGCAGATGAGCGATTTACTGTTTTCAGCAAAGTCAAATCTAAAAAAAATATATTTGGAACATAATCAGTTTAAATTTTACTGCATGAATATTAAACAATATGTTCAAATGCTGAATCTTTGGCAGGATCTTATTACCGTCTACTGCGGATAGCATATCTGAAAACTTACAGTTCCGTATGTTCATTTCTTTTTCTTTATTAATTTGCCAAGTAAATGTAGACAAGCAGAACTAGAATTCTCAGTAAGTCTCTTCATTGTTTTTCAGTATTCTCACAAATGGAACACAATTTTTGGAGAGAATCCCAAATGGCAGGTGCTGACACTAAGTAGAGACAGGAACAGCCTTCTTGTTAACATATTATCTACTCCTTGCCTACCACTGCTCTGTTACAAAACTCATTGACAATGAAGTTTAAATGAAGTAAATGAAAACTAATTCAGTACTGTTACAAATATTTCAGATAGCTTTCTGCAGCTTAGGAGCAAACAAGAAAAGAAATCTTCTCTATGCCTAGCCCTGTTGGATAATATCCAAGCTACTATATTTTCTTTCCAGAGCAAATTTAAAGCATTCTTTGCAAAAGGTGGTATCCTGGAGTGCTGAACTGGGGAAACAGAAAGACAGATGGAGGAAATCAAATGAATCAGGTACTGCTGCTTGCAAAAGGAATTGAATGAGGTGGACAAGTTGTTGGTATGACCTTAGTAGAACTGTTTTGCAGTGTAACTGATCCATTAATAAATTTTGTCATGTTAGGGTGTTCCATATGTGAAAATTGATATAAGCACTCTCATCCCAACATAATCTCTAATTTATTTCTTTCAGAATGTTAGAAGGAATGTGTTCGTTTTTTCAATGTTGTAAGTAGTTTAGGTAATGATATTTATTTATATTTTTACTCTTCTTCCCGTCCTCCTGTCAAATCTCAGAGTATGCCCATTGTTCTCAAGGTCCAAGAAACAAAGAGCCAAAGAGCTTTGCATGTGTAATATCAAAGACAGATATGTGGGCAGTGACTCTGAAAGATGTATTTTTATTTAGAGGTCCCCATGAATGTTCATTCTGTAAAGTTAATGATTGTGCTGTCAGTTCACAGAACTTTCTTTTTTATTTTCTCCTTTAACTTGAAGATTAAATTTCAATATTGGTCTGAGAGAGCTAACATCTCAGTGTTCGTACCCTTTTTGGAAACTGTAACCCTGTGGTAGACACCTAGTGAATTTTGCTGGGTAAATATGAAACTGCAGTATTAGCTTGCTTTTAGGCAACTGAATTAGGGAGGAGAGGGTGCCTGTACCCCCTTAGTCGGTAGGCATAAATTGTAGTGCCAAGTGTTTCCACAATGGTTAGTGGCTGAATGTGTTTTGGCTGGTGGGGGCCACAGCTGAGATTGCTTATAAAGAGCCTGATTTTTGGAAAACAGCCTTTGAAACTAGGCCTCCAACACTCTCAGATTTCTGGCACTGTGCTCCTTGTTTTCCTCCTTATTTTTTGTAGCCCTCACTGTGGACTATCTCTGGTGACTATCACAAACAATGTTAAGTGGTACTCGTTGATAGATTCACATCTTTTACATAGCAGCCACTAGAGGGGGATGTGGAACACGCACAGAATATTAGGTTTCAGTCCTCTCACAGTTGTCAGTGTTATCAATACTTTCTCTGATTTTTACCATCCATCCAGTTTTAGCACCAGGCTTATTTTTCCGGAGATCATGGCTTGCAACAGTTTATTTTAGTTAGGAGAAACCTGTAGAGGGGGTTCGGATGGAAAAATTCTGTCACCTAAATGCTGACTCCCTTTTGCTCTTTAATGCAACAGTTACAGCTGTTTAACACTTTCAGAGAATTATGCAGCTATCTCAGCACAGAAGAAGGGGTTTATGGAACAGCATAGGGGTTTTTCCCAATAAACAAATTGCAATTGGTACATAGATTGTAATCACAGGAAACCCTTTTTTTATTTTTGGTTGTTTGGGTTTTTTTGTTTATTTTTTTTTTACAGCAACTACACTGTAATAGGCTATTTTGGGGGCAGAGTAGTACATACCCTGGAAAATTTGTACATGAGGGCAAAAGGAATAGATGATTGCTTTTGGGGACTGTGTAAATTAGTACATCATTGCATACTAACAAAGTGCTAATTGCTCCTTTTGACCACAGGCCCAGTTTACAGAGCTTTAGCACAAATGTGTCCTGTACACTAAATTATAAAACTAACACTGCATTATTTCTCTCTACAGCTTGCAAATTCCTGCAAATTATCCAGGTTGCAAATCCTGCATTTGTTTTGTGGCAGTAATAATAAAAGCAAACAGAATACTTATATTTATACAAATTTTAGAATTGTTTTAATACTGTATATAACTACACGAGTAATTTACCTCTACTCAGTATCTTAGCTAAAAAAACAATAGATGTGAACTACTTTGAACAAGTTGTTGCTACTGATTTTACAGAATTTTTAAAATAGCAGCTGTTTAGAATATTTGCCAATTATTTAATGATTATTTAATAACTGGGAAAAACAAAACCATGCAGCACAATCTCTCTTCCTTATCTTCATTGGAATTGCAGTCACAATGGTAGAAGTTTTAGTTCAGAAGAGTAGTATATCACCTCTCTGCACCTTTTCTAGAAGTCCAGAATTATTTACTCACAGAGTCTTTGCACCCCTCAAACAGGATAGAAAGAAGCATTGCAACGAGACACATGCAGAGTCAATAGGACACCTTATTTTCTTGGAAAAGCATAAATCTACAGATGTCACTCCCATTCTGCTGCACATCATTTAAGCCTTTTATGTACCAGCTTTTGATTTTGTTGAAGACTGGGCTTCCTTCGCTTATCTCTTTTGGTCCCTCTTGTCTTCTCATGCAAGGGTCTGACTCTCTCTTTACATAAGCAGCCTGGCACTAAGTGAATTTAATATCTACTGTAATTTAATTCTAGCTCTGCAGATTCTTCATTTTGTATCTTAAGAATCAGGTACTAGATACTGAACCTGAGACTTCAGTCATGTGCTGTAATATTTGATGTTAGAGCATGCATCAAAGTATTTTACTGAGGAAAAGGTATTTGGTAAGGGAAAAGAAAAGATGCTGTAGGGAATAATCCAGTTTTGTGAAAAGGACAGACTAAAGTATTTCACAGGTTTTCATTTCATGCATTGTTAAAACAATATGAATACTGAATAACATGCATTCTACTCTCTAGTCTATTTTTATAAGAAACAAGATGATTGAAAAAAAAAAGGCAATGTATAAAAACTTACAGAAAAGGACAGGTATGTGTCACCATAAGGGCACTCTGTGTCACAAAGCGAGAATGCCTTAGTTCCAGCCAAAACAACCACCCACTCAGAGTACTGAAGGGTAGGCATGCTGTTATGACCCAGATTCAAGTGGTGAGAGTAGGAGTGAGAAAATGAAAGTGTTAATAATATTTCAAGCACAGAGCTAATAGACGAAGAATTTCTGGGATTCCCCTTTCATTCCTATTCTCTCTCAAAAGGAAACTACAGACTTCCCTTTGGGGGGAGATAAAAAAAAAAGAAGTCTCTTTGGCTTATCACCAAATGTTGACTATTTTGACTGAATGATACATGGCAGAGCTGTGCACCTGTCCTAGCTGGAAATATGTGTGTGAGTACTGAAGAGGAACAGATGAATTGAGAAGTATAAAATATCTGAGGACTTGAAACTTTGACTAGTACTGAAACATTTTTTGAAAATGGGAAAAGATTTGTCATTTAACACACTGACATACATCTTTGTTTTGCTGCAGCTGACATAAGTTTGAAAGACAATAAATCTGTTGCAACCATCAACACCAAACCAGCCGCCTACCCCACCAAATAGCTTGCACAATGGTATTTTGGAAAGGATGGAACATATGCTTACCATATTGCTGCAAAAGCTCCTTATTCTTACTCCTTGTGCCTAATTCAGCTCATTCTTATTAGAACAAGCATTTTTTTAATTTTATGAATTTATGTTGTGTATTTTATGTTTTACAGAAATATTAGGAAGCCCTCCATCTCAGATAGGCTTGATATATTAGCACTGAATATGACTAAAGAAGACTTAAAATTAGCAAATTCAATTGTTTTACAGTAGTTGCTTTTTAAGTTTAATAATTGAGAAATCAAATCTTTATCAGACTCCATCAGCTCCTACGTTGAACAACATTCATATATTCAAGTTACTTGATCCTTTGCATCTTGTAGGTAGATTCTTTATAACAGAAATAAGGATTGCAGCATCAAGCTCTCTGATAACTTCTGCTCCTCTGGAAGTCCTGCATTCAACCCATTTTCCCATAGCAAGTAAAAATAGTCTTCTGATAGTTGTGCCTTTAACTTGTTCAAATGTAAGTGGATTACAGGGTTACCACTACTTTTTTATCTGTTGTTTTCTTCCTTTGACATAGGGAGCTTTTTGATTGGAAAGAATGAGAATCATAAAGTCATAGAATTATTTAGATTGGAAAAGATCATGAAGTTCAACTGCCTACTCAACACTGCCAAGTCCACCACTAAACCATGTTCCCAAGTGCCACATCTGCCCATCTTTTAATACTCCCGGGGTGGCAACTCCTCCATTTCCTGGGCAGCCTGTTGCAATGTTCAGCAAACCTTTCAGTGGAGAAATTTTTCCTAATATCCAATCTAAACTTCCCCTGCCACAATTTGAGGACATTTCCTCTTGTCCTATGACTTGTTATCTGGGGGAAGAGTCCAACCCCCACCTGGCTACACCCTCCTTTCAGGCAGCTGTAGAGAGCGATAAGGCCCTGAACTTCCTTTCCTCCTGGCTGAACACCCCCAGCTCTCTCAGCTGCTCCTCATAGACCTTTTGCTTCAAAACGAGCTGTGTTGCCTTTCTCTGGACCCACTCCAGCTCCTCAAAATCTTTCTTGCAGTGAGGCCCCCAGGATTTGAGGTGTGGCCTCACCAGTGCCGAGTATAGGGGAACAGTCACTGCCCTGGTCCTGCTGGCCATACCATTGCTGATACAGGCCAGGATGCCATGGGCCTTCTTGGCCACCTGGGCACAAACTGGCTCATGTTTCACTGGATGTCAAACAGCACTCCCAGGTCCTTTTCCACCAGGCAGATTTCCAGCTGCTCTTTCCCAAGCTTGCAGTGTTCAATGGGGTTGTTGTGAAACCTTGTTGAACATCACACAGTTTGCCTTTTCTCATCATTCCAGACTGTCCAGATCTCCCCCTAGAGCCTCCCTACCCTCCAGCAGATGAGCACTCCTACCCAGCTTAGTGTCATCTGCTCGATCCCTCATCCAGATAATTGATAAAGAAATTAAACTCTCCTGCCCCCTAACACTGGGGGGAAACATCACTTATCACCAGCTGCCAACTGGATGCAACTCCATCCACTACCTTTCCCTGGGTGTGGCCGTCCAGACAGTTTTTTTCCACAGCAAAGTGTGCACTGGTCCAAGCCATGAGCAGCCCAGTTTTTCCAGGAGAATGCTGTGGTAGACCATGTCAAAGGCATTACTAAAGTCCAGGTGGACAACATCCTGGACAGCAGTTTTTCTGTCAGCCATTAGATGGGTCATTGTGTTGCAGAAAAAGATCAGGTTGGTCAAGCAGGACCTGCCTTTCATAAATTCATCCTTACTGGGCCTGATCTCCTGGTTATCCTATACGTATGACAACTGTGTCATGAACCACTGACATTCCCCTTCACTGAGGTCAGGCTGTACTTCCCCATATCCCTCATCCAGAACATCTTGTAGATGGTCCTTGCATTTGCTGACTTCCAGTCAACCAGGACGACCCAGGTTAGCCAGGACTGCTGGGAAACAAGTGGCTTGATGAGCATTTCCATGAGCTCCCCTAGTATCCTTGGGTGGATCCAACCTGCCCCCATAACTTGCCTATGTCTAAGTAGTGTAGCAGGTCACTAATCCCCTTGGGGACTTCATTCTGCTCCCCATCTTCCAGCTCAGGGGGCTGGGTACCAAGAGAATAGCTGGTCTTGCTATTAACAACTGAGACAAAGAAAACATTAAGTATGTCAACCTTTTCCTCATCCTTTGTCACTATGTTTACCCTCACATCCAGTAAAGAGTAGAGATTCTCCTTGGCCCTCCTTTTCTTGCTGACATCTTTTTGCAAACATTTTTTATGTCTTTTGTGGCAGTAGTCTGATTTGTGGCAAAGTCAGTAGCTAGGCTTTGGCCCTTCTGATTTTTTCCCTGCATAACCTCACAACATACTTGTAATTCTCCTGAGTTATCTGCCTCTCCTTCCAAAGGTCATATGCTTTCCTTTATTCTCCTAATTTCCAGCTCTTTGTTCAGCCAGACCAGTCTTCTCCACCGCTGGCTCATCTTTTGGCACAGGGTAACAACCTCCTCCTGCACCTGTGGGATTTCCTTCATGAAGAATGTCCAGCTTTCCCGGACTCCTTTGTCCTTCAGGACTGCCTCCTTAGAGGGTCTGTAAACCAGGCTCCTAAATAGGCCACAGTCATCAGTTTTGCTGACCCCCTTCCTAATTTCGCAGAGAATTGAAAATCACCATTTTGTGATATCTATGCTCAAGCCAGCCTCCAACGATCATGTCACCTACAAGTCCTTCTCTATTCACACAACAAGAAATGTCAGTATGTAGTTGGTTGGTTACAATATTTAGAATTACTTCAATAAATATGACTTTTGTGCAAAAATACAAATTATTTATTTACATTATCAGTTGTGCTTGCAGAGACACTCCTTTAAGATAAAGCATAAATTAATTAGAAGTGGGGCTCAGGGGTGACTCATTAACCTGCTTTCCTCTGAAGCTTTTCAGTGTTTGCAGGAAAGGGTGATGGAAGGTTGAGGAGGAGGAGCAAATTTTTGCCTTTTGTGATGCCTCTTGTGAAGGCTTTTTCTCCCACTGACTGAGCGCAGATATTGAAAGTCTGTTCTATCTCCCAAAAGTCTGGTGTCAACATCAGATGTCATCCACAGCAACTGCAGCAGCCGCCACTGTGACAGCAAAAGGCAAACAGTGGAAGACGTAGCCAAAATGTTGAAGTCCCTGCTTCCCTCCTCAGGGCTAACAAGGCATTCAGAGACCTAGATTTTGAACTTGGGACACAGCTGTTAAAAGCACTTCAGTTTTCCAACCTGTGTGTCTGGAAAACTTTGTGATTGCAAGTGGTTTGGACAAGTCTGGCTTTTGAAGCAAAACAAAAACTGAACTCTATGAGTTTGAAAGTGTAACAACTGAGTAAGAATGGCAGAATTTCACACCTCTTAGTTCAGATTTTCAAAGAGGCAAAATAATGTTCTTGGTATTTTAGCTCAGCTTTGTATAAAATAAAATAAAATAAAATAAAATAAAATATAAAATAAAATAAAATAAAATAACTATATGGATGGAATTAAATAAGCTCTATAACACACCCCAGAAACCATAAAAAATTGCAGCTGCATAGAAATTTTCATTTGAAGGGGGGGATTTGAAAATGGTTCCATTCATATAAAGGCTATTTGTTAGTCTCATCACACTTCTGGTAGAATGGAACTGATAGCAATATATAGCAGTATTGGAAAACACTTTGAAATGACTCTTATCCAAGGACTGGAGTGAGTTGCCTTACAGTAGGTTGTCATGCTGTTTTTCTTTTTTTTTTTTTTTTTTTTTTTCAACTGCCATCTGTGCTCCAGAATTTAAGTTTTCATTAAAGCAAAAAGCAGCTGTAAGGATTTCAGTCTCATTCACATTAAAACCCCTTGGAACAACTGAGAACTTGATCATATAGTTACAAAGAAAAACTCCATAATTCCATCCCTTTCTTTTCCGGTTTATATGTGACCCTCATCAGTTTAAAATCTGTCAGTGTTAGAATTGTATGGAGTCTTCAGGAGGCAAAACCAGAAACCAAATATCAAGGACTGTAATGAAGCTTTTAATGAAGCTTTTACTCTTCTACAGCCTTGCAGTTATATCTCTGAGAAATCAGAAATGCCACATTAATCTCATTGCAGTATCAGCCTGGAGATCTAATGCCATTAACTTAACTGTCAACTTTGTTAACCATTTCATTGTTTATTGAAGTGTATGACATTAGGTGTACAGAGAATGGCACAGGTTGCTTCATGCAGTAAACATGAGTAACTGAAGAGATAAATTGCCATCAGTCTGAATTGCTAATTAAGGCAAAATCTAAAATTTCCTGTGATAACTGTAAGAAATCTGTTTATTTTAAAATGGCTGGGTTTGTGGGTAGGCTTTTAAGAACACTACTGCATTTTTCCTATCGTTATGTTTGTATCATTTTGAATTGTAAAGAACTCAAGTGCAAAAAACCCCTGAAACCATACTAGTAATTAATATTGCACTGATACCGTTATCCAAAATGTTGGGAAAACTTGTTAGTGGGTCAGATGCTGGTTTTGTACTTCACATCAAAGAGGCCACCTGGTTGTGCTGGCATTAGCATATCTCCAACTTGTCATTTGTGCTCAGAAAGTGATGCCATCATGAATTGTTACAAGAACAATTATAGATTAAAAAAACAATCCGTAAGGTGAATTGCCTTCTCTTCTTGATGTTGGTATTTTGGGGGGTATGGGGGTGGGGTTTAACCCATTTTTAATCTAAATCGTTTGCATTTTGCTTGTTGATGTTGGTTTCACATGCAAAAACACAGTCTTCTTGCTATTCCAAAAAGCTTTAAAAAATGGCATTGGCAAAACCAGGCTCAATATAACTCTATGAAAATAGAATTCTTTTTATCATTCCAAAAGATTGCATTCTGAAATTATTTAATCTTTTCTGTATAGCACTCAACAGGATGTCTCAAATATTTCCTTTCTGAATTTCTGGGATTTGGGGAGGTAGGAGGGAAGGGCACTATTCAAAGTACTAACCAGGCTTGACCTGATTTAAATTGTAAAAACTGACACTTATGAAGCCCAACTAATGTTTACACAGCCCCTGGAAGGTATACAGTGCAGTATAATTGCTGAGTGCAACATAATTGTTAATTATTTGGCTTCAGGCAACATAAAAATAGCAGTGTGCTCACAGTCTTTATCTGTAGGAGACACCAGAAATCACAACATTAAAAAAATGCTGTATTGTATAGGCCAGTTAACAAGAAAAAAAAAAATGTATGGGGGAGAGATCCTGTGATTCTGAAACATGACTCTGCTAAAGCAGTGTTTTATGGGAGATTTGTGTGATACTTTTAGGTAAAATGCTCATCAATAAATTTCATATTGCCTTGCAAATTGGCAATAGCAGTCCTGCTGGCATTAATTAAAGTGGAAGAATGCAAGGCAGGTTGATGGGTAGAAAACCATTCAGAAGGTTGGTTTTCCTTTCGTAATGCAACACAGAATGATGCAACATTGGTAAAAGGAAAAAGAGCTTTGAGAGCAGAAGCATCAGTGCCTTGACTAAGAGGTGGTGGAGGTCATTCATTTTCCAAGTAAATCCCTTAGAAACTGGTGAAATTGGTGAACAATATTTTACTGAATTGGTCTCTTTAGAGTTGTCAGTGGAACTGGGTGGGAAACTGTGGTGCCAGCCCCATGCTGAAGGTGCAGTTCTTCATAAGGCTGAGTCTAACTTCTTGCCAAATGAAGACTAGAGAGATGAAAAAAGTTTAAAGCTCCTGAATCTCCTTGCTAACCAGTGACAGAGATGTTCTGGGGTGAAATGCTGATTCAGTTAAGTCAGTGCCAAAGCTCCAGTTAAATTCAATGTGAGCTGGATTTCATCAATTTTTTTTTTTTTCCCTTAGTAAAGGAGACACCATGATTGCACTTAGGCATCTTTGTGAGAATCACACTTATTTGTGGCTGGGCAACATCTGATCAACATGGAGTTGTGCTGTTTACCTGGCATCAATACCCATCTTTTGTCAGGTCCATGTGTTGTCTCTCAGTTTCCCTGCTCTGCAGCTGTAACAGAGCTCACTGCTCTGAGAAAGTCAGAGCTTGCTCTCCCATGGGACTCCTGTGTGGATTCTGATTCATGGAAATGGAAGGAGTTTGCAGATCATACTCAGCACTGTACCACAGGAAATTATTGCAAGTTGTGTTCGCTGTGGACATGGACAGAGCCGGAGTTGTGCTACCATAGTTGCTCTGGTCTCCAAAGGGATTTTTAACTTTCAGACCATGAGTATCTGCAAGGCAGAAAGAGATGATATTAAATGATATCCAGAAAAGATTTGGTTCCTCATCTACATGCACCAGTGCAAAATGAAATAGTGAAGAAAAGCTATTTTTATACAGCTGTTATAATTGAGGGACAGTATCATTTCACACTATAAAATCCCTATGGAATTGTCAGGCCTTATATTAATTTGGTTTATATCACACAGAACACTGTGCACTAGTGCAAAAATAAACAGCTTGGTATTTTGAAAGGAATGGTACATATTACTTATTTGTGGGTTTCATGTTGGAGACTTTTTTTTTTTAATACTGGAGGTAGTTTCATACGCAAAACTTCACCCACAACAAATGACTCAGACTTAATACAGCAACCCCAGTGAGAAAGCTGCTCGGTAGATGATGACCTGCCAGGGACATATTAATTCAAAGCATTCTGAATGCATCTCATGTGACTCATGATTTCATTCACTGTCTCTCTGCTGAGTCTGGCATGCAAGCAATATAAAAACAATATTTTGCAAAGCCTTTGTATATCTGAGGGATATTTAGCAACATACAGATCTGGTGGAAATATCTTCATCTGGTTACTTTTGTTATCTTGTAGCTCGTCCCACTTCCAAGATTAACACAAATCCAACACAGAGCGTGTGTTCAGTTGCTAATATGTAATTTTATATTAGATCTGGTCAATCTTATACCTTTTGTGGAAGCTTCATGGGGTCCTTTCTCTTAGGCACAGTAATTCTAGCTACTCTCAATTGGTTTGTGTCATAGCCTTGTAGATTACTGCATTTATCAAAGGAACCAATGGGGAAGGCAGCTAGAACACGGCATTGCTGATGGGTTTAGTGAAGTGGGATATTCAGAGGAGTTTTTTATATTCTTCCTCTCTTTTTCTAATGTACAGTGGGACTTAGAATATTTCACTGTTACTGTGGAGATATTTATGGTTTTTAAAAGTTCCTCAAATTTAGCTGTCTTTTATATGCAAAATGCTTAAATGTAGGTGGATTCATGGATTAATCAGATGGCCTTTAAATAATGCTGAAGTCAAATATAGCCTATAAACCACCTACTAACCAAGAGGGATCAATAGACATGATAAAAAAAATGACTGATTGACCCATCCCATGTTAAGGGAATTAGAATTTAAATGATGACTTAACAAGGAAACAAACAAAAATAAACTGAGCTTTAATTGTCCTGATACAGAAAGACTATGGAGAATTATTTGAGAGAAAGAAAATTAAGAGGAACAAGAACAGATATTATTTGAAATTCCTTTGAGAAATATAAAAAAGCAGAGATAATCAAACTCATATCACAGATTTGGAACATACATATCAATTCCAAAAGATATTCTGCATTTTCAGATACAAGGGTTTCTAATGTAATGATTAGAGAATTGTATGGGCTCACTTTGGGTTAAGTGGAAGAACTAATTCTCCAAGTGAATAAATATATCAGCCAGATCAATACAGCAATGACAGTGGGTATTTTAAATGCTAGTAGAAAAAACTAGCTATTTGTATAAGAGGCAAAATGCATTAAAATAATTTAAAATAGTAGAACAGTTCAAAAGTCTTATTTAAACCATAAAGTTTAAGTACTTTTCTATATAATCAATTATATAGCTATAGAAGTAAATGCCAGCGCAGTTCAGTAGACTGTCAGTTCAGTTATTGCTTAAAACATGAAGTTTAAGTAAGTTATTGTGGAAGAAACAGAAGTCCTTCTTCTACATTGACTATTTTTGGTTAATTCCTACTGAATTCCCTTGGGATGTGATTGAAATAATCTCAGCCACCAGGAAGCAATGCCAGCAATGGCACAATTCTAAGACAACTGAATTATAAGACAAGAAAAAAAGAAATGCCAGCTGGCCTAATACAGAAAGTATAATTCTGTCAGGTTTTTAGTCTTTATGTCTCTGTTATAAATGAAAGTTATATGAAGAAAGTCTGTTATTTCTAGTTCCTGACTATACTAAAACGTTGCTCCCATATGAAAATGTTAAAATGCCTCTTTGCTATATTGGTGGTATTTTAATTTAATTTTGTTCATATTTCGCATGCAGATTCCTAATTCTATGTTCCAGCTTTAATCACAAAGTATGCCCATCTAGCAGTTAGTTGTCCAGGCCATGTTGTCTTACTGATTTACAAGAATGTTGCAGAAAATAGTGGCAGAACATAAGTGACATTTAATTGTAGCATGGGTACTGCTTCTGTCCTTGTCTAGTGCTTGTCATAGATGGAAATTAGATTTTCCTGACATTATTTAATCTTAACAAATGTATCATAGCTGTTGCTTTTCTCTTTATTAGATCCTGGACTTGTATGTGATTATTAATTGTGCAGTTAGGCTGGCCAGCTGCTAGGTATGATTGTGTGATTGTGTTACCAAAATAAACTTGGGTTGCCCTGTTTTCCTCCTTGCACATCATTTGCTTGTTCTTTTTTTCTTGTATGGCATTAGTGTCTACACAGCAGCACACTGAGTAAAATTAAGGATTGTTCCAGCACAACTAATGCAGCTTTGAGGAGTGGAGTAAAGAGGGGTTATGAAGAATTTTCAGACAACTTGACTTGGCTTTGTAAAAGTAACAGTACTAACACTAGGGAGGTGGACAGATGCGTGAGACAAAGTGTGCCTGCGCTGTCCATTGACTGCATACACTTATATTGGGTTAAAATTATTTTCAGCTCTTCTTGCTGCCTGTACAAGCCAGCATACTGGTTGCTTATTTTAGCACTCCTTGTATCAAGGTTGTAAAAAAAAATTGCTAATGAGTTTAAATTACCATATCCAGTTCCCTATGAGCTCTAGGCCATAGTGAATTTCAGCAGGTATATGTAATTTAGTAACCTCTAAGTAATCAAAGTAACCTCTGACTTATTCTCTTCCTTTCCTAGCCTGAGTTCTTGCTTTACATCACTGTGTTAGCCCTCTGGTCATTGCTAACTTCCTGAGGCTGCAGCTTCATGTTTGTTGGCTAAATAGTATTCCTGTCCCAACTGCTCTGGTGTTTGTCATAGGACATCACCCTCCAAGTTGTCCTGGTGCAAGTGGTTGTGAGTCAGTTTTGCAGATTAAATCAGGGAGTTGATCCAAGTTGAAAAAGTCATGTTTTATTAATTGTTTTATTTTAACCCAAATCCCTGAGGGGAGAGTATGCCAGTGAAAATAAACCAGGGTTTGGGAATACCTTAAGCCACTGACCACTTTCTATTGTGAAAACAAGCCCCTGCAAAGACTTCAGCAAAACCGCTTTAGACTTACATGATTACAGCTGAGATTAAAATCTGGCCTTGATGTATCCAACCATCTGTTTCCATCACAAGAAAAGAGACTCAGCAGGAATATTTGCTGTTTTGAGGACAGGATTCTGGTTTCATTCCTGTAGTTATATATCACAAATAACTCTGTTGCTGGAATTAGAGTTATTTTCTTGTTTATTCCAGTTTATATTACTTGGGAACCTACTCTCCAGAAATTACAGAATGAAAATGCTTTGGGACAGTCCTCAATTTTAGTTTCTCCAGGTTTACACTAGATAATTCCAGTGGACAGTTCTGGATTCATACCAATCTATCTCAGAATACAGCCTTTTTTTAAAGTAGTATGAAATGTATATAATTTTGTCTCAACAGCTTTGAAGAAGTGTACTTCACTGCTATCTTCATAGTTCTAATTAAATGTGACATTTTTTCACTACTTGAATTTTGCTAATCTCTTAAGTTACCTGCATAGGTAGTGTTTTAAATCTGTGAAGGAAAAAGCACACAGATCCTTGTACTTTTATTTTCTGCAAATCCATTAAAAAACATAAGATAGAATTGAAAATACATACAGTGAGATTAATTTAAACCAAATGTATAAACCCTTGGGGATATTGTCTTGCTGACCACTGTTGGTTTGAAGTTACAGGAAAAGTTTTACTCTCAAAAATGTGGATAAGCATTTTGACTAAATTGCTACATTTTCTGCTGTCCTTTTTTATCTGTTTCTACTACTTGTGTCTGGTGCACATTAATTAATGTCACCACCAATATGACAACCACACTTCAGTTTCTTGATAAGAACTGGGAACCAGTGCTTATAACACATGATGGAGGAAAATGTTACTTATCTGTTGACTTAACAGCTAAAAGAATATAGTAAAAGATCAGAGATGAAGTTCTCTATTTTTTTTTTATACATCTGTGGACTTACGTTTACATTAAAGATGATGCACAGTTTGGAATGGTGTTTTTTTCTTTTTTTCTGATTTGCATACCTCTTCAAACTTGTGCATAATATAGGATATATTTATTCAGCATATGTTTGTTTTAATAGTGTCTTCTTTTTTGCCACATCATTCTTCCTCACCTCATACCACAGCCCTGATTTTGCCTCCATTTTCATCTTGGATCTTCCTCCTGCTGTGGAGTAGATTTGCATATGAAATAATTAATAAATACATCAGAAAATCAACATCAGTTTTTTGCCAGTCTCTGCTCCGGAAGCCAAATATTGGGAATATTTACAGATGTTCCTCTCTTTGTATCTTCTCTTCCTGGAACATCAACAATTCTTACCACCTTCTTCTACATGACCACACAGGAACCATCTGTCTTCCTTGCAGGCTTAGCTTCAGTCTCTCTGCTTCTGCAACTTCAACATCCTTCTCAAGGCTGAGAAGTTACAGGCCTGATTTTCCTACTCAGTCTTTTAAAAGGCACCATCAGCAAAGCTTCTTTAATAGAGCAAGACAGATTCTACACTGAATCCCTGCATGTGTCTCAAGGAGTGATACTGCCTGAATCTCATTCTGAAGGAGGAAATTTCATGTGGATGCACCTATAACATGACAGAGTGCTGAAAGAAGATACCGCTTGTTATTCTGTTAATCCACAGACAATTTGCGCATTTTTTTTCTCTGATACATGCTAGTGCATTGTAAAGCACTGCTGTTTTCAAAGTTGGTTTTTTTTTCTGAATTTGTTGTGAGTCACGATTGTAATTGTTGCAGGCCATCACTGCAACCCAAAGAATGTAAAAACTACAAGTATTATATTTGGTATTCATCAGAATGTGTGATGTGTCCAAATTTTGCCCATGTGCTATAGTGGGTTTTTTTAATATCTCCAGGGATTTTCCCAGTAGACATGTGTGGGTTAATGAGAAGATTTTGGTGTTTAAGTTACGAGTGTCTAAGTGGTTGTATATAGAACATTGATATGGCATTCAGATCCTTAACCACGAGTCAACAGTGTGCTGATGAAGGCAAACCCAATGTAGCATTAGTAAAGCAGGGCAGCAGGCTGAGGGAAATGACTGTCCCCCCCCTACATGGTACCTTTAAAATTCCTTGTGCAAGCCAGTTTCCATTTTGAGGCACTGGGTACAAGAAAAATATGGACATATTAGGGGTCTATACTTCATTAGAGTATGCATGTTAGCCATGTATATGGGGGATCTTGCCAATGTATATAAAAGCCCGAAAGGAAGGTGCGAAGAGAAGGGGCCAGGCTCTTTCCAGTGGTAGCTTGTGACAGCACAAGAGGCAATGGACACCCACAGAAACATAGAAGGTGCCTTTGAACATAAAGAATATTTTTTTCATTGAGAGGGGGACTGAGCACTGTCATAGGTTCTGCTTCGCAGAGAGGTTATGGTGTCTCCATTCTTGAAGATTTTCAAAAGTTTTCTGTTCACAGCCCTGGACAACTAACTCTAGGTGGCTCTGTTTGAGCAGTGGACAAGGTGGCCTTCATACACCACTTTCTAACTCAGCCAAGCTGTGATTCTGTGACATGCAGGAGCAAATCTATTGAAGAGTCCGAAAGACAATTAGAGAAGCCTCTGTTGTAGAAAGCTGTTGAAAAGAACATAGTGAGGATGAAGGAACAGCAGAAATAGGGCTCAGACTAGTCATGGAATCTCCATCCTTAGTGACATAGAGAATATGATTCATCAAAGCCCTGAACAACTTGATCCAACTTACAAGTTAGGTCTTAGTGTTGATCCTTTAGGCAACCTTTAGGTTGGCCCTTCACAAACTTAAATTATTCTGATGGATTCTGATTGATTTTGTATAAAACTTAAGCAAGACTTCCTGTTCTTTGCAGGAAGGTCTTAGTGAATGCAGAGATATTTAAAGCAAGACACAACATAAAGCCCAAGTTGCTGGTGAAGATTAGTAGTACAAACATATTTTGACATCTGTTATTATTACTTTGCATGGCATTTGTGGAGCAAGAACCACAGCTGTTGAATGTGCTACATTGGCATATATGATACGAACAGTATCCATTTATAAGTTGTTTCACAGAGGAGTCTCTTGGAGATGTGACTAGAGGAAGCTGCACTATAGGATATGCCGTACAATACACTGCTTTGGCTAAGTGTTAATACCACAGACTTTAAAGATATGATGTCAACACAACTTTCAGGAAAAAACTTGGACACTTCTGCAAAAAAAGATTATGGTAGATCCATCCCTTCCTGCCATTTCAGCTGCTCCTTTTCTACTCTGGCATATATCCACACTTTGATAATTCATGTGGAGGCAGCAAGTTGCCCTGTAAAAGAATTAGCTTTAGTGGACAGAAAAGACTTTGCACTGCTTCTACTCACAAGCCTTGGCACAAAACTCAAGGCAGGATTGATTGAATCAATACCTTCTCATAAACCTGTGTTAACTCTGGTAGCTAACTATCTACAAGCCAAGGAGGGGAAAAGTAGGTGCTGAGAAGGCAGTCAGTGAAAGTTTGCTCAGGATAAGAACTGGAGACAAGTAGTCATGCTGAATTTGCAACAGCCAGTAAACTCAGGGCACCTTGAGTCTGCTGAATTGAAACAAGGCTACTTGAACATGCTGGTGTTAACAATGGGTTGTATAACTTGTACCATGTCCTAGGAGACATTGGCAGCTGGATGAAAAGAATACAGGATTGTGAGCCCACCTCACGAAACAGAAGGACTCTGTGAAGGACTCTGAATTACTACCTGGAAGCCATTGATGCTTCAGCATTGGTCCTTAACTTCCAAGTATACGGAGGAGTTGTTGTCCCTACTATTGCTCTGACTGGGAACCACGAGTGAAAGCATGAATAAGTGAATGTATAACATAAATAGCTATTTGCTATCAATAATAGCAACTCAATGATCAAAGAAATATCTTGCATCTCCCCCACTCAAACTCCTAAGAGAGAAAAGGGAATTTGCAACATTTCTACAACAAATTAGAAATATAATGAGACAGAGAAGGGTTCAATTCTGCTGGTTTCCTTGTTTTTTATTTCCACTTTTATATAGGTGGTCCCTTAATTACAGATAGGATGGAGTTAATTTTCTTCCTAGTAGCTGGTATATTGTTGTGTTTTGGATTTAGTATGAGAATAATGTTGGTATCACACTGATGTTTTAGTTGTTGCTAAGTAATGCTTGCCCTAATTCAAGGGCTTTTCAGTTTTCCATGCTCTGTTAGAAAGGATCTGCACAACAAACTGGGAAGAAACATAGCCAGGACAGCTGACCTGCAGTGGACAAAGGGATATCCCATAATACATAACACCACACCCAGTATATAAACTGCAGGGAGATGGCCAGGAGGTGCCAGTTTCTGCCTGGGGACAAGCTGGGCATTGATCAATAGATAGTGAGCAATTGTAGTGTGCAGAACTTGTTTTCCTTGTGGTTTATTCCTCTTTTTTCCCCCACTTTCTTCATTATCATTATTGTTGCAGTTGCTGTTATATTTTACTTTATGTCATTAGTAAACTGTTCCTAACTCATGGGTTTTTCCACTGAGGTGGGGCTTGTGAGTGAGTAGCTGCATAGCACTTAGGTGCCAGCTGGGGTTAAAACCACAACAGTGGAAACAGATCAAGCAGCAAACTTTTGAAATAAAGTTATTCAACAGATAGCTTCAATGTCAATATGGACTGTATACAGTACTAATAATTTTTATTCCAGTAATTACTCAGAGGAGTGTCCAGAGTAAATCAGATCTAAGGTGTATTGTCCTACCTTGAGCAGTAGCTGCTACTAGATATGTCAAAGAAACTACAGGAAGCCTACCAATGTATTGCCAGGGAGTTGGTTGACTGTATAAAAGGGTATGCTTCCAAAAGCTGTAATTGCTCGTTGTTGAAATGATCTGTTGTGTAATATTTAACATTATAATTATAATTATAATTATATATAATTTCACTTTGTGTGAAAGATTTTTCCTATTGCTGCTCTGAAATGGCCACTAAATTTCCATTTCAGTGCATGCTCCCTTGTTCTTTTACTGAGAGTGTGTTATTTGTTATTGTGATTCTTTTTGTGTGCTCCCACTTAATTGCCTTCTGTCTAAGACAAACATAGGAGAGTCTGTCAGTGTGTTTCTACTATTTTTTAATCTCAGTTAATTCTTCTGTCACCTTTTTGATAGGGGTAATTAAAATTGTGCATTGTTCCGGATGACAAGAGCTTTTTAGTTAACTAGGTTGCAATATATACACATACATAATTTTATTTCTGTTCTGTCACCATGGTATTTTATGCATAGCCCACTAACTGCTTGATTTTTCCAGGACTATTTCCTCATTAATAATTGTCTTTTTTGTTCTAGTAGAGTGTTTGTTGAGTCTTTTTCTGAGATACAGTTTAGAACCCAGTAAAGTGAGCAGTTCCAGTGATTTCCTTTAAAGTCTTCCAAAAAGACTTGCCAGCATTTGGTTTCATCTGCCATCATGTTTTCTATTCACTCAACTTGCTTAAGACATTCAAAGTTTTTCACAGTTTCTCTGGTCTGCATCTACTTGAATAGTTTTGGAATGTCAGCAAAACACTTTCCAGATAGTTGATAAACAGCAGATGCCCTGGGATGGAACCTTGTGGCACACCACAGATAACCTCATGCCATAGCAACCTTTTTTTTTTTCCTTATTACTTCGCCATTTTGATCTGTGTGACTATTTGTCTCCTCTGCCTTTTCCACTATGCCCACTTAGCTTCTGTAGCTGCTCTTTACCGAGTTTGGACAAAGAACCAGGGAATTTCAAGTGACATAATTTATATCAGCCCTCTCTTTTACCTGCTACACTACTGATCGTTTAAAGAAATTTTACGAATTAGCTCCTTTGCAGAGCTCACGATCTGTAGATCTCATTTTATTCTAAGTGTTTTAAAGGCAGCAATGCAAATAATTTACCAGTTATTGAAAGCAAACTGTTGGTCTGGAAGTCACTGAATGACTTCCCACTCTTTCATTTAACTGCTTGTGCAACACTAATGTCCCTCAGCCCTCAAATATGGCAGTCAGTCCTGTTCCCCCACTCAGGACAGTAAAAATTATGTGTATAAATGTCCTGTCTTCCAGTATTGAATGTTTGTATAAGCATGTGGTACTATCACATTTAATGCAATGAACACAACTGACCACTGAGACACTGGGATATGCTGGTGTGATTGCATGTGTTAGTACTCACCTTTTACTCTCTTGATTTGAATCTCACAGT
The DNA here is from genome assembly GCA_009812075.1 of Sialia sialis. Lineage (NCBI taxonomy): Eukaryota > Metazoa > Chordata > Aves > Passeriformes > Turdidae > Sialia > Sialia sialis. The sequence continues at coordinate 40,335,833 of VRYO01002734.1, read as the reverse complement.
TTACTCCCTTCCTTCCCATATTATCTTCATAACAACTTTATACTTTTCTGAATTACCTGTACAAAATGGTTACATGTCATAGGTTAAGACAGGCAGGAATTTGCACACACCGATTTGCAGCCTGGTCCCATGCATTCAGCCACTTTCTTTCCCAAAATTCTTAATCCCAAGCAAATCTATCTGTGATCTGCTTCCTACTCTCTGCTCTTTCTGAATTTCCTGTTGCCAGTTTGTCTCTTACAGCTTGTCAGTGTTTGCTTCTCTAATGCAGATAAGGTAATGTCCAGTCTCTCTTAACTATGGGGATGGGGTCTAATCTGTCTGTAAGGAAGCCTTATGTACTGTATACCAACCAAGCTGTATTAACTTCATTGCTTTTAGATTAGTCTATAGCACCAGATGGCCTTCTGTCTTTTTGGCACTATCACAAAATGGCCAGTCTTACTCTTCTGCTCCTGGGATGGTGAGTATTTGCGCATAGGGGATGACGGCTGCATTCAGAAGTCTTCCCTTCTCTGCTAGATTGTTTTGGATTTAGAGCAGAGACTCCTGCATGCTCCGGTAGCATATCCTGACCCGGTCTGCCCCTTTTAAATAAAACAAATATGCTTCTTATTACAGTGGAAGAATCTAACTTGAGTTTTCCATGAAATCTGGAAGCAAGCACGTAGAGCTTTCTTTTCTCTTGAGACACATGCCTAGAAATACTGGAGCTCAGAATGTGCAGTTAGTAAAACAAGGAGTAAAACTAGGAAGAATTTGTTGCAGACAGTTGGAGATCATTGAGCTTTGTGGGATTTGGTCTGATGGTTAATTATGAGCAGAGACAAATCTGCTATCAGAAAGCGATTCTAGAATAAGTAGATTTATCCTCCTGGAATTCCTGTTGGAGAGGCCAATCCTATGAGTTCGCACAGAACTCTAATTGCAACTTTTGTCTAGGAACATAGAAGAACAGCTCACGACATTGCTCCCTATGGCTGTCCAGCTGCAGCAGCAGCTCTTCACTTTGCAGATGCTAGCAGTTATAGCAGCAGGTTAAAAGAACTTTGGGCATCTCTATACCACAGAAGAAAGTGATCTTAGCTCTGAAGAGGACACTGCAAGTATGTGTGACAATTATGGGCTATAATGGTGACATGTTCTACCTACGATTCTCTCATCGTGACTTGCATGTTGTTTTGCAAATGTTGAACATTCCTCCCTACTCACTGAACTAGGGAGAGATGAACTCTAGCAAAGAAGATAAATGGGCTAAAAAGATGAAGATATAATTTATGACAAGGAATTTGTAAAAATGTAGAAATCAGAGTGCAAACTTCAGTTTTCCCAGGAGGTAAGATCCTGAACTCTTGCACCTTGCCTCTTCAATGACCCTTACCTCAGCAGTCTTCCTTTTTCCAAAATGACCTCACACTCGTTGTCCGGTCACCTTCTTTAGAACCAAAGTGAGAAAATGAGATGGCATTAGCTCTATTAACACATTTGGTCAAGTGAAATAGAGAGATGAGGAGTCAAGGCCTTGTCATCTGTGCTGAGCTGATGCAACAAGCTCTGCTGGGGTGCTCAGGTCTGGAGCAGTACCTGGCTAGGAACAGTTAAAACTTTGTTGTCCCTGTTTCATGCACTATTGTTAATATGCATAATTTTGTGGCTTCCACAGCATATGACAAGGCAAATTATTTGTAGTGAGCTCCTCCTGTACAAGTGGTCAACATATATTTCATTACAGAGCCAACAACTAGCATATCAAAAGTGAAGACCTGGTACTTCATTAATTCACTTTCCTTCATGTTTATTTGGTTTTTTATGACTGTTCATTTTTCAAGGTATAGTGAAATAAATATCTTTGCTGATTTTATGGAGAGATAGCTAACAAGGGATTCTTGGTCTGAGTGCTCAGTATGTTAGCAGATAGCTCATCTTTTGTCCAAGGTTACGGTGTTAGTGGATGACTGTCCTTGTGAGTTTCCCCTCTCCATTTCTGAATGATCTTGAGGAGCTTCTATTAGAAAATCAAAATTGCGCATTACTAAACCCAACTAGTGGATTGCCTTCTTTAAGCTTTCTAGGGAAAAGACATTAAAAGAAATTTGTCGTTTCAGAAGCATTGTCATATCACACAGGAGGGAAAAGTTGATTTCTCAGTTGAGCTGTCTGAGATAATTCAAAAGCTTTTAGAAGGTAAAAAATCCAGAGGACTGTCTAGCTGAATTCATCCATCATCATGCATGGGAATTTTAAAGTGCCCATGGGGTATACAACACCCAAGCATGGGGAAGTAACTGTTTAAATCACTCTTAAGGCTTTCTTAAAAACTGCAGTCTACACACAGTCAATGTCATCAGAACGTTTTTTCCTTGAGGGAAACAGCTTAGCAGAGAGACTGTGTTCTAATGTTCTGAAAAGTTCACTGAGTTATTTCCCCTCTGTAGGGGCAAAGGTGCTGAAATAACTTTAATTTTACATCTGTATTTTCAAGTTCATTTGAACATAAATATTGCTGTTTGGCCTTTCTTTCTTTCTTTCTTTCTTTCTTTTTCTTTTTCTTTTTCTTTTTCTTTTTCTTTTTCTTTTTCTTTTTCTTTTTCTTTCTGTCTTTCTGTCTTTCTTCATGGTAGATGTTACTTCTCTCCAACCTGGAAATTCTTCTCTTTCTAATGTGCAAAAGCAACTGTTTGCAACTCCTTAAAACATGGCCTCAGCTTACATAGTGCTCCTGAAGTGCATACAAAAATAACTTGGAGTACTCTTCTAACCATGTGATTGTCAAAAATGGCCAGAAACCTCTCAAGCTATGAAGGGAGAACAGCTCCCATATGTGGAACAGCATCCACAAATAAAACTCCAGGCTACACAAGAAAGTAGACCTAATTCTCTTGATTATATGTTTGAATGTTCTCTGAACAAGTCTCTTTCTTCAACTGTGTGTAGAAATAAAAGCTACAGCAATCTCAAAACAAACAAACCAAAAAACTTATCAAAAATACCCATCTTTTGCAAAGATTATTAACACAATTCAGCATATATTTAACCCAAGTGTGGAAGGCAACTTCCCCCCTTGTAAGCAAGCGAGGATGTTAGTATTTACAAGACATTTTGGTACTGAGAGATAAGGGTTGGTACTGAGAGGCGGGGATATTACGTGAAACTGAAGTCCTAAGCTATTACTGTGAAAGTTTACTCCTAGCAAGCTACACGAGAAATTCAGCAAAGACTCACAAAGGTTTACACCAAAAATCTGTGTAATAAATAAGTAATTTATTCTTCTGTCAGTCAGGCTCTTCCCAGTAAAGGTTCCTCTTGACTGACTGAGAGAAAAAGGGAACACATTACCACAGCCTCCAAATCCCTGTTGCTTAGCTGAAGTACAGCACTGAGTTGAGAGGACAATGTTTGCATGTTGTAAGATTATGGAAACTGTGTGCAGTGGAAGGCTGGGTGTTAGCTGGGTGAGTGAGTAGACTCTGAGCACTTAAGCATTGGTCTATGACAGTAGAACACAACACGAAAGTGATACCATATCACATGGGCTTCTCTAGACCAGAAAGACAATGTAGCTTAGATAAAGTCAAACAGACAATGTTCTCTTGCTTGTCGTAACCTCCAAGGGAAGATGCTGGTTGAAGAGACTTTTTTTAAATACTCACAAGCTGAGTTATTGATTAATGCTAGATATTCACCTCTTCAGATAAAACACAAGGCTTTTGCCTAGTTGTAAGGAAACATTAAATAAAAAGCCATTTTTTTCTCAAATCTGTCTAAACAGATATTTTTTTAAAGTATATTAGTGTTCCTATGATAAAATTTTCCTTGCTTTTTTTGAGCATTATGACCAGCCAAGGATCGCCATCAATAAGATGACTATCCCTATTTAGATGAACTGGCAAACATAAAACCCATCTGTGTGTTGTTTAACAGGTGCCATTTTAGATCCATGGGGAGCAAAGCAAGCTTTGTACAGATGGACAGTTATTCATTGGGCCCATGCTAGCAGTATTATATTTATTTAGCCACTGCCTGCTTACAAGCTCAATATTTGAAAGGGCCAGTAAAAAATATTTCTGGTGGAATATTTTCTTGAGAGGGAAAAAGGAGGAGAAAGTAAAAGAAATTCCATTAAAAACTGTTGGCTTACACCCACCAACAGTCTCATTTTGATCAAGAAATGCAAGATCTGGTGGGTGTTCTGGGAATCACTTGCTGCAACCCAAAGCTTTTAATTATGAATAGAAATACTATTAAACCGTATACCATTCACAGAAAGGAAGGGAGTTCCTTCTGCTGCCAGCAGTTGTATAAATTGAAATGGCTGGCAACGTACAACCACTGTGCCAGGTAATGAAGGATCCTTTTCTCCACTTATGTCATCCCTTCCTTTTGTTTTTTTAATTTTATGGATGACCTTGAGAATGGAGAGAAGTGTATATGAATATTTTCATTCATATGAATAATGAAAAATATAGAAAAGAAAATTTAAAAATGCATTTTGCTAAGTCTAGTGAAAAGCAATATGTTGGGCTGACTTGTACCAAAGAGGAGTACCTTTTGCTGTGGAAAACACTGCAGAGATTCTGTGAGTTACTATGAGTCTTCCGTGCATGTGATCCTCTTACCTGCAGCCTCGCAGAAATGCCTAAGGGACTAATGCAGTTTTCAATAACAGCCTGCTACTTTCTCTGTAGTCTGTGCAGGAGCATGGGCATACAGACATTTTATGCTGCTTAAGCTTAGTAAAGGCATCTCCACATAAATGACAGTAAGTCTCCAGCAGAGCAAGGCAAGCAGTAAGTTCTTAGACTAGGCCAACTGAAGCTGTTACTAGCACTACCTGCAGTTAGCTGACTAGTGATTCAACCAGTGAGAAACAATCATTGTGATATGGATGCTAAATATAGCACCCTTTTGTGTTGAAGAATGAATAGACTCAAAACCTAACATCGTTTGTTACAAGACTTGCAGACTTGGCAACTCTCAAGCACTGTATTCAGTTTCCTGACTGTGCCCACCTTTTCTCTCAACATGGCTTCTAACTCAGGTTAAAAGAGTGCAATATATAAGGATTACATATTTGATGTTAAAAACTGGCTTATGAGACCTTGATAACAGGAGATGTAACAAGCTATTTATGTTATCTGTTATTACTTTCAAGAGAGTCATAATTGCTTCAGGTTGATTAAATTTTAAGATGTGATTAAAAAAACCATGATGACAGCAATTAAACTTGAACACAAAGCCAATTGCATTGGACAAAATTACCAGTTCTGTTACTACCATTTAAGTATAAATACCACTAAAAAAAAGTTTAAAGTACTGAGCTAAAACGAAAGGACCAAGTTTTGCCAATTTTATGTTATTTCTCTAGAATCAAAGAATGGTTGAGTTGGAAGAATCCTTTAAAGATCATCTAATCCAACTCTGTGCCATGGGCAAAGGACATCTTTCACTAGATCAAATGCTTTAAAGCGCAGTTCAGCCAGGCTGAATACTTGCCAGCATGGAGGATGCATAGTTTCTCTCGTCAACCTGCTACACTTACTACCCTCATTGTAAAACACTTCTTCCTTGTGGCCAATCTGAATCCAGCTTCTTTAAACTACTGCCCCTTGACCTAGCACTATCTAGCCTTGGTAGAAATTCCCTGTCCATCTTTCTTGTGAGCCCCCTTTATATATTGAAAGATCACGATACGATCTTTCCAGAGCCACGCCTTCTCCAGGTGGAACAAACTCAACTCCGAGCCTTTCCTCACAGCCCTCTGGCCATTTCCACAGCCATGCTCTGGGACTCTCTCCAACAGGTTAATGCCATTCCTATGCTAGGGACTCCAGAGCTGGGTGGTGGTGAGGTCTCATGAGAGCAGAGCAGAGAGGGAGAATCAATCCCTAGGCTTCTTGGCCACTTTTGGATGCAGCTCAGGATGCAATTGGCTTTCTGAGCAGTAGGTGCACATTATCATCTTGTGTCCAGTTTTTCTTCAGAACTTTTTGTTGTGCAAATATAGCATCCTGGTGATTTGGAAAAGAAATATTCTGCATCTACATCATGCTGTACACATTTTATAGACATAATGCATACAGGTAAAGAAAGAAAAAAAAAAAGCCCCCAAAACAACACCAAACTCCCATTTTCTGGGTTTTTTGTTCATTTGTTTGTTTGTTTGTTGGGGGTTTTTGTTGTTGTTGTTGTTTGTTGTTTTTTTAAAAGAAAAAAGAAAAAAAAAGAGAGTGAGAACATCAAACCACACTAGAAAAGAAATGGCATAATATTCACTCCTAGGACAAAGCACTCAGGATTAAGTTGTGAAAATCTCCAAGAAAACACAGCTCTCGTTGTACCATGAAGAGTTGCCTGTAAAAAAGTTATCTAGTTCAGCCACTGGTGTGAATGGAGAGGGTAGACTCTTACCATGGATTGGTAAATCATGCCTATGCTGTATTCTAGAGTTATAAAGAAGATCCTGGTCAGAATTACAGCTATTTTTTATAGGTGGGACTGTTAAGAAAAGAATGCAAATCAGTTTTCTTATAGGCCAGTGAGTCAGAGCAAGAAGTGGAAAATCAGGGGGAACCAGAGGCATTCATGTTATGTTTTAGAAAAATAATTTCTGAAAGTATCTGTGAAGACCTTGGCTGTTGCTATCAAGTTTTGAAATCACCCTATTGAGCTTCTCTAAAATATATGCATTCATTGATCAGAGACCGGAAGAGAAAGTTGAACAGCACTAAAACAACATTGTAACTACTATAGTTCAGTTTCAATTATGTTAGTCATTGCTTTTACTTACAGGCTTTCCTAGGGAATTCTGATCTGCCAAGGATCATGCTTACAATGCAGATAAAAGATAAAAGATAAAAGATGGATAGACGATGAAAATATATTCTCATGTAGTACTGTCTTCCTTCGAACAAGGAAGATTGTTGCTTCAGATCAACATCAGCACCATAACTTGGCTCTGCTCTCATTTGCTTTTTCCAGCTGCCTGTCCAGCTCAGAGTTCTTCTCCTATTTCCTAGTGAACATCATCCACACAGTCCTATTTCTTTGTTGTTCATCAGTCAGACATATCCTTCTGTGCACGTGTTCGGGGAGTCCTTTCTCCTGCTCCCCCTCCCGGAAGGTGTGAGACCATCCTGATATGCCAAATACTCCTCTTCTGTTTTCCAGGGCCTACTTGGCTTCCTTTTCCTTTGGAGGCCATATGAGGTTTTCTCAATATGCTCCATTGTATTTTATATCTAAGTTCACTTCTTATTTTGTATTATGAGTTCATTTGTTTTCTTTGAGTTTGCTAAGCACAGCTAGTCTGTGCATGGCTCATTACATTACTTTTAAACAGCCACAGCCAAACCACTGCCAGAAGCCCTTGTTGAAGGAGTGTTCTTCTTGCTTGTCGTCTTGCTCAAGGAAAGTAATTGAGTTTGTATAATTCATGTTTTAAATTCATCCAATAAAAAAAAGAAGATTCTTCAGCCTGTTTTTTTTATCCCCCAAGTGTGAAAATTAGATTTATCAGTTATTAACTTGTTTATTTTTTTAAGGTATCTAGCTTTGTGTCACTGTTGATTTCACTATTTGCAAACTGGCTTTGTCATTTTATTGATAGCACTTGAGTGAAGAACTCTCTGATAATATATGCAAACTCACAGCTCTCAACAAGCTTTACAGCTCCGTTAATGAGGGGATTAACAAGAGCACTGCAATGTATTTAACCTGCGGCACTAGCTCTGTTTCAATAAGACTTCAACAGCCTATTAAATGGAGTGGGGGCTCAATTAACCCAGACAAAGGCCACTCTACAGAACATGGCAGGGAGGACCACAGTTAGCATCTGCCCAAGCAGCTTGTTCCGAGCTGGAAATAAAGAGGGTGACATGTTCTCGCCCCGAGCTATGATATAACTGAAATGGTGATTCTAGTTCATCTGCGCTGACTGAATAGGTGCCGGCATTGAAACCCACCACTATCTCGCCATATGACAGTTTGTAAAATCCGAGTGCACTCAACGGTCACCCAGAGCCTCCTGCCTGCGAGCACCGAGGTATTGTTCACAGGGAGCTTTCCCCAGCACAAGGATGCAGTGCTGGCTTGGTGTTACGTTTGGACAGTCAGGGGACATCACGCCAGTAGATCTTTCAGGGAATGTTTTAACAATCTCCTGCCACAGAGGGATTTGGCACAAGGTGTTACCGGTCTTTGTGTAATCTGATTATTTCATTGGAGGTTAAAATAAGAATGGGAAAATGACACATGAGCAGGGTGGGAGAGAAACAAACGAATCTTACAACAGCAGCACACCTGCATTTCTCAGTTCTTGGTTAAATTTCAAGTATTTGTTTTAAAAAGATGTTACTCATATTTATGGTTAAACTTGTGTTGACAATGCTTTACCAGGTAAAGTTCTAATTCTTCCCTTGGTTTTGGGATGCGAAGAAAGGATTTTTGCTATTCCTAGGGAAGAACTATCTCCAGAAATTAGCTATTATTTTATTTGGTAATATAGGCTTAGGTTTCTCAATATATATTGTTACAGACCACAGGTCTTTATCAAGAAATAGTCACTGATGGAAGAATGGCATTAAGGTGATGTTACGTGCACTGGTCTAAGAATCTACAGATCACATTGCAATTATTTTCAAGATAATTGGAAATGCTAGAACACAGCTTTTTTTCCTCTGTTAAAAAGTAGAAAATAACAACATTTTTAGCTAACAACCAATCAAAAAATGCAAGAATAATAATGTCTACTGTAAAATATGTTAGATAGACCAAAAAATAGGGGATATTAATTAATACCTAGATTAATTGTAAATCCTTTCAGAAAACACAACTCTGCTCAAAAGGGTGACAGTTTTCTTTCATTTTCTCTTTTCCTTGAAGAATGCTATGTGTTCATTAGAAGAACGTGTACTCATGACTGCATACCAAGCAATAATCTTGGTGTATTGCACACACCATAATCTAGTGGCAAGGCCTAATAAATAAACTTGTGAGCAGAATACATGGACTAGCTAGGTCTACCAAAGTAATGTAGAAGAACTATATGGGCTCTGTGGAGTGCGTAAATGAGCGTAAGTCCATGGCTTACCTGAAAATAAATGCATATAAATAATTTCTACATTAAAGAATCCAAACGGCATCTGTTTTCTGTAGGTATCAAGCATGTGGATTCATCTGGTTTTCAGTGATAAACATGTATAATGCTTTTTCTCTGGATCTTTCATTCTAGTACTCTGTACATTTGTTTTTATGTGACATTTAAGGCAAAAAACCATAAGAATCCTTCCCTTCTATACAAGTTACTTCCAGGTTTGTGTGACGTCTTAGATCTCAAGCCTTCCAAGGAATAAAACATCTGCATTTCTAATGCAGAAAACAAACAAAAGACAATTTTTTTGTATCCCCTCCAGAGATAATTAAGACACACAAAAGAGCAGAAACCCAATTACTTTTGCTTTGAGGTCAACTTTCAGTATTTCTGATTATCATAGTAAAGACACGTGCTGCTTATTTATACTTTTATGTAGAGGCTAATTTTCTTTCCCTGGATCTATATGTTATTATGGTTTGAGGATAAAATAGGTGAATTACCGTAGCAATGTATTGATTTTGAGCCGGGAGAAATAAAGGGAAGTTATTCAATGAACACTAGTTTTCTGTTGGGATGTATTTGCTTTACCTTTTTAAGTCTAAGCTAAGGTTAATAGGGCATTATTGCCTCAAATCACATCTAACTAGACATGCCTCATTGGTAGAATACAGGCATTATTGAAAGTTCTAGAGACAATGTTGTTATTTTTTGAAAGAGGAGGGAAAATTGGAACAAATTATGTTGTCAAATAATTAGGAACTGTGTCAGGCCTTCAGCAAGCATGTTAGGTAATTTCTGTGGACTTGGGTGTACCTTCTTAAAATTTATTTTGATTCTTGAGTGTTTGGCACAGGGAGGTCCCCGTTGTGCTGGAAATAGAACAAGCATGTGGAAATCAGGATATAGGATGAACATAGAGGATGTGATGCTGGTGTTAGCACTGGTCTCATCCAACAGGGCAATTTTTGATTTCCTTTCCCTATCCAGTGACACCTTTCCTTTTCCCCAACAGTGACAACAGCAGATGCTATTTGGGAACAGCATGCAACCCTACTCTCTGCAGTCCTTTCCTCCTGCATTTCCCACTGTCCGCAGCTGCTGGATAAGGGATGTAAGAGAATGCATCATGCCTATTGATTTTAGTGTCTGTTAGTGTTGCTTAGTTATAGATCTGTTGTCCATGCATTTATTCAGACCTCTTGTAACCTGATGATACCTTCTGCATCCACAACTGCCTGTAGAATTATATTCCAGAAGTTCATTTTCATTGGTTAAAACCAAACTAACTTTAAAAATAATTTCTGGGTGGGTCACCTATTTATTGTGTGACCCCTTGTTCAAACAGTTTGGAACTTGCTGCATAACCACTCACCTTGTCCATTGCCATAAGTTTCTAAACCTGTCCTCTCAGTCATCTGCCATCCAATTTGGAGTTCCATCCAATTTAGTCCCTCACAAAGGAGCAGCTCTCTCTCCTCAATTATTTTATTTGCTGTTCTCCATACTTTCTTAGCTTGGCTCTGTCATTTTTAAGCCAAATAGTACTTAAAGAAGTTTTTGCTTATCATGTGCATCATTCTCTACTCATTCTTTTCTTTTAAATCATGGTCATTGAATGATAATAATGATTTAACCATAGGACAGTAATACATTAGGCAAAGTGATATGAAAGGAGAAAAAATTGCTCCTCTTCCAAACAATTTTTTTGTCATTAGGAAAAACATAAACAATATATAAGGAGCAGACAGATCTTTGCCCCCTGTCAGTGACTTACTAGATATGCTGGCTTTCAGCCAGGCTGAGTTAACTGGAATTCAGTTAGCATCTTTGACACATCCAAGCAGTTATTTTTTTACTTTTATTGGCAACTGATTCCCTGTGAGTTTAGCTGCACAAGAATGAAGATGTCTGTTAATTTTTCAACTTAATGAATGGCTTTCAGGAGAGGACAAAAATCAGTGTAGTATTGGAGGTTGAAGTGTGAACAGGAAGTGAATGAGTTTGTATATGACAAATAGCAGTATTTCAGAATGTAAATAATATACAAATTATACAAAATATAAATCATAGGAATAGCCATTAGGAAATCCATCAAGTTCTCTTCTAAGGAAAGATAGCAACAGTGTTTGTCTTAAATTCGTACCAATTGTCAGAGAACAGAAATGCATGTGAATGAGGCAAAAAACCAGAAAGAGGATGAAAGCAAAATTATAAAGGGTAGTTGAAAGAAAGTACACAAAAATTCCCCAGTCCATCAAGATATATCTCACAGACAATTTATCCATACAATTAAGAATTATGGTTTGTGAAATCAAATCCACATTCTCTTGTTTCTAGATCCTCAGGTGAAAATTTTTTCCTTCAAAGGATCACCGAACCTGGTGAGAGGGTTAGATTGTGCAGCTTTTGACTGTCACAATAAACCAGGAGTTCAGGAAGAGACTGAGAAGCATCTGAGCAAATAAAATGAACATCTTTCTGGGATACTTGGATAGCTGCCAGCTCACACATTAAGCTCTGTTTTCCAAACCAATTGTTCTGTTGTTTCAAGTGAGAATAGTCTTCATCCCCTGCCTGGACTTCTTGTTTTTCACAAAATGAATCTACCAGCCTAAACACGTAGGGTTGTTGTGGGTTTTTTTCCCCATAATTTCCTGACATATCAGCATTTACAATGTATATGCATTGATATAATTTATATAAGCAGGAGAAGATGATGCTAGGTAAGCATTACACAGCTCCTGGAAGATACTCAGGAAATGCAGCTTGATCACACTTTTTACTTTTTTGTTGTTTCTGTTTATTATAGTTTGCAACAAACAAAACAGCTATTAATTATTTACAAATTTTATAACACTGGACTCTGCTTCAGGCTAAATACTGCTAAATGCTGCTAAATCTATAACAAAAAATGACTGCTCAGAATCAAAGCTATTAGCCAGTATGAAAGCTGTAATTATACCATTATTATTCATGTTCTGAAAAATATTGTAACAGATGCCAAATGTGGGATCATACCAGTACATACTACATACCAGTAAAGACTCACTTCTGGATGGTTTTCAAATGCTGTAAATTGTTTTATGATTATCAAAAGGATACACATATGAGAAAATGTGTGAATGAGCTTGAGTTTGTAGCCAAATCAAAAATATGGAAATTGCTTTACTAGATCAGACCTACAGTTAGAGAACAACATCCAGTGCCTGACAGTGAACGACACTAAGGTGTGTATTATCCTCTAATAATTAAGTTCTAGTGAACCAGGTTTAGCATTCTTCAGGAATTGTATGGTTGGTTATATATATGGATTCTCTTGATATCTGTATAATGAAGTCCAATCCACTATCCATTCATCTTCTGGTGTTCTTGGTTTCTTGGCTTCCCATGACAGTTCTACAGTCCAGCTAGAACTTGTGTGGAAAAAAAATTCCTCAAATTTTTTTTAATATCTTCCAATGTAAATGAATGTTCAACTTATTCTTGTAGAGTGGAACTCTCCTGTACTATGCATTTTTTAAATAGACGTACACTTTAATTCTCTCTTTTCCTGAAGGAAACAAGGACCTGAATGCCAGCTAGGTAGTTTCCTGTACTTCTGAATATTGCCTCCCTGCAGGTAAGCAGGATAAATTAATTAGACGAGTGTGTCACAGTTATTTCTATGATTCTAATCACTGAATTTAGTCAGGATTTTGTCAATTATTCTCATACTTATAGAGAGTTTATGTCAACAGGAGCTAGAATGATGATCAGTGACCTTTGCTTTAGTACTTTTATTGGAGCTGAAAGAACTGAGATGGAAGAGGAGCAAGAAGTATGTTCTTCCTTTCAGCCTCCTCAAACTACTGAAGATCTTTTGTCCTTATTGAACCTCTATTCATATTTTCTTCTGAAAAATTTTTGAGTATTTGAAAACATGCCAGTTCTGAATACTTATGAGATGTGAGATCTGTTGTACTTATGATCACAAAAATTATTTTAATTCTATTAGCCAATTGAATGTGAGAATAGATACTAGCCTATGTACATTCAAGTTAATACCTTATTGAACTTGGGAGCATTGACCATACTAACAATAAAAATTATTAACGCACAGCCAGCAACTATCTCAGGTAGTCTGATGGAGTGATGGTCAAGTTCATCCACTGATTTTTAATGTTTCCAACACATATAGACACATACATTGGAAATATCTGTGTTTCTTAAACCTGTAGGTGGTAATGTTAATTCTGTAAGTTTTGTGCAAAACAATGGCCCCAAGTCTGTTGGTTCCTTCTTCCTCAGTGGGTGCCATGTCATGGCCCAGGTACAGATGAGCATTACTTGCTGGAACAGGCCATGACCACACTAGGCTAAGCCAAATCCTTCACTGTTTTTGGTTCACACACTGCAACTTGTCATTAGGGAAAAGAGGATATAAGCAACTACAGGAGGGAAAGTGAGAGAAGGAAACACCTGTGATGGAACTGCTCATCTCAGACTGTGGAGGGAAATTTGCTCAGATCAGGTATGTTTTACTTTGTTTTTGCCTAAGTGGAATGCACTGTTGCCACATTCTCTGGCTTTCCATGTTGCCTGCACTGCTGGTGATAAGTGGAATCTTATTTTTTCAAAGGGCTGTCCTGTGGATCAAATATGTGCATAGGCCCTTAGAAGCAACAGCTTAGCACTTGGATTTGAACTGAAAAAATACCGTTACTACTTCTTTCATTGTAGATGAACTTTCTTCACTCCTGTAGCAAGATGTTGGGGTAACTATTACATAGGTAGTTGTATATATAATGCTTTCTCCAATTATTTCTTTCTGGGGAAGATGGATTTGTTCATTTGTGCTGGCCCCAGACACCTTATTCAGTCCACCTGGAGCTGCTCACTGCCAGTGTAATTTTAAGTGAGATGTCAGAAAGTTAGTTTGCAGCTAACTTTGCAAGTTAGTGAGTTCTTGAATTTGAGTAGTTGAAGCGGGGGGATGGGCAGGGTAGGAGGGGGTGGTGTTGGTTGTTTTTTTTCGGAGGGGGCTGTTTGTGGTTTTGTTTGTTTGTGTTTTTTGGTAGGGGAGTTATTTTGATTTTGTTTTGTGGGTGTTTTTATTTTCTTTTGGTTTTTGCTTATATATATATTCACTCTTTTTTACCAAGGAACATCTGTCCCTATAAACATTTCAGTAAGGTAGGGGTCTCAATGTTTCTGGTGAAAAGATCAGTAGTGTCTTTATTAAAGTGTGGTTAAAGATCTGTGTGTGGAACATTGTAATACGCTTCAGCTCATGTTAATATAGGGGTTTTATTCCTTTTTTAAAGACATTACATTCATCCCTGTGGACTTTAGAACCTGATATAATTAAGGAGACTTGTACTGGATACAGCCTCTACATCATGCCCTACATCTAGCTTTTAGCTGAACACAGATCTCTGAAGACAAAAAGCTGCTTTTCTCTGTCTACCCTTTGCTCAGTCCTTTCAGTCAGTTGTAAATACAGGAAGAAAGGACTTTTCTAGGAATTCATTTAATCAAGTTAACTATAGCACTCTTTCTGCTAAGGGGAAATTGTAGTAGTTATTTGACTCAACAGGGAATGACAAAGGTAAAAATACAAAGTAAACAGAATTACTTTTTTTTTCTTTTGTGTTTGTGACAACAGATGTGACTGGACCATCATGATCTTGAGAACACTGAAATACTGACCATAACACTAGTTTTCATGGCCTTTTAGCCTTTCTGGGTGGGGAAATGCAGATGTTACTTCTCTGTCATCAAGGGAAAATAGACTGACACTTCATAATGTAAAGACACGTCTGTCAGACTCCACTGGAAATAACGAAGTTTGACAGTTCCTGGGTTAATACTGCAAGTACCAATCTTGTAAATTTCAATTAGCCCTGACAGCAGTAGGGCTTAACGTGATGTTTATGTGAAGCGGTATGTTGGTAGCTTTCCTTCACACTTACGAGGAAAAGGATCTCTCTCTCTCTCTGACACACACACACACAGAGTAGGGTTCAGCCTGCATCCTATTCATCCTATTTGTTGAGGTGTCATGAAGATACTTTAAGTGTCTCAGACTGTCTTTGTGTGGACAGACTTAGGAATACAGCTATTCAGAACATATGTATTAAGAACAGGTGCCTAAGACTTGCCACAAAATTTTCCAACTTTAGCATAAAAATTGTTCACAAACACTCCACTACCTGAGCTTTGTGCAGTCCTGGTAAAGGCAAGACACCAAACCTGGTGCACACCTTGCTTCATAAAGCTGGTTCTGGTGTAGTCCTACTATTGCGTTCCCCTGTGGAAAATGCAGCTTTGTCCAGGAGCAGCTTTGCCAGCTAACAATGCTTAGTCCCTTGTCTCCTTTTCCCTGCAGCATGTACCAGTGAAGAGATACTTCTGTGATGCAATGTGATCACAGCTGTGCATCCACTTGGTTTAGATCATTGTTGATGTTCACCCCGACTTCTATCAGCAAAACACCTCTTTTTGCTACATCTCGTGCCAGTTCCCTGAATCAAGTAAGCTTTTACAGGCAAGAAGTAATATTTTAACTGTGTCTGTGCTAGCACTCTTGCTGACGTTAGTGATGCTGCACAAAAATCACACCTCTAACCAACTCAGTGCTATATACTACTTTACCCGCAAAAGTTTCTAATGCCATCCTGCTGTCATGTAGACTTCCATGTCAATTTGGTGCTAAATATAGGTGTTATGTGTAAAAATTTTGGCCTACCTGCTGTTCTTAAGAGAAGTCAACAATAAGCCCCAGTTGGGCAGAGATTCCTCTAGCAAAGTGCAAACAGTAAAAGTGCCAGGAAAAAGCCATCATATCTATGCTTGAGATGACCACAGGTATTTTTTTTAAAACAAGTAGATGTTACACATACAAAAGTGTGGGACAAATATCATGTAGATGGGCTTACAAGGCACTGAGCAATGAACTTCTGTCAGTGGCTTCCTTGTTAGCTATCAGGACAGACATTTTGTGCATGGGATTCATCAGGACTGACTTCCCTCTGCTCCCACTGAGAATAGAAGAGATGGTGTTGAGTACATTGGACAAAAGAAAAATAGGCCTAGGGCTGAGTTCTCTCTTAGCAATTAAAGATAGCAAAAATATATGTTAAAGATAGTAAGAGCCTGTAAAGGACACCCAATTTTTAAGTTCTATGATAACACTGAAGCTGATCTATTGGCACCCTTTCCACCCTGCACCTCCTCTGGTTCTCTCCTGATCCCGTACTGCAGTGGTTGAACTTGCTGAACCAATAGATGATTATGCAGCAAAAGTGTGAACAGTTTAGTGCTGAATTTGCTCCAGAGCTGCTGCCATAGAGTGGAAGTGTAAGGCTGAAAGAAATGATATGGCATTGGAATGTACCAGTAGGAGCAGAGCAAGAGGGAAGCAGATCTCTCCTTTCAGCTGATGGCATCTCAGACATGAGATTTGCCCATATTTTCAGTAATCTTGTATTTAATTCTGCTCAATTCTTATTTCATCGTGCAATCTTATCAGCCACAAGGTCAGGAAGATATGCTTAAAATTTTATGATGGTGCAATAAGTCTAGGCTATGTTATGTTTTTCGCAGGTCTTGGGCACCCAATGCAGCTGTCAGAGGAAAGATACTTGAGTTGTTCAGCAAGTTGAATTTTTATCTAGCTAAAAATCTTGCCATTCTAGAACGATTTCTGCATGGACCTAAGATAATCAGAATGAGATAGTGTTAAAGAACAAATTCTGAAAAAATTTCACAAATTTGAATAAGTGAGAAATGCCAAAATTTTGGATTTGAAATGAAGTTATGTTAAAAAAATTAGTTGTAAGGCTAACAGGGTGCATTTTCTCATTTCAATCTACTGAGTTGGAAAGGTGAAAAAATTAATGGAAATTACTTCTTGCCTGTGAAAACTGTGAAAGAAATGTATTCTTCTAATGGGAAAAAATCGAATCAAATACTGCTGCAGATATTCATTGTGGCCTTCTGTGTATGCTTTAATTTATCCTACAGTCTGTCTGTCTTGTATCCTTCCGTTCTTCCTCTTCCCACTTCCCTGTTACTTGTTAGGTGATTTACTTAACACTTTGCAAGTGCCTCTTCTGTGCTATGCATATTCAATTTATCAGAGCTTCTTAGAACAGGTGTCCTCAGGAGAGGAAGTCTTTTTCCTTCCTGGCCACACTTTCTCTATCCAAACAGCAAATTGTCTCAAGAATTTAGAGAGTCAGACAGCAAAGGCGAAGGTCCTTTTTTTTTGCCTTGTCTGGCAATTGTGCTGATTCACTTCAGAGAGCTAGTTCCTCTTGAGAAGTAAGAAAATTAAGGTTCTTCACTGGAAATAAGGAAAGATGCGCTTTTTCCATGCTTTTTGATTGGGGTCTCCTATTATCCTGGAAATCTTTAAGATACATTTCATTTAAGAATCAAATTTTTGGAAGGACACAGTCCTGTTACAGCTTTTCTCTGCTGAATTATTGAAGATTTTATAGTAGCTTCAGTGGGATAAAATCAAACCAGCAATGGATAGAGTGCAAAATTCAGTCCTATCTCCTTTGTATTTTCACTGTTGTTTTCATGTGTCTCACATCCCATCCTCATTTTTGCAGACTGCTTTCAGGAAGAGCAAACCATGAGAAAGTGAAGTCATGTTAAAGTATGAGTTCAAATCAGAAAGAAATTTCCCTCTCTTTGCTTTCACCAGTTCAAAGGTTTTTGAGCCTTTTGCATCAGCACTATGGTGCTTTGCAGTGCCAATGTTTTTTAATTACTCTTCCATGTTTGCCTAACCTCTATCTGTGGCATGGCATAATGAAACACATGGCAAAATAACTCCTATAGGTTCCTGACTTAGAAAAGCTTGATCTTCTACTGTTTGGTTCCAAAGATCCAGTGAGTAATTTTGTATGAAAGTGAAGGTCTCTGTTGCTTACTTAGGAGTTTTTGACATGGTCTAACTTAGATTCCATTGTGGTGTCATTCAATTCAAAGATTTTACACTTGTAGATATTTACATAGTGCAGGAATTCATTTTTCCTCTCATTTCCCCTTCTCCTTTTCCTTCCATAATTCCTTTCTTGAAAAGCTAGCATGATGGAAATCAGTTAAAAGTTTTACACTGCAACTTCGGCTTGCTTTTCATGCAAGAATACTTTTGTACAAAATAAATCTAACAGGAGGAGGACAAGCCTGGAATATCTTTTATTTCTCATTTTATGAGAAATCTCTGGTAGCTCACAAACCTCATATATACCCTCCTTCCAAATAATTTCAGATACTTGTTAGTGCCCTGTAGTTAGCCTCGTGAGCTGTTCTTTGGTTTGTTCAACTAAGAGTTTCCCCTCAGCTTAGTCACCAAAAAAACAAACACTTCACAGTGCTGCTTTTAGAACATACTACAGTGCAAATTGTGTGTGCATGTGCTTAACTTGGCACCGTATGGGTTTGATTCTGCAAAGCAATGAATGCTGCTCCTGACCCAAGTAGCCTTGTCCTCAATTGTGTGTTAATAACATACTTGCAATATATTAATAGGCTAAGGGGTCCATTCTGGGTGGATGTCTGGACTGAAAGTGGGAAATGGTAGACTACAGGATTTGTGTAGCTCATGGTTCCTCTTGGAGCTACAGTGCATAAACTGCTTTGAGAAACCAATCTTCATTTCTATGCCAAAATTTAGTCACCAAAATTACTGCTCACTTGTGAAATCACAAACCTTATCAATGCTGTGGTTTTCAGTGTGCTATCAGAGCCCACTAGAAAAACACATTTTACATACTGAAAAAGAAGTCAAATGCTCCCAAACAAACAGAAACTACTAAAGGGATTTATTTATCATAACCAGACAAGCATTTGAAGTTAAAATTGGTTGCATTTTCTGCTAGTGTACGAAACAAAAATTGAAAGTAGCATAACTTGAAGGAAATGAAGGTATTAAGAAAAGAGAAGGTATGGCAAAAATTTGAGACCTTTTGAGAGTACGGTAATTTCACAATTATAAGCCGCACCTGATTATAAGCCGCACTTCCCAGTAGCTGGATAGAGCACGGGATTTTTCCATATATAAGTCGCACCTGAATATAAGCCACACTTTTTTTTTTTTTAAAGCGAGTATCCATGTGCAACAAAGTAACGAGTTAGTAACAGAATCGCACCAGTGCGGGTTTGGTATCAGGTGCTCAAGTTGCAACAGTTTCCATAGACCAGCGAAGCCTTTAAAGGCAGCCCCAAGTGCCCTCCCCAGCCGGCTCTCACTCCTGGGTTGGCATTTCACTGGGATTTGTCCATAGATAAGCTGCACCTGAATATAAGCCGCACTACTGGGGTAGGCTGGATTCTTCAATGAAAAAGGTGCGGCTTATAATCGTGAAATTACTGTAGTCTTCAATGGATTTATTTACAGTGTTTTAAGACACTATTGAGCCAAACAACTATTCTACTCTTTGGCTGGAGTTTATATCTTCATTTGTAAGTGACATATAGAAGTCCTTCCTTGTACGTCAGCTTCAGATCTCATTTCAGTTTGAGTGTGAGCCTACCACTTCTGGTAAGAGAGTAAACAGGAAAGAACAGGGGATAATTGAGAAATAGGTGAGAGATATTAAGGAAAGTAATTGAAGTCAGTGCTGCTCTACATCTGTCAAAAAGAAATAGAACAATTACATGCTGTGAAGATGAAGAAAAATGTGTACTGAGTAATTTTCTTTTAGCATTCAGGGTCAATATGCTTCAGAGTGTAAATGAGCAGTTTAATGGAGAGAATTAAATGAAAGGCCAAATCCTGTAGCATAGCATTATTCTTTCTCTTCTCTACAACCTGGTTTTAAATTTAGCTGAGTCCATTTGACACAGATCTACTGGACTTGTATGAACCTTTACTGCTAAGGAACCAGCTGGGTTGTTTCTGTTATATTCGGTCACTGCCAGCCTTACAGCCAGGAGAAACTGGTGTGACTGGGAATCAGAGCAGTTGCTGCAGAGACTGCCAGCCCCAGTTCTGACCTATATGACTGTGGAAGCTCAGCAAGAATCTCATCAGGACAGTAAATTGTCTCAAGAAACATTTTGCATGAGCAGTATCCAAAACCAAGTCAAGTGTCATGAACTTTTTGTCCTCTTAAAGCATATGGTTCAATATATGTTCACTGAGGTTTTGTGAAAATTTTACTGGAGCTGAGATGGTGGAAAACGGCATCTTGTGGTTTGGGGAACTAATCTGACTTCACACCATTGGAAAAATATCAATATAGTCTAGTTGACCCTGATAATATCTGTCACATGGGAAACTTGCAGAATTAATGACAGTAATTTTTTTAAGCTAAGGCTTGTCCGTCTGGAGTTCTGTTTTTACTGCAATGCAAGCCATGATGAAGTGGCAGGGCTGTGAAGCTTTCACCTTGATTTCATGTGGGAGGGAATAACAGAGAGAAGGGGATGAAGAGGGCACCTGTGGCAAGGGACATTTTGTTTGGAAAAAGTACTTGTACTAAGTTATGTATTTCCTTCTTTTTTTAACCAGTAAGTGTTTAGTAGAAAGATTATAAGACAGGTTTTACCACAATCTTCTGTGTTGTTACTTCAAAATATGCAGATTGTTTTTGAACTGGCTACATATGCTTTTGTGTTAGCTTCCAGTATGATCCTGAAGTGACAGGCAAATGCCATGATAGAATAACTATCCTCCTCTGCTCTTCCCTTACTACTTCCATGCCTTTTCCCTTATTTCAGTGGTAGCAATCATTGGGCTCTCCCATGAGCCAGTTTAATTCACTGTAACAATAGAAAACTGTCATGGATTTTCCTATTTTTTTTCTCCTTTTTTAGTGAACTAGTCTGGCACATATCAGACTGGATTTGATGTATGGAAAAGCTGGTACAAAGCCGTTCCTGTGTTGCAAATCAAACTTCTAAGAGTGTGCCTCCTAGAGATATTAATGAAATTTTCGCACTATTTAAATGGTGGGGTTTTTTTTAAAGTTAGGGTCATCCCTAATTGTAGCATGTCAGCCTTGCTACCCACATCTCAAGAGGCTCCAAATAAACATTCATTCTGTCCTCCCGAGATCTCCTGACATTAGAGAGACCTTGCTAAGAAAAAAGGAAGGCAAAGAGATTTACACTGATGTTTCTAAGGGCAACATTAACCATCTTGTAGCGAGCCTGGTGCCCATTTTTGGCAGTCATCAATTGCCAGTTGGCCAGACAAGTGATCATTGCATCCATGCAGAGAAGCATCTGCGGCTTTTCAACATGTCTCAGACACTGAGGATTCATGGCACATGTGGAACAGTGGGATCAAGCATGGAGAGCATGTGTGAGAGTGAGCCTGTGCATGCATGCAGCAAAGCTGATTCATGGAAAGACAAGTAAATCCAGAAGTGTATTAGTCCTACTGAGTCAACAGAGCTTACCTAGTAGGCC
Source organism: Sialia sialis (assembly GCA_009812075.1). NCBI lineage: Eukaryota > Metazoa > Chordata > Aves > Passeriformes > Turdidae > Sialia > Sialia sialis. The sequence goes on along the minus strand of VRYO01002734.1, from coordinate 40,314,331 downwards.
TCTGCTGGATTCTCATCACTCTGTTTATGAGAGATGTCGGGTGAGTACATTCAGTCAATGCAAGCTCCAGTTTGACTATATTTACCTGTACCTGTTATCAACATTCAGGATTAGGGTTACTCTGGAGTGTAGACAAAATCTTAGTTATCCTCTTACTTCAAGAGATCACTAGTGAGCAAGGTGGGAATTTTTCCTGAGAGAAAAAATGAGAACATGTTTTCCTGCCATTAGAACAGCTAGATAATTTGGCCTGTTGGTAGTAATGATCAAATATTCTTTAATTTTTTTCTAAAGAAGTGCATGGATTTTCCAAGGGCAGAAGTACATCTAGCTATTTGTTCATAGAGAAACAATAAGATGCGGTAGGGTGCCTATTTTGTTATGCAACTGTTGATCATGACAAAATTTCAGGAATCATTCCTCTGACAGTATTATGTAGAGATAGATGGAAGGAGGAAGAGCTGAGAGTGGGTAGGAAAGTGAGCTACCTGAAATTTTACGTTACTGTGAAAGCTAACCTTTACTTTATTTTGTACAAAAGAAGACCAGAAAAATAGGAGTACTTAATTCAGGTAATCATCCAGACAGGATGAGGAGTGTTAAAAAGCTCATAACCCCTTTTCTGAATCACTGTCTCAAAACCCAGTACTTGAGACCTTGCAAGCCTTGAAAACAGGCAAACACTGGTCCTTTCTCATTTTGAGATTTTTTTTTTTAAACATTGTATGATAGAATTATAAGGTTGGAAAAGACATCTAAGATCAAGACCAACCTCTTTCCTTTAACTTAAGTGGGTTACAGGGTTACCACTACTTTTTTCTGTTAATGTTTTCTTCCTTTGATGTAGGCAGCTTTTGGAAAGAATGAGAATCATGAAGTCATGGAAAAGATCATGTCGAAAAAGCTAAAGTTGGAAAAGATCGTGAAGTTCAACTGCCAACTCAACACTGCCAAGTCCACCACTAAACCATGTTCCCAAGTGCCACATCTGCCCATCTTTTAAATACCCCCAGGGGTGGCAACTCCTCCATTTCCTGGGCAGCCTGTTGCAATGTTCAGCAAACCTTTCAATGAAAAAATTTTTCCTAATATCTAAACTTCCCCTGCCACAATTTGAGGACATTTCCTCTTGTCCTATGACTTGTTATCTGGGGGAAGAGTCCAACCCCCACCTGGCTACACCCTCCTTTCAGGCAGCTGTAGAGAGCGATAAGGCCCTGAACTTCCTTTCCTCCTGGCTGAACACCCCCAGCTCTCTCAGCTGCTCCTCATCAGATTTGTTCTCCAGACCCTTCAACAGCTTTGTTGCCCTTCTCCGGACTCACTCCAGACTCTCAATGTCCTTTTTTTAGTGAGGGGCCCAAAACTGAACACAGGATTTGAGGTGTGGCAATTTTTTTTCCTTAAAACAGTAGGATTTTTCTTAAAATACTAGGGTTTTTATACAGTGAAATAAAAACCCTTTGAGGTTTAGTTCAAAACCCTTCAAATCAGTTCATATGGTGGGAACAGAAACATTCATATCACCCTTTGGCACCTTTGATACCACTTAGATTCAGATCAACGTGTGGCATGGGGATCTTTGGAGCTGTGATGTGTAACTCAGGCATCTTTGCCCTGGGCTCCTTCAGTTTTTCTTCTGGTCCTTTGATAAGGATGTCATAGAAATGGCACCTTTATATAAAAATTCTACAAGTCTCTCTGAGCAGGTAACTCAAAGCAAATTATTTGCTTATACAAGTTAAATAAAATACTCTCTTCTTTGGCAGTAAGTTCATCCTGTCCACAAATGCCTGTCACTTTATGTCCTGATCTGTGAGTCTTGTTTCTACACTGCAAACATGTTGATGCAGAAGTTCCTCCTGACACTATTCAATCCCTCTTATTTCAGTCTGTTCTGCATGAAAAAGACATTTTCCAGCACCTGTGTTCTCACTGGTGCCTTCAGCAAAGCCCTGCAGATGAACCATTAGAAATACATGCTGACCTTAACAAAGAAGGAGCCGACATACTTCACTCATAATACCCAGAGAGCAATCAGACAGCATCCCAGTGACATTCATCACAGCTTCTGGCAACAGCCTTTAATTCATCTGGTATTTAACCAGGGTGAAATACCCTGTAGCTATATCATGTTTGTTGGTGTTAGATGAACCCAGCTCATCACCCACTCAACTAAAGTTCAAGATTTAACACCAATCTGTGGTCTGCAGGCAATTCATCTCCTGCACAAAATACTTGTCTCCTCTTTGTCCTTTATTATATTTTTTTATTCACCAGAACCTGTTTTCTAAACTCCAGTCTGCTCACCTCCAACACATAATTGAATTGTTAGCCTGGATTTGAGAGCTATGCTACATTGTGGCACAAGTCAGAGATGCAGCCCATCAATGACATAATTAAGCCCAGTGATTACAGGCAAATTTTCATATTTAAAAGTTAAGAGTATTCAAGTGTGTTTTCAGTGTTTGAACGCTAAAGTGATATGGCTTCAGCATCCTTTTAAAAAGATGTATGGGAATGGGATACAATTAGGAGCAATAGCTCAGATAATTAATAGCTATGTGTCTCATACTCTTTCACTGCTGAGTCTTTAAAGGAATTAAATGGACTTTTTTCAGTGTGATTCTGATCAAGAGAAGTAAAGGGAAACTAATCAGCCACTGGGGGCTAGAGCAAATTTACTGGGTATTAATCATGGCCTGGTGCAGTCCTGTTGGATGGCCTCCCCTGATTTTATGATACTAACATCTTTCTGCATACAGAATGTGTTCTAATTGAATTCTCTAATGTTGTGAAGTTGCAGGAGTAAAACTTTCTGGATTGAATTCTGGTTCCATTGGATTCTAGAGGCTCCTACTGATTTTAATAAGGCTGATTTCATGCCCTGTGTGAGTCTAGGTACAAACCACATTATTGTTCATATAAATTTTTAGGGGGGGGAAAGCATTTAGCCTACCTTTGAACACTTCACTTTAGCTTTAAATATATCTAAAAGACTTTAACATTTTTTTTTAATTAAAATTGACCATCTGTATAACAAAAGGAAATCTCTAAAGACTTCTTCACCCAAAGGCCAGCTTCACCAACTTCATCAGGCTAACTGGGAGCCCTAGACAAGTAATCTTGACCTTGAAAACAAGAATAGGGACACAATAACTGTATAGAAAACACAAGGAGGGGGTTGTGAATCCTATATGAATGATGCTAGAAGCAGAAGAAAATCCACATCACTGATTGAGATGGAACAGTTTTCCAGCTATCTAAAAAGTTAAAAACAGTGAAGTACATTTTAATGGTTCCCAGCATTCAAAAGAGAATGACTGAAGGTCCTCAAATAACTAGATTTAAACAGTAAGTCTTGACTACTTTTTAGAGCAATGGTAAAACTTGGTTTCAGTTTCCAAATTTTTCATCAGTGTCAAAGGGTGGAAATGTTCTCTTCCTCTTCTTTTTTTTCCCCTGGATTGAAGAACATTGAGATTCCGGGATGATCATTTGACACTAGTAATTAAGTACATAGACAGAACACCAAGGACAGATTTTTCTTAAAACCATAACGGTAGCAAAAATTAACATTGTTAAAAGAGTGAAATTAAATTTGGCAAAGTACCAGAATTATTACAAGGTGTTTAGTTCTGTGTTCATCAACACTGAGCAATCATCTGGCAGTGCTGAACCAGGCATTCTTACTCTTCGGGTGAATTAACTGAAGTGCAAGATACAGACTTTGAGCTATTCATGGACATGCAGGGCTTAATACTGAGTGCCCTGAGACCCCATGTATTGCTTTTTGGCCACTCACCTGGACTGTGTAGAGGCAAGGGGATCACTTGCAGTTAGTTGATCTTTGTATACAGCAGATAACCAGGACCAGAAGAAGCAGTTTATGAACTCCTACTCCTACAGGTGAGATACTACTTACCTGATTATACTGTCATTTTCTGTAGAGCCCTTGTGATATAAATGGCCCTTCATATAGTGCTGAAGGCCCTGAGTCAGTTGTGGGTGAGTGTTGTCACCTTTCCCTTCCTATCTGCTGGAGATGACCTGGAGCAGGAACAGTACAACAGGGCTTGCTCCTCAGCAAAATTCAGAGCCTGGTAGTTAACCTAAAGCAAAGCTAAGCGTGCATTACATAAATACTGCAGCACCTGTTCCTAAGGTGCTGTAATCACTGACAAGTGATTACAAATTATTGGTTGTAAGGTTCAAATCAGTGACATCCATGGGAAGAGGGCCGTGACCTCTGATAGCAGGGGCATGTGGACAATGGGGTGCAGAAACTGCTGTAGCTAATTCCCCAGAGATGGAGACAAAACCCTTCAGGCTTCTGCCTTTTAATTGAGGCACACTCTCTACCCCTACACTAAGCAAACACAGATCATTCAACACACCTATAACAAGGCAACGTGCTGTTGTTGCAGGCAAACTCTTTGCATCTGTGAATTGCTATATTCAAATAGTCCTGTGTGTGACACCTACACAGACAAGTTCAAGCTGATTTGAGTCAACAGATATGACTATTTAACACAGTGAACATACAACAGATAAAGCAGTTCTTTTCTAGTATCAACCCTCCACTGTCTGTGCGTTGACACTTCCCACACTCCAGGATCGATGTTTTATTACTGTGATTTCTTCTCAGTCTTGATGTTCTGAAATGACCCTTTTAAACCTGATTGGTGCTCTGTAAAACAGTATGGAAAGTATCATGGTTTGAAACACACATATATTCTTATGTGTGCCTGATAGGTAAATTCAGGATGAGAGAGAAGGACCTTCTTAAAATGTCTTTAAGTGAAAAGCATGTCTAGAATATCTATTTAGGTCTTGTGGTGTTCCCTATGCATTTGACAGCATATATCAATGTTCTGAAGGCATCACTCACATACATGAGTGGGATGTGATTGCAATGAAAGATGCAGTTTTCATGGAGGTTAAGTGTTGCAAAGTGTTGAGTGAAACAATGAAAAAAACCCTAAAATGTCACAGCACCTGTCTGGAGTTTCTGAAGCTGTATTTGACATTTAAACCAGAATTGGTGCTGGAGTTTCATTTTTAAGAACAAGGACACAGAATGTTAGAAGGAGTTTCTGTAGGTGATTCATTGGAAGTTCACATTAAGATCAGCTTCACAACTATCCTGCTTTCCCTTTGTATTGAAATATAAGTTGTGTGGCTTTGCAATACCAAATTTATGGACGATCTATTAGTTTGAAGGGCATTACAAGGGATATAAACAGTCATTCTTATTGTGATTATAGTCATAACATTTATTCCATGTTAGGATGGATTGACACATAACGATTGCCTTTAATTGCTTCTATTTGACCATCTTCCAGCTTTACTGTTCTAGTTGCTGAGAGTTTTCTCCCATATAGATCAGTCTGTAGATCCAGTCATTGCAAGGATGCAGAAAAGCCTCCAGTCCCCACTCCCATCACACAAACACACAGATCCAGTTGAATTTTGCGCTGGTCAGGGATGTTTCCCTTCTGTCTGTCTGCTCTGGTGCAAAACACTGAACGGTGCCAGCCCCCATTTCAATGTGCAGCCACAGAGTCCAGCTTGGCAGCGTGCATCCCGCTGCGGCTGGCCCTGAGCAGGCAGTGCTGTCACTGCTGCCACATCAGCTCTGATCTAGTCTGATTCAGCCTGCTGCTATGGAGTCACTTGAGGGGATCCTTGTGGGGATACCAAAGCAAAAACACTTTTTGCTTCTAGCATGAATATTTCTATTTTGGACACAAGGATCTTTCTTTTCCTCTAGTGGGATTTGGAGCAAAGACCACTGGCAGTTGTACCACCTGCTGGATGTAGCTGCTGGAGGGTGTCATCTCCCCAAATCCCCTTCTGTGCAGTTCTACTTACAGTCTGGTATAATATATATATACAGCAGATGTGTTGTTACAAAACAACAAAATACTAGGCCTAATTACAAAAAAGCAACACTTTACTTCATGCAAAGAAGGTTGGCCAGGTCCTTCCATTACTGAGGAAGCACTCTTTTTAACCCAGGTGCAACACATGAATAAATTTTGCCAAAATGCCAGACACATGATGCTTCCTACGTTCTTGCAAGATATCCTGCATTCCTTCCCACTGTACTGGAATGCTGAGCAACAGCAGCAGCATGAAGCTACCAAGGCAAAAATGACCCAGCAAAGCTGAAGATAACCTGCCACAGCTGCTGCCCAATATCAGAACTTAGGTATCTATGGATTAAATTGGCAGTTGTCTAAGTTTCCTAATTTTTGATGCAGACTTCATCCCTGGGACTAATTAGTTGTTGTGCATTTTACAGCAGCAGAAAAAGTTGTGGGAACATGCCACTTCAAAAATTAGCAATTTGTAAGGCTAAACTTTAGGCATTCTCCTTTAAATTGTGATCCTGTTAAAATATCAGGGCAAAGGAATTGGATTTGATCATTCTGTTACCTTTTTATTTGGTAGTAAACAAAAGTTGGTATTTGTGACTTAACTGTTCAAAGTTTGTTTTTCCCAGCTGGATGTGCCTCCAAGGATGGACATTGCCTTTGAATTAGATTTCGCAATTGTCATTGGCTGCATCCTTGATTACTGAAATTAAGAATGGCTCAGACTCTTATCTAAGAAGAGCAGGGTGGAGAGCTAGGTAAATGTTTCTTCCCTTGGCCTATCTCCATGTCGGGACAGGGAGTGGTTTATTTGTCTAATCAGCCTGTGATCTGAGGGTTTGTTTTGCAAAGGAGCATGTGGGGCTGATGTTCTTGAGTTCCCAAGCCTGAGGCAGTAGTGCTGGGAAAAATGTAGTTGGGGCCCATCCTTAATATTTATAAAGAGAACATAGAATTTTTTCTTTTTTTTCTCTTTTTCTTTTTCTTTGCCTTTTCCTTTTTCATAACCAAAACCAGTCATGCAGCAAAGCAAAAGTAAGTCAGAAATAAGTATTTTATTTATAACTCAGTGCATTAAAAAACCAACCAAACAACCCCAAATGTAGTCCAGTTCAAGCTTTATGTCATTATGTTGTACTTGCTCTTCCTCTTCTCAAAATGACAGTTCTGGGATCTTGATGTCCACCTGTGGAAGAGTGATTCCTGGACAGAGCATCTGGCTCCTTGTGTGAGTCCTGAGGCAGTCGGTTCTGTTGGGGGATATGGACTTGCCTCTGGCTCTGACATGTGGTTGTGTGAGTTGCTTGATGGGGCTCAGTGGTGGCTCTGCCCTGCTGAATGCTGCCTTGTTTTGACTTTCTCATATGAGTCAGTTTGCACTTCTTAATTATTTTTGTAGTGGCCATTCACTTTAGGAGGTATTGCCCCTCCCTCCCAGCCTTTTCTATTCCTACAGCATTCTCAGTCTGCTGGGAGGGGTATAGCCTTTCCCGGTTCTACATCTAATAGATTTACTTTGATTTACTTTCTCTTTGCAACTTAAAGCACAATACTTATGGCTCCTTCTTGTCTGAGGAATTTTGAGAAACCACACAGAAGTAAGGATATGGATGTTGTAGGCATGAAGATGGGGGGGCGGGTTTGTACGAGTAATGCAAAGAAGATTTAAGGATTTGACTCCTGAAGCGGCTTTAATTGCTAGCAAGGCCAGAGGAAGAAAACACTTGGTGTACACTGTGTGCCATGACTTCTGCTGATCTGGGAGTAGTACACAGCACTGTGCACAGCCGAGCCCCTCTGGTCTCACTCAGGGCTGCATACTGCACATACATCCACATTGGCACAGAATTAAACACGGTCCTTCCCTTTGGTAACCGATGTACAACTGTTTTACATGCTAATTAGATTCATGTCATAACCTGTCTTTCACTTATAGACAGGTCCTAGACACAAGAACAGAAATTTTAATGCCCTTCCAAATCCAGCCTGAGCCATTTTCTCAGATCAGAGCCATTAAAGCTGCAAGTGCACAAGGAGGGTATGTGTAACTCAGTTACAGGAGAGAGGACTATACTCAGCTGCAACTGATGTGGAAATTGAGTATGGATACTGCAAATCACTGTGGAATTATATAAGCTGGCATTAAACAAGCAGCAGGCCAAATTAGCCCTCTACTGAGCTGCATGCTGCTGTGCTTACACAGCTACTGAGTTAACATATCTAAATGCAGCACAGCTATCTCTACATATTGCTGCATTTTGCTTGTAGCTAAATCCAGTGGGGACCAAAGAATAGGAATTGCTTAAAATATCTGGTCTGCCTTACTGCAAGTTTAGCATCTTCTCTCATCTCAAAGCTCGAGACTGTTCTGAAGCAAGGGAAAATCCTGTGTGTCCCCAAGGACACTTTTCTGCAGACTAATTCCCTGGAGCTAGAACCAAAGAGTGCTGCATTTGTGCTTTGAGACGGGCCTGCTGTGGTTGCAAATCCTGTGTTTTAATTGCCAGAGGCCATGCAGCACTGCCCCATGAGTAGTGGCATGGGATCCAGGAAGAGGCAAGAATTTCTTGGCCTGGATTCAGTTCTATGCAGAGAGACTGGTACTTGCAGAGGGCACAAAAGGTGTGCAGGGGCAGCTGGAGAAAGGCCAGGGATGCAGAAGAGAAAAAGAGTTTACAGGCAAAAGCACCTTCATAAAAATAAGCAAAGTACTAAAATAAAATAGTGTAATAAGTACTTTAGAGAAGAAGTACATAAGCTAAGAGGGCACCCATCTTCCTTGAGAGAATACCTATCTTTTCAAAATGTTTAGCCTTGATGTCTCTTTTTGGAAGTGCAAGAGAGATGTACTGAACATTTTTTAGAAATTATACTCAAAACACTCAAAGCTGGATCTTCCAATTACATGTAGACCAGCACAGCCTGTTTGGTAGAAGTCACAACTAACATTACAAGTCTGTTAATAGCAAAGCTTCTTGCCCTGCTCTATTTAGCACTGTGTGATTTTCCCTTTTGTTCCTTTCCAAAAAATCAGTTATTTCAGAAGTAATCATAAAGGTCAAAATGTAAAAGAAGAGCTAATGGTCTTTCTGTATGATAATAATTGCTGGCAAGTTGCTTGAAGATTAGATACACAAGACTTTTTCAGGAAGCTACTCTGGGGTAGGCTTTAAAAATGTATTTTGCAAAAACTCACAGCTTCTTTATCAAATGCTTCATTTTCATACAAATTTTGACTGAGCAGAGAAAGACCATCTTTAAGGATTGCCCATCTGAGGTCAGTGCAAAAGAATGGAACAGATTTTTTTAATAATTATTTATAAGATGTCTGCTTTCATAACCCTGTTCCTTGAGTGTCAGACAACCTCAGGGACCCTTGGCCACCCCCCTCCATGTGTTGGTCATCAGTAATGATTCATTCCTTGAAAAGCATGGAGCAACTTAAATCCATGTATGTTTGCCTCCCTCCACATGATGTCCATCTTCTTTTGGCATGCTCCAAGCAAACTGCTAAGGATATGGAATTTAAGACTTGAAAGTATCAGGAACACAACATTTCTTCAGGTCTCCCTACAACTCAGTTGCTGTTTTCAATGGAAACATCATTGGTAATGTATTTGTAATGTTTCTTTTGATCCTACAGCCAAAAAGCTCCTCAGAGGTGCACTCTGGGCATCGATATTACCTCACTCATAGTTCTAGGGACTGCTACCTTTTGCCATAATTCTTATTCGTAGTTTGGTAACTCTAGTAGCCCCAATCATTTTGCAAGGTGCTGCACAAATCCTTTGGGGTTTATCTAGAAAATATTTTACATTCCTAGTTTAAATGGTTTAGCTGATTGACTGATAGTGTAACAATATACTAGGCTGGACAGACCATTGATCCTCATTCCAGGACTCAAATGTTATTGTCTCTCTTTACATTTACTGTAAATGCTCCAGAAATGTTTGTGCTCTAGGGAAAGAAAAAAAAAAAAAAAAAAAAGTGCAGTCTCTACCTCTTTCAAATATATTGGGAACAACAATCTCAGCTAAAAATGTAATCTAAACTGCCAACCTGGCTGTCTCTTCCAAGGCCTGATAAGATTTAAAGTCTAAGATCACAGTGAAAGGTCTTCTTGCAAGACTGCCTAAAGTAGTTTAAGCATCACCACCCCATCTCATCATTAAAACACTGAATTTGGACAAGCATCTGCACCAGCACTCCTGCTTCACAGTGCCAGCAGAACCAGGTTCATTGGAAGAGCCTCTGTCCTCAGTAATTTCTTGAATTCATTCAGCTATACTTGCAAGAGAACATCCCTCTATGGCTGGGATAGACAGACAAGATCAGAAAGAGCCACAAAATGACTGGTGGCTTTTTCTTGGCTTTTGACCATGGCTCCTAAAACTAGTAAATAGGATGTTGGTTTCTAAAACTAGTAATTAAGGTGTTCCAAGAATCTAAAGCAGTTTCCCTTTAAGGGAGGGAAGAGCTGCTTGCTGGACATGTCCTGGTGAACGACACCTGCCTACAGTAGGTGAACAGAGGTGGAATTTTTGACATTTTGTCCACTATCATGAAGTGGTAGCAAGTTAAACACTGGATGAATGTGTCAGACTGGTCTATATATGCCTTTGCAGCTAGAGCTGTAAATACTTTAAACTGCAGTCTGCCCTGCATACTGCTTGGAGTGGATAAATGCATTTGCTTTGTACCACTTTCCAGGGACAGATAAATCCTCCCCCAGGGCTGACCTGTAACAAGGACCATCAAGTTCCCAACTTTTTCATTAAAGGTGTTTTGGCTGATTGGTATTGTCTGAAGATCTCTCAAAAACTGTCTTATTCACAGAGCAGAAAGACTTGTTCACAATTCTTAGCAAAGTCAGCACATGTTGTCAGCTAATTGTTGGAGAATGCTTCATATGGAGCTCCCCTCTCTGGGGATAGATGTCAGTGTTGGAAGGGAATAGGTAGACAAAGAGAGCGAATGCTTGTCAAGGAACACAGAGATTGACAGGAAAATGCATTATTTTCTGAAACCTGGAGATGATATCACGTTTGGTCAAGTTGGAGGTGCTTTTTTTTTTATCAGGATGCCTACTGATTGGAAAGGTAAACGAGTCTGGAACAGGGCTGTTTGATTCAATGTTGTGCCACAACCCGGCTTTACACAGAATTGAGGTCATACATGCTATCTTCTCTCATTTCTGGCAGCTCTGTGTTTTGGCTCCCTTCTGCAGAGCACCATGGAGGAAGGCACATGGAGTTCCATGTTGAAGCACCTTTGGGGCACAGCAGCAGAAATTTTTAATAAATGCACCACTAGAGGGCATTTGCTCGTTCTCACAGCTGGAATGGAATCCTGTTCACAACTGCAGAATGTCAGAGCAGTATTTGCAGCTAAAGGTATAAGGTCCTGGAGCTCAGAACCTCCCACACATTTTTTCTTTCTATAATGAATACATCCTTGTGCTTTGTGTCCTCAAAAGAAGAATATACTGAAATGCCTTAATAAGCAAAGTTTAAGATGGTATATCAAGCTCTGCAAGTAACCGAAGTTTGACAATGATCATCCTGAATTAACAGAAATGGATGTTTGCTTATTTTCCTACAGGTTCAGAGGGAGCAAACAGGCTTTGAGAGAAAGAGGGAGGAACTCAGTTTGACTAATGCCACTATGAATACACTGGATTAATTTGAACTATTCCTCGTAGATATGCTGAAGGAAGTCAGGAGAATGTTCTCACTATCTAATACAGTGGTCTTTTTTTGCTATGCTTTAATTCTACCTGAGAACTAAAGAAGTACATATATTTATAAATTTTAATTTAGATGTGCTCCCTTCATGAGTTTGGTTGATTGCTTTGCTTTTCTAAGTATTGCATGTGGCTGTGGCTTCACCATGGTACAGTTGGTTTTATGAACCCTGGGGAGCTCATGTGGTAGCTGCAGAGCAGTCTCAGAGCCACACTGCAGCAGGAAGGCCTGCACACAGCTGGCTGGAGATTGGTCAGACATAGCCCACAACACATCAGTGTGGCTATTGATTCACCCATGGTCAGTTATTTTCCTTTGTGTGTAGACTTTCTCTCCTCCTCTCTCAAAGAGGTCCCAGCACAAGGTATCTCAGTCCTTCTCTTCAATTCCGCCATTTCCAGAGAGGAGGGAAAATAATTTTATTTCAGTTCTAAAATAAAACTCCAATGGTCTCCATTTGAGAGATATGATCAAGTTTCTCCACTTGACAGACTTGATTCCAGGTTAAAGAGAATCCAAACCTTCCTGTCCAGTTGTCTTCAGGCTTGCTTTCTGCAGCTAAGGGATGATAGTCCTGCACTAGTGCAGGCTAAGCCTCATCCCTTCCTCCACCCTTTCTGAGCAGAAATTCTCAAATGTGCCATACTATGCCAAATCCTTTACAATGGTTTTGTGATGTGAGTTGGTATCTGCTGGAGATGCTGAGCTGAGATGTGAACTCATTTCACAGAGGGCTCGACCTGAATTCCCTGAAGTGAGAGTCTCGTCCTTTTATTCACTGAGCTCCCTCTTTTTGTACTTAATCAAATCCTAAATCCTCTGAAGTGAAAAAATGCACATTTTGTTTTCAATGACTTGCTGAAGCTGAATGCTTCTTACAACCAGCAAGGCCTATGAAACTAGTATTTATTAAGGATGAGTGATTTCTCACACTTATTCTGTTTCTATCCAAGGCTGCCAACTTGGTCCACCTGGGTTTCAGAACTGAGATATCACATTTCCCACGTCTCATGCCTTCTCTATACTTGCCCTGCATTATTTATTAAGGCACTGAGTGCTCCTGGGGTTCGCTGTCAGGCAGGGTCAAACTCCTTTGGGCTCACCTCTGCTGCCGCAGTGTTGGAAGACTGATGCACCAGCCAGTTTATTGAGCAGACTGGTCCTGCAGCTTGTACTGCAAATGGGAACTTAAAAGCTACTCAGTGGAGAAACTCAGAGGAAACTGGGAATCAAAGAAGAAGTAAGGACCTGGGATTTCTGACTCTGCAGGAAGATAAGTAGATTAATTGGTGTCTCCCTCAGAGCTGTTTTGGCTATCAATTCTTTCAGGGCAGGCAAGGCTGCAATATCCCTGCTGGCAGTAACACTCTTAATGACTGAGTTGATCAAATCAATGTCATCCATTAGAACCTTTCTTGCCAGTTTGGGCTTGTAAAAGAATTTCAGCAACTTTTCCATTCAGAGGCTTACCAAACTGGCTCAGAAGTGGGAAAAAGCTATTAAAGATTTTTTTCTATTTTTAAACTGCTGATTGGATGCCCCCTCTAATCATTCAGATTCATCATTCACATAAAACATGTATCTGGTTAACTAAGGCTCTAATTTGGAAATTTGTTGTGCTGCCTGTTGTTCCAGTGAAAGAAGAGTTGTAGTGGCATGGCCTGCATGAACACCTTTTTTCCCCTACAACTGTGATATTTCTGTAACTTAGGAACAGTGGCTGATTACAATAGGAGAAAAGCATAAACGATCATTAGTGACTTGGGGAAAAAAGTTAAAGAAAACTTTAAAAAATTAACAGTTACAGAACTGTTAGTTTTCATGGTGTCTCTTTATATTCCAAGAGATAGGCAGTGTGGCCCAAATCTCCCTGAGATGATGGGGAGTGTGAGTGCTCCATTAAAGCTGGTGTTTGGATGAGACCATAACTACTGCTAGCAGCAAAAGAAGATGCATATACATGTGGGTCATCCTTGGACTGTAGAAGAGGGGCAGACACTTCCTAGATCTTGAAAGTCAAGTTTCATATTTTAAAATTCTGGGTCACTTCATTAATTAAAAAGTTATGTTTTTAAAATTCTTTCTAATCAAATGCACTGTGGCATTGGGAGCTGGAGTGGTTTTTTGTCTGAAGACTTTATCATCCATCAAAACGTGCTTCATTAAAACAGCTGGATCTTGTGTTTGAGTCTTCATAACTGAACTGAATGTTTAGACTGTCCTTTTCCATCAAATGTGTGATTTAACAGTGCAGCAGTGGAAAAATCTAGGACAGTTTCTGAATTGCAGATTTCTGTACTAGCAGTTTGCGAAGCAGGAAGAAAAAGAAATGACAGACTGCTGGCAGAAAAGTACAATTGTACTACAATAAGCAAACACCACATTCCATTTGATGGACAGCAGTGCTGATTCCCATAGAGAAGGGCTGGGATCCATGTGGATTAGTTCCTCGTGAAATGTGCACAGAAATCCAAATATTTTCCTCTCAAGCATTTTGGTTGCCATTCTGTTTGCTTCTAGAGTCACTTACTAATATTAGAAGCCGCAAACTGTGAAACTGAAGTTGCAGGAAAGGCATTGGGTGTTTGCAAAAAAAAAAAAAAAAAAAAATTAGACCAGCTTGGGTCCATCTTGCAGTCTTTCGTTCTACAAAGCTTCCCATAGCCCTGTGTGTGTCTGTGTGTATGCCCACGCACGTGGGTTCCCATTTGCTACAAATGGTTCTGTCCCTTTTCTTCAGGGTCTGTCAGAATGAGTGTCTGTACAATGTTCAGCTCTGCGCTTGACTGAAAGCTTGAGAAGTTAAAAGCTTTTAGAACAGTCTTAGGAAAAAAAACAACATGCACATGTAACTAAAAACACATGAGAGAAGAGAAAAAGAGAAATAATGCAGCATGCAGTAACATTTGGAACCTTTCTCTCTTTTTATCAGTATCAGAGAGGCTCAGCAAGAAAGGGACCCCTGGAATCCACAGGGTCCTTCTCAGAAACTCAGCAACAGCTGAACAGTGCATGAGAGCTGAGGCTTCAGGGAAAACCTCCATGAAAAATAAAAGGAAAGGAAAGAAAAAGGGAAAAAACCAGGTTTTTTTAAAGCCCTGTACAGATGCAGTGACAATTTGATGAGTCCTTCTGCTTTTTTTCCTTTCATGCAAACTGATAGTCTGCTCCTGGGAAAGGTCTACAGTGGTTGTAAGCATCCTATTGTCTGCTTGAAGTTACAAGCTGAGTGGATAAGCTAAGAAAAGCAGCATTGTGAAAAAGTGAAAAGGTATTTGACAATGTCAGGAATTCTGTGTTACTGGTGGACACACACTCAGAGCTAAGGCTCATAGGCAAACTCTCAGCATTAAGCAAAATTGCAGTGGAACCAATGTAATGCCAGTGCCAAACACTCAAAAAGACACTAAATTCTGCCTCACAAGGTCATGAGAGTATTATAATACTGCATGGCTTTTTCAGGCAATTATATGCTGTTTTGATATGCTTTCTGGTTTTTTAACTGCTGTGGGTTGTGTTCTCACGGTTTGCCCTGCAACCACAGGGATACTTTTTGTATTCTTTAGATGAAAGCTGTTCCTTCAGCTTCTTCAAGAAGAAAATTGAGAGTGTGGCCTTTAAGAAAATGATCAAATGTGACAAGTGTTGCAGTAAAGTCACAAACAGTGAACCAATTTTTATTATGATGACTTGGATTCTTATGGATAAGAACACTTTTGCACTTCTGTTTTGCTTGCTCTCTAATGTCTTGTGTGTATAAGCCCTGCCTTCCCCTGTTGTACTAGCTTTTCTCTGACCCAAAGAGGACAGCTAGACTTCTCAGGCATCTTTAGCTAGAGTTGCCTCTCTTGTCTTACTGCCTGTCAATATGGGAATAGATTCACTGCAGCATTAATGTGGATGGACATCTGAGCTTAAGCTGTTGTAGAGGGTGAGCAGTCACAGTGCAAAACCAGTTACAGGCACTGTGAGGGCGTATGAGGATTTGTCCCCTGAAATTTATGAGTGTGGTAAGCTGAAGAGCTCTGTGATCCTTTCCTAGTCCGTTGTGAAGGGGTTTCTCTTTCCTTCCCATCTCATCACAGAAAATGTTGAAGGATTGCTGACTACAAGGAACGGTTTTGTATTCATTGCAAAGCCAGAGAGTTAAGAGACCCTTTACCTGAAGGTTTTACTTGGGAGTTCACCCCCCAAGGCAGGCCGGAGAGTTAATTACGCTGAATTACCCCAGGTGAAATCTGGTAGTAGCTTTCTTGGCAAAGGAACATGCAAAGTTAGAGAGTGTAAGTTCATTCTGCAGCTAATATATGCACCTGTGAAAAAGTGGTGGTGACCATATTTTACACTTTATTTATGTGGCTTCTCTAGTGGGGAATTACTATATTAGTAGCAGAATGGTGAGAAATTCATAGGGAAATACCTTGGTTGGTTGGACTTAAATACTTTTAACCTGGCTGTGTATCAAAGTACCTTCACCTGCATGTTTTGGTTCAGAACATGTTCAGGACTTCTATTGTCCTGAGACAAAACCAGTTTTTTTACTCCTTTAACAAGTAAATAAAAGAGGGTGTAAGACAGGACTGCTCTCATGTGGTAGCATTTCTCATCCACAGGTGTGACAGGTAAAAGTGACTGTACCAGATGCAGGACCAGAGAAAACTATGTCAAGGCTATGAGCTTGTCCCCCCTTGAAAGCATTAAAGAAAGCCTCAGTGGAAACTCACCTTATTTAAACAAAACACCCTCTCTGCAGGAATTCAGTTTTACACATTGAAAAGTAAGAATAAGTTTGGATTGGTCACCTGAGAAGATGGCCCATCCTGATCAAGTAAAATCATTTGAGGCCATGAATTAATCTGCTATTAGATTTCTCCTATAAGCATTTTAGGGGTTGAGAGTGCAGGGTATGGCTGGCAGATTTCTGGTACAGAAGATAGGTGAAGTGTAGATAATGTTTGCAAGAGAGTTCTTTTGAGATTGTAGATGCCCACATTAAATTAAATTTAAAAAGTTGAAAGTTCTGCCCTTTTATTTTCTAGATTTTTTGCCAGCATGGGCAAAACTCTGAGCCAGCACAGCTACACCAGGAAAGTCTTTCAGTGGAACCCAGACACATTTTCTTAGCCTGTGTAGATAGGACATCAGAGTAAGGCTTGGAATATCTTGATTGAAGTACAGCAATCTGAAAATTCACAAGGTGAGGAGCACTTCTCACCAAAAATATACACTGCAAACTGTATTTAGAAATAACATTTTTTAATTAAAAACAGAATTTCTGATCCTGTTGGCAGTAGCTACAGGGCATAAGTGAAGATATATAATCTGACAGGAGATGTTTGGAGTCTTGATGCAAGAGACTGCAAACCAGTCTCAAGCCTGCTTGAATAATCAGATTAAGAACTTCCCTTCTTAGGCATACACTTCTGAAGTGGCACGTGCAGGTCTGGCACAGAGCACTCATTACTGCCGATAACAGCTGACATCAAAGGCTTTCCTCTTATGAAAATTTGTAAAGATACAAATACAGACCCTGTGTGCAGATTCTGGCTGTAGTTTCAGAATATACTATTTTTGGTAGCACAACCATCTTTAAAAGTTCAGCTTCAAAAGTTTAACCAGTTCCTTCAGGTTCCCAGAACTTGTTCCTGTCTTTGTGCTGCACTTATCTCTCTGCTGTGTTGCTATACTGCTTTAGGATCCAGGAGAAAAACAAACCAAACACTTTTATTTTTGGTCGGGATTATTTTACTGATTTACTTTGCTGCACAGCCCCTACACAGTGATAAGATGTTTGGCAAACTGTGACATGAAGGTGGCAATAAGTTGTTAAGACATGTATTAGGAGTGGGATTGGATATGAGTGGGATCACCTTCCACCATCTTTGTGATGGAGGCAGGGACTTGTGAGACTGTGCAGCACTGGGCAAAGTCTGTCATTGCAAGACCACTATAATCTCCTTGGCTCTAGGGGTGCAACCCCAGCCCTGGAAACCACTGCATCAGAGTGCCTTGCTTGGCCATCCCTAGCCACAACCCCATTCTATCCAATCTGAGAAAATGGACCTTGGATCCATTGTTTTTTTATGCTCTTTCTGTGAATTCAAGGACCCATGGGCTGCCAGGTCCTTCCTGCTTCTGTCAGTCTCACAGCATCACCTCCAATGGAAGCCATGGCACTCCTGCTATGGGCACTGCACGGTCATCGCTGCCTTGAAGGGTTGCAGCCCAGCTTTGGGCATTGCCTGCACTGAACTTACAGAGTTCACAGAGCCTCACACTGTAAAAAAACAGAAGACCTGCATGGGATTTGAGGCACAAACTCATGCAATGTAGGAGTGGACCAGCCTGTGGCCAGGGGTCGTGTCTCTTGTAGTGACCAGTGGAAAGCAAGGGACCAGAACAACAATCTCTGCCCCATTCACTAAGGGATGTAAGTCATCAACTTCCTGTGCTCCAGGGAGGTTTGGACAGAAGGCAGAAGGCAACACCAGATGGAGTGACAATTCCTAGGCAAAGGGCTTGTCCAAGTCCCAGCTACTTATCCCACGTGCCCCAGCCGGTGCAGGGAGGTAGGGAGACATCAGGATCAGGCTGCTCCACCAGTGCCACTGAGCAAACACATGTGATACAGCCTCAGCCCTTGCTCCCCTCTACAACCCCTTTGATGAAGGGATCTTTGTTTGCTCACCCTCCCAACCCTTGGGTGCTCACTTGGTGATTTTACTTCCCTGGTAGCCACATACCTGGCAGCAGGCATGCCCTCTCTAGCCTGTGTCCCAGGAAAGGGCCATCCAGACCTCCCTGTGCATCAGGCAGACAACTCCAGAAGGAAAAGACACTATACATCCTTGACAGTGTGACTGCAGCTTATTTTAACACTGCTGATTTGTCTCATCACTTGTCATTCATCATGTAGCACAGTAAAAACTAAAAAGCAAGCTGAGTGCAGTCAGTAAAGGTAGTAAAGCAGGATCTTGTACATTGAACTTGTTCCCCATTGATCTTGCCAAAACTAAAGCAAAATACAATGCTGAGTTTAATCTCTCTCAATGCTGATTTTAATCTCTAATGGGATGTGCCGCATTAGGAAGGCCATTCATAATGTGAATGGCTCCCAGTTTAAAAGCATTTTTGGCTCTTTTTTCATCGTTTGCTCCAGCAGTGTTCACCACTGGAATAACTGGGACTGCTGCTCTCATTCAATGTCACCATCTTTACTGAGTATTCATCTCACTCTGTCATTGTAAATTAGAGGCAGGTTTATTCCATTCAGATTCCTATGCCTGATTCAGAAAAGCTACAAGAGTCACAGCAAAATCTGAAGCTCTCCTAGCTCTTTTGGAGAGTGTCACCATAAATCATCCCAGCCAAAAGGCCATATGCCACTTTGTGCTACACTCTCTCAGTTAATAAAATGCGTTAGATCTTAATGCCTTGGGGCAAAAGGATGAGTCTAATGGGTCATGCTTTATCTATTTCAAGACACCAGGTAAACTGGTAGTTCTGCATTAATGACGATTCCTTTAACTTAGTTCACTCTAAAAAGACACTGAAGAAATAGTTGCAGTATTTTTCATGGCTGTTCAATGCCTTCAGCTGCTGCCTCAAAATGCATAAAAAAGGAGGATAGTAAGTTAAAAATACATTTTCCAAATGCATAAACAGATATGTTCCATGCATATTTACAAACCTCAGAGGAGTGTTTCCCTTGGTTTTTTAAAGCCTTTCACATTCACCTTTTCCAACTATGCTTGCACAAGGTAGAAAAGTTACTTCACTGAGAAGATCAAGAGGACCAAAATTACCACTTAATCATGAGACTTGAAAAATCAGTACTAACAGATAACTTCTAAACTCCTCAATTAATACCAGAGATTAAAAATGCAAGGTTTGGCAAAACTGATAATACAAATCATTTTTACAATTCCATTCTGAAAGGCTATCAGGGCAGACCTCATTTGTGTTGGATGCCATAAAAATATAAAAGAAGGTTGTTGACAATTTAAAATATTCTCCTAAAAGAGGTAGGAAATATTATTTTGGACATCATTTAAGAAGCTCTCTATTAGCTCAAGAAAGGCAGTCCAGTGTACAGAAGTGTTCATAGATAAGATTTCTCTTTTTAGATTTTATACACATTTTATACTTTGCACATAAGGCAAAGTGAAAATTAATGTAGGTTCTCCTGATAGGTTTAAACAATTATCTTTCTTATAGCAATAAGCTCATTTTATCCCTGAACTGTTGACCAAAATAAGCGACAGAGAACAATTAAACCATTCATCTCGATTTCGGATCCTAATGCACACCCATGGTCAGAAGAGCCCAAGTCCTTAATTTTCATCAGCACACATTTTTAAATTGTTTAATGCTGCCTATGATTGTCAAGTGCTAAAATATGAGTCTTCACACCTGTGAGTCATTGATGTAACTAAACTGTGACTTTGGCATCAGAGAGTTTTCTGGGAGTAATGCAAGCTGGGGCCATGAAAACATCTGAGTCATGATTTCCAGGGTAATTCTAGCCCACCTTTGTCAAAACTGAACAAACTCCCACATTCTCACTCTTTGCCTCACCAGCAACCCCCAGCAACTCCCTTTGGTGGTGACTGAGTGGTTGACAACTCAATTTTGGGCTTTTTGTCAGAGTGAAAATTACCCACTGCTCCTGCCTCCTCTGACAGCATCCACACTGGCTTCCATAAAGGCATTAAAATACGTGTCTTCCTCACATAGCCAAATCCCTCTTGACAGAACATCCTCAACCAGTGGATGTACAGGTGAGTGGGAATAGGAACAGGTACAGTTTTGCTTCAGGTCTTAGGTCTGATAGCTGTGAACACGTGTCTCACACTCCCCCAGCTAGATGTGTGATGCAAACGGCTGTAGCTACAGCCATAGCTGGACATTTTTAGAAGCAAATGTCTGTCTGTAAATAAGAAAGGATGGAAGCTCTAAGTCACTATACCAAAAATATTGTCTCTGGTGTAACTGTAATGAGCTAACTACTCACTTTCTCCCAGTAATAGGGAAGAAAATAAGGGCATATTTTGTCACATTGAAAGAAACAAGAAAAACATCCTTCTTCCATGCTCTGCAAATTTAGGGAGAAAAAGTCATCCGTAAAGTTGAAGGAAACAGCTTTCCTTTCTTTTGATTTTCTCAGGTCTCAGCTTCTGCAGTCTTGGATTACAGAGGTTGGAGAGATGGCTATCTAGGCTTTGTTTGTATCTAGGCTTTCTTTGCATTAGAGGAAGTCTAGGTGCAAGAAGATAGATATTGTCCTCATAATTGCCTTAAACCTCAGAAGTGGGATGCAGCTCATCCTTAACTGCACACACTTTCTCTAGAAAATAATTTTTCTGGAACAAATGCTGTTAGCAGCAAGTGGGACTGAAGCCCTGAGGCAGTGGCAGCAGAAGGAACTGTGGTCCACAACCTCCTTGGGAGCCATGGCACTTTGGGCCCGGGAGGATTACCAAGAGCAGACAGGAGCATACTATTTTCCCACTCCCTCCAGTAAATCGCAAGTCCTTCAAGGGGTTACTCACCCAGATGCCTTCACTAGCTCTCGATGGAAGTTTTCCTTTGGAAAGGTGGATTTGAAATGTTCTCTCTCTGACTGGCACTCTTGTGTTCAGGCTCTGTTTCTTTTCAGGGCTCTGGATGCCGCCTGGCAAATTAACATTCCTATCAAGTATGAAAATTAGGGAGGAAAATGCTTCTCCTCTCAACTGAAGATTTGTAATTGTGATTAGCAATTGTAGTAGTTGCTGTCTATGTTGTATCAGTTACTTCTTCCATTTTTTCCCCACTTACATTAAATACGTCTGCTTATAAATAGAGAACAAACCTAATCTCTCCCACTTTCTGTCCTGCAAGTCAGGCATAGTACAGTTCTCTTAGTACCAAATCTGTACAAATAATTGTGCAGCTCTGGTTAATAGTATTTTCACCAGAGCCTGAAAATTAATTGTGCTGTCTTCAGGAATGAACCAGTACTTTAACTCTCCTGGAAGCCCTTCTGAAGGATGTAACCCCAGTACTGTTGTTTTGGTTTGAGTTTTGCAGAATGGATGACTAAAGAGATCAATCTAAAATAAAGGTCAGATAAGAGAGTTCACAGTAAAAATAGTTCAGATAATTATCTGCATCTGACAAAGAGTTATGTGTAGTCTTGATGACTTCAGTTGCACCATGTATGGGTACAGAGATCTGGTTTTGCAATATAAGCGTGAGAACCAAAGGGTTCAATAAAACTTTCTCCAAGAGCAATTTCTAAAGGACACAGGGAAGCCTGTTAATTGACAAGTTTCTTGCTTGCACTGAGGTCTTCAATGGTCTAAATAAATCCTTTTCTTCCTTTCTAGGGATAGCACTTAATTTTTTGGGCTTGGGGGTTTTTTGGCTGCGGTTTGTTTTTTGTTTTTTTTGAGGGGGGGTTGGTTTTTTTGGTTTTTGTTTTTGGTTTTTGGTGGGGTTTTTTTTGGTTTTTTGGGTTTTTTTGTACTTAAGTGCTTGCTTTAGGTCAGTCAATTAATTAATTTAAAAAGCACACAATAAACAAACCCGCACAAACAACAGAATATCTAAAGGGAACAATTATTCTGGGAGACATCCTTAACATTTTTCCATGGTCTGACATCTACACACTGTCTGGGCAAAGTACACAAGTAAATATTTTTTCTAATGCTGAACAAAATTGATTTCTACCATCAAAGAATTTATTTCTTTGCAAGGGCTAGCCATACACCTGAATTGTCCTTTGCGTTTTGATTGATGGCAAATTCTACAATGGTTTAATAGTTGAAATTGATTGCACAACTAAAATAAGGCAAAAAATGGATTCTTTATAGGCTGCAAATGAAGTTAATGAGAATCCTTTGTGGACTTCAAGTGAGGCCCCTAATTTGCTAGAGAGTTAAAGATCTTTGGATGGAGAGGTTGTGTACAATCAAAAGTGGTGTAGAACACGTGGAGGCAGTGGCAGCAGCTTTCCGTTACAGTGGGTTGGGGGTTTGCCTTTCAGACTAGAATGAGGTGTCTCATAGAAAAATAAGAGGGAGTATTTATTCTTCTAAACCTTTCCCCGTGTTTAGCACTGGGATCTACATGAGAAAATAAGCCTGCTTCCAATGCTGTTGGTAGAAAAATAAGTTATGCACAGCATCTTGGCTGATGCATGTGTACAGCAGTGCCTTCATGTGTGACTAACCAATGGTCTCTGCGCAGCCTCTTTGGAGAGTTATTTGCATTTAAACGGTCCTAACTTGAATTTGAAAATAATATTTCTTTGAGGAGAATTAAGTGATGTACTTATGTCTTCAGTTGTTTGTTTGCTGGCAGTTATTTGCAAGAGTCGCTTAGTAAGGAATTGGAATTCAGATAGTTTTATTTGGCCAATAACAACACGCAGGACTTCTACCAGCCTTCCCCGTCTTCAAAGTTCTGTGCAAATACACAGAACTGATTCATCACACTGATGAGCGCCCGATAGGCCATCGTGTTGGGAAAAAAAGCGTTTTGTTCTCTGGGGAAAAAAAAAACAAGGTAATGAGCCATTAAAAACACAATATCCATTTGCTTCCCCAGTGTCTAAATAGACTGAAGCTTCAAATAACTTCTAGGCACACCCAAATCTGCATACATTGGTGATTCAAGGAGTTTTGTTCTCTCTCACGGTGCCTTCAATCACAGTTAATTTTTCTCATTGTCCTTACATTTCCTAGCATCTGAAAACTTCAAGGGTATAGAGAAGAAAAACAGCTGAGGAATTCAACTTCTTTTCCACCTGGCTGTTAGGGTAATCACCGCACTGTTGTTTCGAGTGGAGAGCCAGACGGGCTGGTGTATAAACTTTCCCCATTCACCTCAAAGGACTTCAGTTCTAGCACCTCATTAAGATGGTTTAAATGCTAAAGCTGCCTTTTTGTTGCTGATTATCATATCAGAAACCTTGGCCTAACGCACTCAATTAGTACAGCTGCAAGCCCTGGCATGTCTTCATGGAGGAGTAGGTTTCAAGTTTAAGCTATCTAAGGACTGGAATCGCAAGTCAAGTGCTCCTTAAGGCTGGTGGTCCACATCTGGCTTTGTCAATGCTTGTAGTCTTGCTCTCTTTTCTACATCTCTTTTGTCATTCTTGTTCCACAGACATAATGTTGCTTTAGCCCGTGTTGAATTTGTACCCACATAGCACTTATCTTTAAGATCACAGCTGTATCCCTGCAAGAGCTAGTACTTAATGTTTTCATTCGGTGTGATGTATCACTTTGAAGAGTGAATTTCTTCCTCTATCTTTCCTTCCAGAGATTCATTTTAATAGACGCTGCTAACTTCCTCCTCCGCATCTTGTTAGTGCGATTCGAGCTTAGTTAAAATGAGGCTTTATGGGCACGACAAGCTACACAAGTGTCACCAAAGTGTTAGGGAGAAAAGAATCATACTGCTCTGAACATGAAGCAATGGCAAGTGCTTCATAATACAGTCATCAAAATAATACAAAAACATATAAAAATACAATAATCAATCCGAAAAAGGAGGAGTGACAAAGGAAAGGTCCAGCAGCTGAGTCCTAGATGGTTCCAGCTCTGTTTATTTGCTGGGAACCTACTGGAGGCAGCTCTTCCTGAGTGCTGAACTGTGCCTAGCACTGCTGGGATGTCAGGTGGCCAGGGAAGGGATGTGTCTGAGCAAGGAAAATGCCAGACCTGAAACACCTGCACTGTAGTTTGTAAATTCCCTAAATTGCAGTCAAATGCCATCGGTGTCAGTGTGCTACAAATACCTGGCTAAGACAGTTTAGGAGACTGAAATTCATTAGCTGACTTTAAATAAGCAGATGGACAGATAAGATCTTTACCACACTCAATTTGCCTGTCCTATAAGCGCTTTCTTTCTGGATACCCTGACAATCTGCATTTTGACAAAACAGCACATCTAAGGTAGCATTGGATGCTGGCTGAGAGAAACTATATGTGATAATTCAAGATTTTTACCACAGTAGATTGGCCATTTGGCTCCTTGCATCTTCAAATTGTTTAGTTTGCATTTAAATAGTGTAGCATGTTACCTCTGCCTGCAAATGGCACTTAACTGAAATTCAAACAAAGCTCCTCTGGCTCAGAGAGTCCTGCACTTCTTATTGCTGGAGAAAGGATGGATGCTTTGAGATGCTTCGCTGCCACTGTTGGAGGGGAGCAGTGGGCTCCATGGACTCATGTTTGAGCAAGACCATTCTTACACTGTGTCACAGTGACAGGCACAGGTGAGCAGTCATTTCCTGCTGAGACTGAGTTCATTCATGTTTGCCTAATCCCAGTTTGACCGTGCCAGCTCCTGCCTAGGCTGCATCTTTGAAACAATGGTTTAGCACATCTTCTTGTGGTTGTGCTCCAGCAAGAGGTTTTCCTCATCTACAGGTACTGTGGCCACCTGTTGTTAGCACTGGCCAGTTTATCTAGTGTAAACAGAAAGTAATTCTATTCAGTCTAATTGTCAGCTTGTCTGTTGGCTCTGCTAACAAACAAAATAGTGTCAGTTACCAAGAATATTTTTAGGGGAGGGAAGGGGGAGGAATGAAGCAGATTTATGAGGTTCTATACAGGGACCAGTAATCCCTCTGATACTGTGCACAGCCAGAGCTTAAAATACAAATTATCTTGTGTGTAGTTGCTTTCTTACAGTGGAAGACTTCTTTGTGGCTAGGTTATTTCATCTTTCTCTTCCCACAGGGACCATATCAACCAACCCCAAAAGAAATAAGCTAGCTGTTGTCATGGTCTTAAGAGTAATCTTTTCAAATTTTCTGGCTCACAATGACAGACTCTGGGCTGGAGTTTATGTGATGAAGCACACATGATTGATTTCACACGGCTGTGAAAGCTTGTAGCATGTGCCACTGACATGACTCTCCTTTGAACTGAGTAATGTGGTAGCTGCAGTGCTGAAACAAGCTCTGCTGAATTCTTATTTTCCTCCTTGAAAATGTTCCTTCAGACTCTGCCTTATTTACATTCTAGTTTTCTCTGCGCTGTAGGATATATTTTTACCTACTAGATTTGAGAAGTAAAAGAGTTCAGTGGAAGCACCTTACCACAAGGATAAAGCAAATTCAAAAAAAGCCTAGACAAACCAAGAAATTTGGTTTGTTTGGTCATCTGTTGTCATACAGGTTGGAGTTCACCTATGACAGCAGTTGTTGAAGAATAACCCAGGAGGATTTTTTCTTAAGACTGCCACAGATTTCACTTAACTGCCACAGATTTTGAAAGAGAGTTAAAAAGGAATGAGCCCTCACTCATGTTGGGGACCATCTGTATGAGTAATACCTTGTTTGACTAGAAGTCATCCTTGGGTGACTCAGTATTCAGCAGTATGACTAAGAGTTAGAGTTAGGTCCCCAAACACTGAGGAAATAATCTAGTATTCTTTACTTGTCAGTCGTGTGCATAACCATCATTGAATTAAAGATGACCAATTGCTAGTCCTGCAACAAGAAGAGTTTCCATTGTGTAGGTAATTTTTAAGAATTGCTTCTCTCATGGGGAATTGCCATTTTCCCCATGCACTAACTTACGGTTTTCTTAGACTAATATGAGAAGAAAAGCTGCTCCAGGAAGATTGAGACTACCACATTAGTTTTTAACCTAAAAACAAAGCAGGAAGTACAGTATGAATCACAGAAAAGGGGTTTAAGGTACATATTTTATGGTACAGAATGTAATTAAGAAGTAGTTACTTGTATAGATATGGCTTGTTAAGGGAAGGAGTAAATCAGGGGAGGAGAAAGATCTTTACATCTCACATTTTTTAAATAATGGTTTCTTGTAAAAGAGAGGAAAGGACTAAATTTACAAAGAAACAAAAGAGAAACTAGAGTGAGCAACAAGATGGGGAGGAAGGAGAGCTTTGTGGTTATAACACTCAACAAGGACCAGCTCAGTAGATCTGGGTTCACTTTCTTGGTCACCTAGAGGTTTCTCATCTTTGAGCAAGTCACATCTTTGTACTTCAGTTCTCTCTATGTGAATTAGTGGAACACTTCATTTGGGCTGAGATATCTTCTGAGCTGGGCTTCTTCTTCACCTGTGTGTACCTGTTACACGTAGCTGTTATTTTAGAAATAATACATCCTAATATCCTTATAGTTTTGATGAACTTGTGCGTGCTTTTGTCGAATTTTTATTATGGAATGGTTTTTGATAATCAAGTAACAATCTGATAGTGTCATTTTTGCCAAGCCCTCAGTGCATGAAAGTCTCACATGAAAGTCTCTCATAAAAGTGGAGAACTTCCACAGAAGCAGATGAGGAAATATAGCAGGAAGTGCAATTACAAACACATCAGCAAATATATCCAGTTTTTGCCAGGTAGGGATCATTTATTCTTCTCCTGGACCTCCTGGAGTAGTTTTTCTATGTACCATATCATTATAAGAGCTGCAGCTTAGCCTTACAACACCTATCAAGTCCATTAGTGGACAGGTGGAACTGAAGCACAGGCTGAGTTCAAACTCAAATTGTCTGGGAGCTTCTCAAAAACCCCAGGAATAAGTTTAACTCTCCTCAGTCGGTGCATTACTTTACTCCCTAAAAGTTTACTTCAGCTCTCCTAACTTTGGATGAAAAAAACCAGATGCAGTCAAAAATCCCAGTGAATGGTGGAAGGAATAATTTACCCTAACATCTAAATCACCATCACTGGAGAACATCTATTTTCCAACTGAATATACAAAGAATCTCAAGGAGATGTTCAAAATTATGTAATTCATTTGCCATACCATTTTTTTTTTTCATTGTATAATTCTTCCTTCCTCAGAAGCAATCTTTGCTTGGGATGTTAAATGCCACAATTTTGACTTAGACATTGATGGTATTACTTCTATTTTGATAGTTGAAATAGATGTTGTAATTAGATAATTTGTCAAATCCCAGCCAAGAGATGTTCTGAACTCAGGAAGCTAGAAAAGTGAAGGAAAAGACCTTGAAATACTCGATTTTTTCCCCCCTGTGAATCCTAAAATACTCTCTTATGTAACTTGGAAATTTTAAACACTTTGCTGATCGTGTGAAACTGCTTTAAAATTCATTAATCATTAACAAAAATAGGGTGGCAGGGAAAACGTAAGAGTGAGAGAGAGATGATTTGACTGATGTTACCAAAATTGGGGGAAAAAAAATCAGAAATTTAGGTCTGTGCTATGCACATCCACTGTCTCACACATCCACTGTGTTCTGTAGAGCTCTCTTGGCTTTAAGGTAGTCTAGTGTCGATAATTCCCATTTTCTGTTTATTTATTTGTTTTTCTTACAATTATTTTATCTAAGCTACAATGTCCCTGCTATCAGAAGCATTTACTTTCATTTTCACTTCATGGCATCTTGAACTAGGCATTTAAAGTGTCTGAATCACTGCAGGTACATGTGGATTGCTTTCAGTAGTGTGTAGCTGCTCCATTAAAAGGAGAGAAAAAAAAGGTGCTATAATTTTGTATCTTGGTATATACCTTCACGTAGTTTCTCATGTTCCACCAGACTGGTTTTACTGTTGATATCCCTATGCAAAATATACGAAATAAGCTCACTGTGAAAATAATGGCATTAAATAGAAAAGCTTCTTGTAAATGGAGAAAATTCCTGATAAGGGAGACCTGAAATACTTTGTTTCTTGGAACAGCAAACTAATAATATAATTAAAAAAAAAAAAGTAAGGATAAGCAAAAAGCAAACACTGGGGGGAGGAAGAACAGTGAAAATTTGGCACCACTCTATATACTTACATGTATATTTCCAATTACTGTAACTATAGGTGTTAGTTAAGACAAGAGTTAATAAAATAGCACATCCCCATTTTATGTTTAATTCAGAGGATTAAATGCTTTATTAAACAGAGATTTTCTAATAAATGCTGATAATTAAAAGCAGTATCCAGTAAGAGAGCACATTCCTCTCTATATTGATACCATAAAACAAGAGGTAGCCTAAAACATTTTAGCTTCAATGACTTTTTTGCTACTCTTAATCCCTTTAGGCAGCAGTACTTTCTGCAGCCTGTGTTTGTTTCAGCACAGGCTGTGAAGAAATCACTCTTTGAATGCATCTCTGATAGTGCATCTTTAACATGAGGCATTTACTTCTAAAACCCTTCCCACAATTCTGTATAATGTTTATAAACAACGTGCCTTTCATTTTTCAAAAACCAATCTCCCACTTGTCCCAAGTGTAGCTTCATAGTGCAGCTAACCATGTGCAGCTGTGACCTTGCTCTGGGCGCTGAGCTCAATGCTGCTCATGTAGGAATAGTCACATTAAAAACCCCAGACAAACAAGTTGCTCCTCCTTGGTATTGTTTGCTCCTATGGGGCTTATCCCATGTTTCCTGGTCCTGCAAGAAAATGGTCTGCTCTGTGAGACTGTGCTAAGAAACTGGTGTAAAACATGTCTGGTGTTGACCCACTGGGAAAGTCATGGACAGGTGCTGGAGAGCTGTTGGTATTCCAGTGGATTGGCAGGCAGTTTTACTGCAAAGTGGGCAGGTTGTTAACTTGAGTGAGCAAAATGGAAGCAAGCTTTAAGTTCTTCACTGGCTGAAAACACTAGAAACATAGCTAAGATCAGGTCACAGGTTTCTGTGTGTTAATGGGGCTGCATGGAGGACAACTGTGGAACACTAGGCTTGTTTAGTTCTGCAACCAAAACATGTAAATAATGGCCAGCAAAACTTCTGAATTGTGATCTTAGTGCATTTTCTGCTGTCCCAAAACACTACCACAATGAAACCAGCAAATCCACATGGTTATACTAAAGACATGAGAAAGATAAAAGGGAAAAAAAAATTAATCTACAAGCACTGCCATGTGATTGTACTAGAGAAAACACTGTATCATGTCACTGCTTTGCTTAATTTAAGAGACAAAAGACCAGACAAAAACCTTTGGACCTGGATCATGTAACCCAATGCTTTGGGTCCTCTGTTGCTAAAGCTGATTTATCTTAGTTTATGTCTAAACATGTTTCTGATACAATTTCTCTAACAAGCATGAACCTGATTTCAGGGTTTTTCTTTGAGAATTCTGTTAATCAAAGACTATTAATGAATTTCTTTGTTAGACTCTGATTCCATAGGACAGTTAATCCAGTCATAGGGTTTCTAGTACAAGTGTTGTGCTCACTCTGCAAGGTTTAATTTCTTCTGCACTAGATCAGTTCTTATCTGTCATGTCCTGAGGAATCAGAGCCAGCACTTACAGCAATGTACCACACATCCTGGCATCCTTTGAATTTGAATGGAATAAGGATATGGATATGTACAACTGCTGGGGACGAGCTGGTGATTTTTAAGACCACACTATATTGTGGACTTACTGTTTCATTTGTCCATGTCCTGTATACCACAGCGTGTTATTTATGTGCCTGTATGTCAAAGATTTGTATCCAGTGGGAAATACTCTGGTTTAAGTCAAGATATGAATTTTAAGAGATGTAGTTAAAAACATGTGAATTACATAGATCCTGCCATCAGGAAGGAATATTTTAGGTTGGTAGAAATCAAGGAGAAGCAAATTTGTCTTCAAATACAGCATAAGCATAGCCCCCACTAGAATACTGTACAATATTCTTCTGCCTGCATGGGGACAATGCAAAGGAGGCTGCAGAAAGCACCTTCCAGTGAAGCACTTTTAAATGAATTCTTTAATTTAAAAGAAAAATCACGAGCTACTATGTTATCATGTCTATACATATATACATATATATATATATATATATGTCTTTAATCTAAGAAGCAAACAAATAAAAAGATTCAATGATTGAAAAAAAAGCTAAGTGAATTCATGCTAGAAATAAGATGTGCTGCTTAGTTGGTTAAATGGTGAGGACAATAAATGATTGGTGGAAACCACTGGCAGCAGTTGTAGAATTTCAGTTTCTTGGTGTTTTTATACCATGGCAAGATGTTTTTTTAGAAGATTTCTTTAATCATGTGAGTATTGCTGGGATCAATTTAGGTGCAACTCTGTGAGACTCTGAGTAATATATATAAATATTATACAGCAACTTGTCAGCTGGATGAATGTCCTCATACTAACTTCTGCATAGTGTGGAACTGTGTGCAGACAGGGTTTTAGCCAGTTTGGTTGCAAAGACGGCATGACATTTATTTATTTATTTGTATAGTAAGGGATTTGACCCATGCCCCTCTGCAGTTCTGCCACAACTGAATCCGAATTCTTATCTACAGCATGGAAACTGAAACTGCTGGATCAACTCTGGCTGGCAAGAAGAAATTAAGTTTGGTCCTGTTTGTGTAGCTGTAGCTGTTTGAAGACCCAGTGAGTAGCAGGTAAAAGTGGGAATCAACATCTATTTGATTGATAGATGTGTCACAATTTGCTGTGACAGTGTACAGGCCTATTCCTCGTCATTTTGCTCGCAGTGATGCCTTGGAATTGCCTTTTGCTTTGACAGGAACGTGCCATTATAACCTGGGGCTTCCCCAGTGTATCCCCATAGGCACTGTATTGGCCAGGATACTGACTGTGTCTCACCTCTGGCCTGAGCCATATGGGTAGATTAAGCCTATAGTTTGTCTCTGGGACAGAAATATTATGACTTCATCTGCACCAAGTTCTTATCCACTGATGTTGGTGTGTTGTTCAACACAAAATGTTGTGTGATGAGGAACAAGAGTCAAGTATTTGAGCTTGGCAGTGAAAAGGGGGCAAATTTTGTTTCCAGGGAGTAGTTCAAAATAGAAGTGGGACTATGCTGCTTACCTTGGCTGTGTCACTGCCCGCTGCTGTACATTGAGCAGCTGAAGGTACAGGTCCTTAATGCAAGCTGAGGACTTGTGTTCATAGCTTTTCAATCATCTTATTCTTTCTGTTCTGTACAAGACAAAGTGAGCATTATTCTTATTTTTATGATACTTCTTGTGCCTTGACAAAGCAAACTCCTGGAAAAGGCCATAGAGATGGAAAATTACAATAATCATGCCTAGAGAAGACAAAAGTGTGAATAAGACTTTCAGCAGAAGTGTGACTGAGACTGTGTTGAATATAGGGCAATATAGTGAAAGTGTTAATAAGCAGATTTACAAAGACAGGAAATGTGAGAAACAAAGGTAAGCTCAGGATCAAAAAGAGCAGATGGATTTCTTTCTTCAGACACAAAATGGCATCAAACTCTTAAAACTGCCAGCTCACAAGTTAATGACTTTTCCACAGTGGCCACCACTAGAGTGAAATGGAAAAGATAAGTCAGATTAATAATAAGATTGATCCTTGCAACAAGGCAAGTAGAATCTTCTTAACTTTAATTAATATGCAGTTAATGGATATATACCTGTATATAATAGATATTTACAAAGACTTCTGAGTGATGAAAATGTAGAAAGTTTCACTAACCCAACAGAGGATCTCCTGGAGATTTTGGTGTCCTGAGATAAGAGGCATTTTCTAAAAACTTCCTGCTTGGCTCTGTTTTTTGGATTTTAAAATACCATTGTATTTTCTGATCACTTTGCACTGCTTCAGGTCACAGTGAAGCTGCTGGAGTGTCTAATGGTGTTGGTAAGGGTAGCCTGCACCTTCAGCAGCAGAGGCATCAAATCCCTGTGCTTGGAATTATGCCAGCATGGCTTTGTGTGCAGGAGTGCAGTTGCCTGCATAAGGACCCAATACAACCAGTACAGCATTTTTTTCTGCAGGATCAGTTTCCCAGTCTGTTTCATGACTAACAGCATGTTGGCTCAGGTGGTTGAGAAAAGTTAT
Organism: Sialia sialis; assembly: GCA_009812075.1. Classification (NCBI taxonomy): domain Eukaryota; kingdom Metazoa; phylum Chordata; class Aves; order Passeriformes; family Turdidae; genus Sialia; species Sialia sialis. The sequence goes on along the minus strand of VRYO01002734.1, from coordinate 40,281,938 downwards.
GGAGTAGTATTTCTGAGTTTCTAATCTTTGCTGAAACAATTGTTTCTCCCAACCTCCTTACATTTCTAGTGGATGCTTGTTATAAGGCCTTTGATGTGGTCCACTAAAGCATCCTTCTCTCTCAATTGGAGGAAGATGGATTTGGGGGTGGACTGTTTTGTGCACGAGCGATTGGTTGGATGGTCTCTTCCAGAGGGCAATAGTCAACATCTCAGTGTCCAGATGGAGAAAGGTGGGCCCAGATGGTGTCTCTTGGGGGTCTGTATTGGAACCAGTGTGGTTTAATATCTTCATCAACGACATAGACAGTGGGATCAAGTGCTCCCTAAACAAGTTAGCCCACAGCATCAAGGTGAGTGGTGCTTTTGACAAGCCTGAGGGACAGAATGCCATTCAGTGGGACCTGAAAAAGCATGAGAAGCAGGCCTATGTAAATCTTACAAGGTTCAAAGCTGAGTGCAGGATCCTGCACATGTGTTAAGGCAGGCTCTGGTATTAGCACAGGCTGGAGAATGAGCATATTGAGAGCAGCCCTGCTGAGAAGGACTTGGGGGACTACTGGATGAAGAGCTGGACATGATCCAGCAGTGTAGCCCGCAGCTGAGAAGGCCAGCCATGTCCTGTGCTGCTTCCAAAGCAGCATGGCCAGCAGTTGAAGGGAGGGGATTCTGCCTCTCCACTTGAGTGAGATCCCACCTGGAACACTGCATCCAGCTCTGGGGTCCCCAGCATAAGGACATGGACCTGCTGAGGTGAGTCCACAAAGATGATCAGAGGACTGGAACACCTTCATTGTGAAGACAGGCTGACAGAGTCAGGGCAGTTCAGCCTGGAGAAGGAGACTCCAGGGAGACCTCATTCCAGACTTCCAGTACTTAAACAGGACCTTCAAGAAAGATGGGGAGAGAAACTTTTTACCTGGGCCTGTTGTAATAGGACAACAGTTTTAAACTTAGAGTGTCAATTTAGACTAGGTATTCGGAAGAAGTTTTTACGGTGATGGCAGTGAAACACTGGAACAGGTGCCCAGAGAGGTGGTGGATGCCATATCCCTGGAGGTGTTCAAGGCCAGGTAGCATGAGCCTCTTAGTAACCTTATCTAGTTGGAGATATTCCAGCTCATTGCCAGACTGTGGGAATAGGTGGCCTGTAAAGGTCATTCCAGCCTGAACTGTTCTATTTTTCTGCATCTAACCAGGAATATCCAATTTTTTTTCATCTAGCAGCATGCTACCCAGTACATTCAGGCCAACCAAAGCTGATGTGTAGCTACTTAATAGGCCAAAGTGGTGCTTTAGGATCTGGCTTATAATGGATCAGATGGGTCAACAAACAGTGGTGTGTAATGGCCTATTGCAAACAAAACTAGCCCTGGCTACCTAAGCTGCCCAATATCTGTCATTATTCTCAGAGAGGGATCTGTTCCCCAAGAGTCCTTTTAACTGTGGTCATGGTTTGGCTGTTAAATTGCACTAATTGGTTAGGACATGAAACACTCCTGGGATATCCCAGATTTCCTTTAACAGGAGGATTGAATGTGGAAAAAGATTCAGACAGAAGCCATTACAAAATTAAATTGTATGTGATATTGGAGATAATTTTTATTCTGAGTTTCACCTGTCAAGGTTGGGAGTTTGACAGTCACATTTTCCTATTTTTAATACATTTTTCTCTCACCTGTCTGAAGCCACACAAATGGTGGGCAAAGCCGATGGAGCAGCCGCGGTGGGGGAACTTGAATTTGTCAGTACACAAAGCACTGCCAGATGCAGGCACAAATGGAAAGCTTGCTTCTAACAGTCCCCCCTGCTGAGACTCATATTCAGTATTGCCTTTTATTGCCATGAATACAGACTTGCCTGATAGAAAGTGAGCTTTGGGTTTTCACAGCACTTTTTTTTTTCAAGTGGCTTGGGTGGAGATCACAGAGGAAGTATGTGACCCCCTTCAACCTTGATACCACAAGGTATCAACCGAGATAAAACCTAAAAAGGGCTGTGCCAAGCTTCCCCAAGATTCTCATACAGAACGAGACTTTCAAATTTAGAAAAGGGACTTTCAGCTCGGAAAGGGATGAATGAGGAGCATTACTCCACCACAGCCCTTTCCACCCCCATACCTACCCAAGTAAGGAGACACAGGCAGTTCTTGAGGTCCCAGAGTTGTAGTATATCAAAGGAAGAATGAGTGAATTGTGGTCGGACAGAGTAAGAATGAAATAAACTTGCAAGGGTGTTCTACAAATTATATTTTTCTTTGAGTTTAATCATAATAGAAGACTAACTTGGAGAAATATTTGCTTTCAAAAGAGACAAGGAAAGGCCAGTACCTTACTGGGGTCAGTGTAGAGTGGGCAGCACTATTTCTCACAGATTCCACTCAAAATATTGTAGTTTGAGACCTAACTCCGTACCCACCCAAATCACAGATATTTTTCAGTATCCTTACTGCAGGCTCCTGGTCTTGGGGACAGAAAGGACCTGTAGTGCTATTGAAAGCCTTCCAAGCTGCAGCATTCCCACAGGTACTGTGTACCAAATTTTGCTCTGTGTGGACATATTGAGGAATAATATATAAATACATATTTTCTGATTGCCTAGGTTGGCTTCTTCTCCCCATGGATTTCTGGCAACAATGTCTTAGAATGACTATGACAAAAAAAAAAAAAGTATTAGCTGTGATTATTACTTGAGAAGAAAATAGTTAAAGTGAGGGCAAGCTCTAGGCTTGTTCCTGGAGGGCTCCCTTTGGAAGCCTCCTTCCCGATTCAAGGCATAAAAACAAGCACAGTTTGGTAACCAAGGCTTTGTAGCTGGTCCTGCATTCATACAAACCCCTAAATGCAAAGCATCACTGTATTTTCTTGGTATGGCTTATACCTGGACTACTGGCATATCTCTTCCCAGTTCCTTCTGTCTAAATTGTCCTTCATCAGTTTCCCATCAGTTTATCTAGATGTGGGATATGCACCTTGAGCCAACAGGCAAATACAAATGCTGTTTCCTGTTGAGTTTAGCTCAGCTATGATAAGTATGACCACAAAAATGTCTGCATTCTACACCAAAATAGTAACATTGAGTTTCCTATCTAACCCACAGAAGCCAGGAAATTCATAACCTATTCTAGGTAAAGCATAAAAAGGGGATTGTAAAAACATATTTTAAAAAATAATAAGAAAAAGAAACAGGCACTACAAATACCAGTATCTCAGTGTCAGGCCAGAATTTCAGGCAAATTGTATTAACAATAATTAAGGAGGGTGGAGGAGAGGAGGAAGCATTCCCAATAGCTATCCCTGGAAGCTGCAAGATAGTCCCAGGACTGGACTGGGGCACCCCAGGGCAAGGCTGGGACAGCTTTGCTCACTAAACTCTTAACAAGGCGCAGTCAACACTTAGCTCCCACTTCTGTCTGTTATTTGTTTGGTTTTGACATATTGTTGTTACAAGAGCTTAAAGAATTTTTTCTGTCTTTCCAATTCTTTCTGTGGGACTGTTGACAGCCTCTGGTGCATACACATTTCCATTGTTTTCTCTGCTTAAGCACTTAGTCAGATTTCCCCATTTGTTTGTGGGTTCTTCAACTGGCAACAAAAAAGATAATTTTAATATCTTTTTTAACATAGGAAAATGTGATGCAAAACCACAAAGGTTGGGGGGATTCAAGGACAGGTGTAGTGACTAGGAGGGCAGTTAAGTTTTGAAATGGCCTAGATTTCAGCTGTTTCTCTATTCTTTAAGTGTTGCTTTAGAGTACGAACATCAGGAAAGACAGTAATTGCTTTCCACTTTCTAATTATAAATAATGAACAGAATTCACTAGAGCTGAGCAGGAAAAGTATGAGGCAGGAGAGAAGAGGAAAAGAGGCTCTCTCTTTCCAGCAGAGGTGGAGATTTCCATGAGGGTGACCCTTCCAGCTCAGTGCCTCCCACAGGTTTCACTGGAAGTGCTGAGCTGTCCCAGGACTGATCCTGCATAGACACTGCTGGGTTTGTGTTTTGGGGTGGAACAGTGCCTGAAGACACCTGCCAGTGCTGGTTAGAGATAGTGTTGGGTGAATGTGAGATGGTCTTGGAATAAAATCTACACAAACTGGCTGACCTGGCTGCAGGAGAGAGTGTTGATCTGCATCTATCTCCCTTGGCTTGTGGAGCTGCAGCCCCCACCTGATCTGCCTCTTAGAGAAGAACAGCTCACCATCACATGGGTCCCCTGCATTCAGGGACCCTGAAGAAAGTATTCCATTCAGATTGTAGTTTCCTCAGTGGAATATCTTCAGCGGGTGACACAGAGGTCACAGTAGGTCAAAGAGTATCTTAGCCAGAGACTTTCGGCAAAAGTGAGACCAGGGCTTTGGACAGTGGCAGAGGCACGCAGCAGATTGAGAGCAGTGAGCACTTCATTGTATGAAGATGACTGCACTGCCAGGATGACTGAGCGTGCCCTGAATTGTCTTGCTTTTGTTTGCTGGTTCTCAGACTGTGCAGAGCTCAGACAGGCCAGGGCATTAAGTCTCTGGAGTCTGTGATTTCTCAGTTGTGCAGAGCTCCTCATATTGATAATATTCAGAGGAGAGCATGGAGAAGATCCATCCCTTAAACACAGATATATGCAAATGTTTGGGTGTTGTTGCCTTTGTGAGCAAATATTAGGAATAAATAAATCCACACAAATTATGGGGTACCTCTATTAACACACATTTCATTTTATAGCTAAGCATGCTAGATAAATATTGTGGGAAAATACAGAAACATATGCCAAAATGAATGGTGTACTTGGACTTGTGCATGCTGAAATAAAACCACATAGACAACCACATCCATTAGCTAAAATGTGCAGAAGAAATTGCTACAGAAGCAACTGATCTCTGAGCAAGAGTGCTGGCTCTGTGCCTACCAGCACACGACACAAAGCAAAGGGGGAATAAGCAGCAGAATTACCAGGGGCGTTCACAGAAGTACACAGTCATACGTTCCCCTTTTTAACCTCAGTAACCTCTTTTCTCCCACTCATACCTCCACCCTCACCCTGAACACCCAATGGGTACATGAAATAAAAACCATATTTGTTAGTAATATGGTTCATGATGACTAATGGAGATTTGGTTGAATAAACTAGTGGGGTTTTATCTTTTTCTATTTGTGGTAAAAGTACATTAAAAATTACTCGCAAGCTGCAAGTGGGGACTGTTTGAACCTAATACTGGAGAAATTAAATTTATATGAATGGGTGAGCCAAAATGAAAATGATTAATTGAAATCAGTTTTAATAAGGAGAATTTAAGTCTGAATGGCTGTAAGGTAGGTAATGTTAAATGAGAGATCAGATATAATATGGGAGACTAGTTCTAGGAATGAAAGTGGGAATGGAGGTATGGATAAATTGGGGGAAAAAGTAGTTCAACCAAAATAACTGATTTTAAAAAAATCAATGAAAAGGTGAATAAAATATACAGTGCTTTTAGGTGAATTATGCATTGATGTTTTTGTAAAAGCATCATGCTTTTTCTTTTGCATGTTGTCATCCTTTTTTCATGTAAATAATAATCAATATTCCTTGGAAAAAAAGTATAAAAATATACACATAATGAAGAGAAATTGTTGTAACAGCTTCAGATTTTTTGTTTGACTTTCCCCCAGTTGGTTTTGACTTTTTGCTATTGATAAATTTGGCAAAATAAATCACAGAAACTAAGGTTCAAGCCCTACATTGACCATGTTATAAACATCTGTGGGGCTATTTAATTAGAATGAGTGAATGTGGATCGTCTTGATTTGCTTTTTGCCCTAAAAAAAAAAAAAAAAATAAATAAAAGCAGCCAAGAACCTGAGCTTGTCATCACATGACATGTTTTTAGGACACAAATCTTTAGTGAATGTGACACATTCAAAAGATTTGTGATAATCTGTATGGCCTGACAACAGTTAAAGTCAGCAGACACTGACTGTCATATATAGAAACTTATGATCTAAGCTGCTCATTTCCAAATTCAGGTTCATTATTGAACTACATTGCATTTGTCTCTAAAACAGTGCTTGGATAAATGGGAAATCGTAGAAATGTGAACATTTGCTCCTAGCACTTCATAATGAAGTGAAAAAGTGTCCCTTGTCTGAAGTCGTTTCCACGGGGGCCATTAGCTATGTTCTTTGAAGCCCTAAAAATGTTATCTTGTGTCCTGACTGAACATTTCAATTTAAAGTCAATTTAAAGTGGAGGACTTCCTCCTGGTCTGGAAGTGGAAACATTGATGCATGTTGAGAAAAAGTGTTCTCACAGTGTTTCCTGCCTCTCTTGCAGCTACAGCTGGCAGAGATCGTGTTCTCTTCTTTGGCCTTCGTGTGTTGCCTAGAAGCTGTGAGAGACTGGAGTAGCCCATACTAGTGCCCAGTACTCAGCCAGACCAGCCTTAACTCCTAATCCCATCAGCCCTGATCATCGTATCTTCGTAGTTAGGTGAGAGGAGAATAAATGTTTTTCTACTTAGTAAAAAACTTGGTGTCTTTGTGCTCCTTTTCTTATTTTTTCTTCTTTTATTTTAAAGAAAATGCTGGCAGGGTCTGGAGGTAGGATGGAGGCTGCAAGCCTCAGAAACAAGTGCAACCAGAGGATTGCACTGCACTTTTCATTATTGCAGTGGTAAATGAATAACATTGATTGCACAGACCTAGCGGCACCCAGCTGAAGAGCTTTGACTGTCAAATTGGTATTGAATAAAAAGTGATGTTAGGTTCTTCCATACCACTTTCAGGTGTTGGCCTGGGGAGCACAGCGATCAGCCATGTGTTCATCAATTTTTGAGGCTCAGAGTCACGTTTTCATTTATTCTTCAGATGCTGGGCTGATTTGGAAATAGTCGGCCTTTCTGGAAACCAGGCAGTGACTTCGGGGCAAGGAGCTTGCTGACTCATTTCTGGGTAATTCATGTTAACCCTTGTGTCACATCCAGTTCCCAGGGAAGAAGGAGGAGGAGGTGATGCTGCTGCTGCAAGAGCAGGAGCTGACAGTGGAGAGTTGAGATTGCAGCAGGGAGAGGTACTGAACTCTTGGCAAGGAAGCCGGTGGTAGATGCAGCTTTGGCATGGCCAGAGCAGTCTGCAAGCAAGGATGGGCTCCATACGTGCTAGACAAAAGGGATGGCGGGTGGCCAGGGGCTCTGCGAGGCAGCAGCGTGTGCTTGTTGTTGGGGGTGAGTGTCCTTGGCTCAGAGCTGGAGGGGCCCTGCCATTGTCAGCCTCCTCTTGATTGCTCTGCGGGCCTGGAGGGGGATCTGTTGTGTGTTTTGTTTGTCATCTTTTGTTTGCAACTTGAAGCAATCGGCAGAGGGTAATTGCGTTGTTTGTTTCTGACAGCCCTAGGAGAACATCCTCTGTTGTTTGTCAGGCCTTACTAGCTGGGCGGGTGGGAACCTGCGGAGAGAGGACAAGACAGCCTGGATCCCTTTGTCCAGTGCATCCACAGCCTGGCAGAGGGCCTGGACCAAGGTGGGCTGGGGCAATGTCTGATCCTGGCTGTGCCAATGTGCCAAAGCACTGCTCTGCAACCAGAGATAGCTCCTTCCCCTGAAACCACTTTGCTGGGTGATCATTGGGAATGGCGGGGTGGAATCTTGTCAGCCGAATGCCAATGAACCCGAGCTGCTGCAAGATCTGCCAGAGCACCAGAGAGGATCAACAGCTCAGGGAAGATGCGGGTCACCACCCCAGTGTCACCACTAAACATGTCATACCATGAAATCATAGCTGCAGGAGGAGAAGCTGAGGTCCAGCTCTGAGTAATCTTTCAGGGCTGAGCCTTTGCAGTAGTTCTGCCCATCCCTCACTTCATAAGCAGACAAAGGACACATTCCTGCTGCGAGTAACTTTCATGGAAGAAAGCACCATGGAAAAAGCCAACACTTCCATTAGCCCAAACAGCATGCACTGGCACCCTGGGCCTGCTCCAGGACCACTCCATCCTGCTGCATGCCCCTGGCATATGCTACAGCCCTGCCTGAAATGTGAGGAGTCTCAAGGTCACCGTCCATGGCCAAAAAAAGTCCATCTCCTGAACATTTCTTGGTTGCTGACAAGGAGGAGAGGCACCAGCTTGTCAGGCACTGTTAAGTGGAAAACTCATGCTGGGATTGCTGCGTGTCAGTGCAGACAGAGCCCACTGCAGTCGGGTGGCCGTGGGGCTGGGGCTGGGGCTGGGGCTGGCTGTATCAGTTTGGCAGCAATCTGTATCTCAGGCTCATGTGCAAAGTGTGCTGACCCAAAACAGGGTGGAAATCAGTCATGCCCTCAGAAGCATGAGCCACTTTCCAGTTTGCAAGCAGCAGGGTCCCCTTAGTGGTTTGCACCTCTCTGATTATTTTTTAAAAACATTTTGATACGCTGCCAGTTTTAAAGAGAAGTGGTTTCCGTCTGCTGCCTGCTCTTTTTAATAACAGGATTTTCAGCATGTTGATGTATAAATTATTTGTGTTTTTGATTTAATGGCTTTTTTTTTTCTTGCCCGCACTTTGATTTTGCCTTGCCTGTTTGGCACAGGACAGTGCAGGTTTGTGACATGCACATAGCCCTTGTGGCTTTTGCTCTGCATGGAAGGCATGAGGAGCATTGCTGACTTGCCAGTTGGTTCTTGGTCACTGCTTGGTTAATGCAAGGACTGTGAAGGTCTGGTCCTGTTCACCTGGTCACAAAGACCAAAAGTAATTCAGAGAGATCAGGGAGTAACATACCCATCATCTGCAGCACTTGGAATTCCCTTTTGAACTTAATTTTCCTGCCATAGAGCTCACTACTCTTTTCTCTTTTTCTTCTTTTTTCTTTTTTTTAACCTTCCTCTTCCTTTTCTTTTTTTTTTTTACTGTTGTTTTATTTTCTGTTTTTCTGGTCTGCTTATCTTCATCCCATAAAAATCAGATGTGAAGATCTGAGCTTTGTGGTCTTTCTGTGTCATTGCTGTGTGACACATTAAGATGACTTGAAGTTTTCTCTAGTTTCCCATTGCCTTTTTTCTCCACAGAAAGACAGAGGATGCTCTGGTTTTACTTAAAAACATATTTTACTGTGTCTCTCTCACCTTAAAGTGTTTAAGTTGGTGCATTTCTACAAATGTTCCTTCTCTGAAGTGCTAATCTAGAGTTGAAGCTGCGTTAAGTGGAAAAATAAAGACATGCTAGATTGCAGATTGTATTTTTAAGGTCCCATCCCAGGTTTCTCCTTTCTCTTGTGTCTTCTGTATGAATTTTAGCAATTTTCTAGCCCCAAGGACTAGAAAAATATAATTTGTATGCAAACAACAATTAGAAGCCTACTGCCTTCCTTTATGTGTATATATATTTTTTCCTTAAAAACCCCTCAGGCACCCTCTATGGATAGAGAGCCAACATCTTTCATAGAGTTTATTAAGAAAGTACCTGATCACAACTAACACTAGGTTTGTAATTTAACTTTTTCTTTTTAGTGGACTAGGTAAAAAAATTAAAATGTAAAAGAAGAATAATAGTAACTGCTGTGATACATAAAATTATATGGTTTTAAAACAATTAGAATGGATGTGAGATCTTAACTATTATATGCATATTCCATGATGCATAAGTGGTGATAATGTATTTGGGGGAAAAAAAATTGTATTACTGGTAATCTTATGTTTTCACTGATACATCTAAGATAATCTAATCACTTTAAACTTACCTTAAATATCTGTGGAAATTTTTATGTTGCTAATTCTGTTGTGGAAAAATGGTCAGTGTTTAAACTGGACAGAGACAAACCAAGAGCCTGTGCTTTGAACTTCTTGAGCTTTTGAAGCATTGCCTGTACAAGAAAGGAGCAAACTGGTTTTGAAATTTTGAAAACATTGAGCTACATTAAGAATCTACTTTGGTTTAGAATCCTGTAGACTGGCAATACTGACAATTTTTTTTTTACTGGTTTAATTCTATTTCCACATCTCTCTGGATCATTTTTTTTTAAGTTTCCAGGAGCTGAAAACACTACAATTTTTTCTCCCCCTGTTGTTTTGATTCTGTTTAAATGTAGATTAAAAAAAAAAAATCAAACAAACCCCAAACCAAAAATTTTGCAGATTTTCCTCGAGATACAGACTTCATCTTGGCTGAAATTGTCTTTGTCTTGACTGAAGTTGTTTTGATGTTGCATTTCTGCAACTACTTTTCTGGTTTCACTGCTTTTTGAGTCTGAAAGCTTGTGGGAACAGTTGATTCCTAGCCTCAAGGTTGCGGTTCAATCCCTGTATGGAATTCATTTAAGAGCTAGACTCAATGAGCTTTATGGATCCTTCTTTCAAAGCAGAATATTCTGTGATAACTGATTTTTTCGTATGTAGATTCTAATTTAATGCCAGTCCTTGTGTCCTTGCAGTCTGTCATCATGTTTCATTGTTCCTGGGTGTGCTTTCTGAACATCCTTGTATCTTTGAGGAGGGGCTCATGATTAAAGATACACATAGCTCTGAAGAGCTTCTGTAATGCTGTTAAAGCCTTGTTTTCTTTTGATAAAAACTTCACTTTGATACCAAAGCAACCTGTTCAGACATAATTGAGGAATCTTCTGCTAATAAGCTCAATGAGAAGTCATGGGACCTGGAAAGACAGCTTTTGAAATTATTAAACGCTTGCTATTTTACAAACCCATAATTGTGCCTGATGACATCAGAAAGAGCTTTATTTTGTAATGGAGCTCAGAGTTTGCAAGGGGAAGATAGGGATGAGCAAAGAAGAATGACTGGGACTTACCCAGAGAAGTGGGCATTGCCCAATGCAAATTATCTTAAAGAGAAAGGGTTCAAATCTGTCCTTTTGCTTCACCTCCACTCCATTACTACCCTTTTACTGCTCTAAAATTATTGCAAGTTTCAGAATCTTCTATAAAGCAATCTATTCCTACTGGTTATTGCTAGGCTGAATAACAAAAGAGAATGGAGAGATAAACTTTACTTAAATCTAAGTCCTTAAATTTACTTAAATCTAAGTTTGACACCCACACATAACCTTTTGACTAATAACATAACTTCTGAAAAATCCTGCTCTGTGCAAGTGCCTCCATGCCACCCCACACACATTGCTGGGGTAGACCAACTTCTGAACTGTCTGCAGGTAATTTTGTCCAGTCTTCAAAACACTTCAGCTTTTTGCTGAGATCTTGGTTAGAAGCCAAGTTCAGAAATTAGTCTGGAAAGAGTTGAGAGTGATATAAAATGGGCAAAGTTGCATGTCAAGTGTCCATTTTCTTCTGAAGGGGCAAGTTAGAGCAGCATAATGCTCATTGCACATTCAGTGCCAAGGAAGTAGGATGGACTTCTTCAACAAACACATTTTCTTTGTTACAGTAACTGGCCTAGCACAAGAGCAGTAAAGTTCCCATACCTGCCAGTTACCTTTAGATTAATAGATGGGCGTTAGATAGATAACATAAGGGCATTAATTTGAGGAGATTTTTAATATCTGTTTGAACTAGATAATATTTTTCAGGTGTTTTTGATTTAAAGCTTAAAGAAGAAAAACTGAGCACATTTTCAGTTCATCACTTTTCCTATTGTGAGATGCAAAATTAAATTCGGGTCTATCCTGAATCATTTTGTCTATTGCCTGGAGGAAAAAGGAAAGGGGGAACACAACACCTGACAAGTGTTCCCTCTTCACCCTGTCTTTCACTAGTGGCATCTACCTCCTCAGATAGCATGTGACCATGCAGTCAGTTGAAATAGGATTTGGCACACCTGAGGGAGAAGAAACATCCACTGCAGCAGTAGGATCTGCCTCCACCAGACCAGCTGGGGCTGGACTACAAAACCTCATGGGCAGTAGATCTGAGGTAGACCTCACACTCTACTCCTAACTCTAAATGGGGGACAGAGGGGAGCACATGTCTAGAGGAATCTTAAAATTATGATAAATTAACAAATGAAGAATACTATGAAAGTGAACATTGTTAATCCAGTCCTGTTTACTGGGTATTATCCAAAAGCACCTTCCCTCAGCTGCTAGCCATGGTGTCATGCCTTTACAAGCTAAATTAAAGAGCCCTCCACAGCTAAAAATCTACTTGACAAGGTGCTTAAGCTGCTGAAGTATATAGAGGATAAGGTCAATTTGTCTAGCTAAAGTAATCGTCTTCCCTGCAGAGGCTCAGGTCAGATTAAAGGCTATCATGATTTTGTAGCAACTCTGGTTGAGGAAGGGAAATAAGACACGTATGTCATAAGGTGCATTTTTATTGATATACCTGTACTTGTATGTGGTATCTTCCTGATACACCTGTCTGTGACAAACAAGGCTCCTCTCTGACATGGTTACCACTTTCAGGTTTAGAACAGGCTTTACAGGAATGGAGATGAGACCTGGCTGCATGTGTGTTCTACACATCACATTGCAGGGCATTGGCCTGTCAGAGTGAGTCCAGAGGAGGGACGCCAAGTTGATTAGAGGGATGGAGAATCTCACCAACAAGGAAAGGCTGAGAGAATTGGATTTGTTCAGCCTGGAGAAGAGAGGGCTTCAGGGTGACCAAATTGCAATCCTGCAGTACCTGAAGGGAGCCTACAAGAAAGATGGAGAAGGTCTCTTTACAAGGACATGTAGTGACAGGACAAGGAGTGCTGGCTTTAAAGTGAAACAGGGTAGATTTAAACTAGATGTTAGGAAAAAATCTTTAGTGTGAGGGTGATGAGGCACTAGAACAGGTTGCTCCATCCCTGGGAGTGTCCAAGGGCAGGCTGGATGGAGCTCTGAGCAACCTGGTCTAGTGAAAGTTGTCCCTGTCCATGGCAAGGGGTTGGAACTGGATGATCTTTAAGGTCCCTTCCAACTCAGGCCATTCAGTGATCCTACGATTCTATGTCACCATCTGTCTCTAGGTGATTTTGCTATTGGGTTTTGTTTTCTTTTTCCCTACATTGCACATCCTTGTAACAAAATGGCCTCAAACGATGGTGAAATTACTTCTATTAAAACTATGTGACAGCATAGCAAAGTGTCAGTTTCAGGATGCTTTTTTATTGTAAAAGCAAATCACCCAAACTAGCATCATTAGTCTGGAGTTAGGGTGTGCTTTGACCTTATTTCAGCTTGCCAGTGCTGATAGACAATGTATTTGCCATTTGTAGTCACTTAATCTACTCAGGGCCAGGCTGTTGCCCCTCTGGTGCTTTAAGTTATACCACCAGAGTTCAAAAGCCACACTTACGACAAAATAGCTTAAACCAGTGCTGTTGTGGTGACTCACGTTACAAATCTGCTGCCTCTGAAACCTAGTGGTTGGTATCCTCACCTGAGGCAAAATAAAAGGAAACCTGTCACCTGCCACCATGGCTGCTTAAGGCAAAGAGTTAAACTTAAAGCAGGAATAAAAACAAAACACATTCCAGTAATGTCTGCCAGGAGTTGTGTCTGTACCTATTGAGGCTCAGGAGCTACTGCTGTCAGGTGGAGACCGAGGAAAGCAGCTGAGACAGAGCTCCCAGGCTGCCTAATGTCTGCTAGGGGCTGTCAGACTGCTTTAGCTCTGTTAGTAACACATTACAGTTTAAAGCTTCTCGCTTGTGCCTTTTAAATGTCATATCTGAAATCCTCTGCCCAGTCACCGGAAGCAATCTCAGTGGCTTCAATAGACAATAGTGATGCCAAGTTTTGAGGTGACCATATGTTATCTCTGTATCTGCACTTCTGTCTTTGCTGCTGTTTGTCAGTGCCTGTGCACAGAAGATATGAAGGGCAGCACCTGAATGCAGTATTTCACAAGGACACATGTAAACAGTTAAATACACCTCAAAAAATATTTCTCCTTTTATCCAAGAGGATGCAAGAATTGCAGGCAAAGGTAAATCCGTAGAAATGCAGGTTAATACCCAGTTCCTAAAAATATTACTAGCTTCAATCAAAATGTGGTGTGGATGACAGAGCTGTGAGCAAGTTGTATCTCATGAATGAACCATGCAGTGCAGGGCAGGAGAAGGGCATGGGAGAGAATCCAAAGGAAACCTCTGATGTTGCTCACAAACTTGGTATGTGTCCTGAATGGTGTCTGCCTTCACATTCCTCTTCCATCACTTTTTCATGAGAGGATAAACTGTTTTGGACAGCACTAAAACCACTGTGGTCCTGTGGTGGGTTTGAAGAGATTGCCCAAGGAGGAATGTTTTCAGGTGTGCCATCCCAGTGACAAATTCCCTGAAATGTGATGGAGTGATGGTGCAGTCTACTTTATCCACTCCAAAATTAATGAATGGTGAAGGAGTACTGCAACCAGTGAAAAAAATAAAGCACAGAAGAAAACCCAAGAATACCTTAAATACCTTAACTTTTTCTCCTCTTACTAAGTTGAACCATTTTTAGCACACAAATTAGAATTCACTTAAATTTATCTGTGGTTGTGACCGTGGGTTTCCAAGAACACAGAAAAGCAACTTGTACCATGCAGTTAACTTTTCAAACAATGTATGAGAAGCACCCCCAAAAGAGAAGTCTCAGCACCAACATGGCCTCATTCCTTTGTTTCCTGTAAGAAATCTGTAAAAGCCAGTGATAGTTAGGAAGCTGATTGGATCTAATATGCCTTCAGGATAAACCTGAGGCCGCTGATGACTTGATTGAATAGCCCCATCACTGTACATCAGTGGTGTTTGGAGAATTTCTTTTGCTTATGCCTTTTAAGTCACTTAAGTGGTTTAAGCTAAGTTGTTTCTCTGATGCCCTCTGTAGACAGTGAGGAGCCTGAGAATCTTTGGAAAACCTTGCAACCCTGTCTTTCATTCTGATTTTCTTCACATGCATCTAATGGCCCTGTCCCCTGATAGAACAGATAGCTTGTGGATGAACCTTGAAGTTATTTCCTATTTAATTCTGGAAAACTTTTTGGGGGATAAAGAGATATGGAGAACACAAGAGTGAAGCTATTTCATGTGTATATGTGACAATTTAAAAAATCCATCTGTACTGTATATAAAGTATATAAAAAGTATATAAAGTACATAAAGTAAACTTCCCTCAGAAAGTTCAATGTTCCTTCTTCCCCTAATGAGAAGTGTCCACTTTGCCTTTTTTCTCAACTCTTCATTGAAAGCTCCCAAGCAAAAACCAGAAGCATGGCATTTCCCCTCATATGCACCGAGAGTGGTGAAAGCCTCCAGGCCTGCTGAGGGAACCTAAGGTGTCTGGATTTGAGCCCTTAATTTAGCAGAAAAAAAGGAGAGCAAGGGGAGGCAGAGGAATCTTGTCATTGATTAAGTAAGACACTTAGTCTGTACAAAGCCAAACATAAGGGAAGTTTCCTGTAGTTCATTGATGCATTCAGACTTTGAGGATATGTAAAAATTTGGTCGAATAACCTTTGGAATAGAGGTATAGCAGCTATTTCAGGTCAAGAATATTACACTGCAGTTGATTTTGTATGATCCAAACAAATAGCCATGTCCTGAGAGAAGAATCATTGTATTCAGAAGGTATTTATGTTTTACTGTGAGAATCTTTAAACGTGCACTGTTTATTTATCTCTTAAACTGCAAGTGCATCTCTCCTTCCCAGCTAAAAATTTTCCATGTGACATTGTCATTTAGCACTTCCAACAGTGTTGGTAATATAGTACATCTGTCTTGAACGGGATTGAAATTCGGTTTTACACCTCAATCCCCTCTTAGATCTTTAACAATAACAAAATCACAAATTCTGGGCAGAATACAAATGTATTTATATTTTTGAAACATTCAAGATGTTTCATGACTCCCTAGGAACCCAGCACCAGAGCAAGAACCTTGTCAAGAGATAATAAAGCACCTATCTTGAATTAATTCTGATCTAATCAAATCTAATTTGATCTGATCTAATCCAATCTCATGTCTGTCCAACCAGTAGGACTTTGTTATCTGCAGACATGATGCTCACACAATGGATTGGGAAGTTACTCCTTGCTTTAGGCATGGATATTTTAATAGCTGGACTGGTTAGTCCTCAAGTTCTCGTTTCATGGGATTATGCCATGGAAAGGGAGGCAGATTTCTCTGGCACTGAAATGAAATGTTTCCATCATGTCTAGAAGTACCAGGCGTAGTTCTTTCAGGTCATCTACTCCTCTTCAGAGAGTGAGAGTAATTTTAACAGTAACAGCTAGGCTGGTGTAAGGAAAATAGCAAGGGGAGGCAATTTGTGTTACTAGCTCAAGTGATAGCTGGAAAAAAGGGATAACCTTTCAGAAACATCAATTTTTAAAAATTATTTTCTCTAAAGTCTATTCTTTCCAGCTGTCTTAATTGCTCCAGTAAAAATCATTATTTACCCCTGGAGAGATTTCCTTGCTGCTGTACTCTTCTGTGGTTTCTCCATTTCCTTATCTTTAAAGAGCTGACAAGTCACTGAAAGATATGTCAAGTCACCAGGGGGATATGACAGACCTACAGGGACACCGTCCTCATGCTCAAAGCAGGCAGGCTCTGGTTAAATACTGTGTGGACATCATGATGACTACCACACATATGCTGCAAAGCTGCAGGAGGCATCCAGTGGACCTGCATTTCCTACTGGTATTCCACTTCGCTATGGAAAAGCACAGAAAGAGGATTCTTTATCCCAGATTTTACCTGACTCATAGTCAAGCATATGTGTAAATGCTTTGCTGAGCTGTTCTTTGTGAAGACTATTTGCTGACCTGGACCTATGGCGTCCTAGCCCTTCTGTGCAATAACGTAAGCAAAGATCTTGAGCATGAGTTGCAGTCTGTGCAGACACCTTGTCTGCGTCCATCTGAGTCAAAAAACAGCGGCAGGGAAAATCCCTGGGACGGGAACTCAGTCATCTGTGCTGCTACCTGGTCCAAGCAGGCAGCAGCCCTCCCAGCAGGTCGCAGGCAGTGCTTGGGAGCCAGCATGGGCCATTCCCAGTGACCAGACCGGAGGCAGGTTTTGGAAAAGGAGAGCAGCTGGTAGCATAGACACAGGCCATACTGTGCTGGCTGGCCTCGGTGGCCAAAAGCAGTCCCTGGCAGGTTGAATTTAAAGCTGTATAGATGCAGGTTTAATTTAAATCTGTACAGGTATGGCTGTAAAGCTGAAATGTCTTTGGGTGACAGTGGGATGGCAAATAGTGTCCTTGTGCCAAATATTGATGGGTGTTTAATATACACTTTGGGCACATGCTGTGACCGGGGAAGATTGCCTACTGATGTTGTGTGAGTGCTCCTGATTCCTGCAGTGCTGTGGTGTGGGATGAGCACAACAGAGGACAATCACAAGTGTAAAGTGCTTTAAAGATCACACTCCAGCAACTCTTACCAGAAAAATACTCTTGATTTGAAGTGTGATTTTTTTTAAACAGCAGTTCTATACTACCAAAAGCCTTTTGTGGATAAAGTTACACCAAGAAAAAAGTAAAAGCAATGACCAGTACAGATTCTTAGTTTGGGGTGTCCCTGTAAGCTGCACTGTCAGCAGACTGGTGCTGTAGGCAGAAGCAGTTCCTCAGGTGGAGGGCACAGCCAATGTTACCTGTTCTTCTTCTTCTAGTGCAAATTTATTCATCTTTTGCAGCACTAATGAATTTTTAGTTATAAGCCATTTTTGCATCAATTTCCATGGGTAGTTGTAAAGAGTCTTCTGTTCCCAAACTGGTGTCAATTCCAGGGACCCTTCCTGCCAACAGCAGTGATGGGTATGGTCTGAGCACCCAGAAGTCTTGAGGACTACCTCCTGCCTCTCCATACCTTATCTCATGACCATTGCCACATGGTGCTATTGCTCTTCCCTGGTGGACAGGATCAAATCCCTCTCTAAGCCTGCTCCAGGGGGTCAGTCACTGAGTTTGCATTGCAGCAAAACTACATTGCTTGATTTTTCACTTTAAACTCGGGAATAATAATTCTGAAATCAGCCTGGAGTGAAGACAGAAGTAAACCAAGTTTAGAATACTTCATAAAGAGAATTTAAGGCAGAGAGCTTAGAAGTCTCAATAAGATGCCTAACACCAAGTAGACGAATCCCTCTCCTTCTTCAAGCAATCCTGTGTGCTGTGGAAGAACTTCTGGAAATGCACTATATGTAGTACAAGAAAAGAAAAAGGCAGATCTGAAGTGAGCACAATGACTTACTGGTACCATATTCTGTTATGGACTGCACATGGTTTACTGTGCAAGCATCATCCATCTGCATGTATGTACACTCCCTTGTGCCTCTGCTATTAGTAGAAATTCACATGCACACACATATTTCTATTACAAAGCACATAGGGCTGAAGAGGAAAACTTGTCTATAAGCAAATTGGGCAGTGTTTGGATTGCACATTGACTGTGCTGTAGGGCCATCAGTAGGTAGGTGGTCCCAGGAGGGAAAATAACACATCCATTATATTTCCTGTTTCTGAAAGGAGGAACTGATACCCCAGTGCCAACACACCACTGCCCCAAGCTAGCAAATGTCTCTGCGTGTGCAGGAGATAGGGCACAGCAGGGAACTGTAATGCTGGCACTTAGTGCATTGCATGTCAGCCTTCTCTCAGTGGGCTCTGCCACAGATAGAAGAGAGGGGATTTGCCACTTACTGAGAGGCTGTGGGAGCAAAATGCATGAATGCTTTTTTCCTCTGCAATAGACATGGTGTTTGGAAAGAGTCTCAAAAACAGGGTAATGAGAACCATTACCTGTCCCTGTAAAATGTTTGCCCTGTAGTGTAGCAAAACTTTTCAGAGAAGACTAGTTGAAATGATTAGGGCAGAATTCCTTTTTTCTACAAGCTCTCTGTATAAGAGATGAAAGATTGGTCTGTGTTTGCTTTCAGGTCAGGATGCCATGATACCAGCAGACTGGAAGATTCTTAACAGAAAGATACTCTCCGCCTTGGAGAGCTTGTGATCTGAAAGTCAGACAAGAAGCTCGGAATAAAGACACAGGTCCGTCAAACAGTCAGAAACAGTGGGGTGTTTCTGCTTGGTGCTCCAGCAGCAGACCTAATGAAGAAGTATGGCTTGGGAATAACCTTGTTGCTTTTTGATGGAGTTTTGTGGAAATGCACCTCAGCAAAGCAAAGAATTAAGAATTATAAGGGTGAGTGAAGGGAATTAATTAACCTGTTCAAGGGACAAATCTCAGTGATGAAAGGGTTACAAGTCCTAGGACAGGTGATGACATGTCTCTTGTGTGGTGGTCTCAAAGCTGGGCTGAATTTGTTTCTAGCATTTAATGTGGCTTATGTGTGTCCTTGAACTGGGCATGGTGAGAGAAGATGGCTCTTGAATAAAAGCCATCGCCTTTGACATCAAATCCTGGCCACAAAATCTGTCAATGAAACAGCAAATTAGAGAAGGCTTAGCTACCACCCTAGTCCAAAGGAGGCTGCATGGCTACAAGCAGGTCATGCAGAGAACTGTACGAGCTGCACAAGCCTCTGTGTGGCAGGGCTGCAGCGCTGCAAGTACAGTGAGCTGAGCCTGCTCTCACTTTTCCTGGCCATAAACACCTAAGGTCTGATTCTTCTGGCTCTGCACTCTGCATAGTCATTAACACCGCTTTGAAGAGTTGGGCTAGTGGGTGTAAAATACTACCATTTAGTAAGGCATCATTTTACCACCACTTCACAGCACTGTAAAATGAGAATCTAGGCTATGAAGCAGCAAAAACCTGAGCCCCAAGTATCCACCTCATTAGAGAATCCTTTGCTGTGTGAATGGGAAATAACAAGGCCAATTCCATCTGTCCTGAAATTACATAGTCTGCCTGAGTTCGCGCTGAGATTTTAATGGAAGACCAGAGCAATAGAATAAAAAAAAATATTAAATTAATATGCAGCAATAGTGGATTTGGAGCCAGGACTGAATTTTACTTCCCATTTTCCTGCTTTTATGTGAAACTTCAAGGAACTTCTCAACTGCATTTAAAATAATTTGTATAAGTAATAGATGCAGGGACAAACATGTATGTAGGTAGTGTAAATACATATTTGGAGATTACACTATTCTCAATATGTTTTCCAGGGAAATTCTATTTGAAAAAAAATTAATTTTGCCCTTTCATGTGGATTCTCACACTCTTTGCATGTATATTGCCTGTGGAAGGTAAGTACTTAATTTTATTTTCTTCCTTAATTTAGTTTGTGTGCTTTTTTTTTTTAGTCTTTTTTGCCATAGGCCCTGAAAACAATAACAAAAAAATGCTGTGGCAGTTGCTTCCGTGTGGCTTGCCAAAGGGGTGTTAAGAAATTTTTCTGGTTGTTCTGTATGTGTGAGCTGCAAGGAGGTGATAAATTGCTGAAGGAAATTAAAGCGGGGAGCGAGTGGGGTGGGGGGGGTTGAAGCTCAAGTTTTATACTCTTCTGATTTGGGCAGTCTGGATTATAAGCTGGTGGGTTTGTTAGAAATCAAAAGTTAATCGCTCTAAACCCAGGGATGCTGCAAAGACAGATCAATACATTAAAAACATCACGTCGCCTCTGTTGCTTCCTGTGCTTGGTTTACTCAGGTGCAATTCTAATCATGGCAATTCCCAGAGCAGGGCTCTGCCACCCTCCCCTTGGTGCTGTGTGGAGGCACCCATCCCATCAGATGCCTGCTCCTCCTGTGCCACTGTCTCACTGACAGCAAAGGAGGTTGGCTATCAGCTCAAAATTTGTTTCTTGGGTACTTTCAGGGCCATTTAACCACCGCTGCCTCTCAGGGAACAACACTCAGCTGTTAGTGGGGAAGCTGTGGCTGCCAGTTGCGACAGCTAGCTGGTCACAGCTCAGCTGTTTTGCTTTGTGCTACAATGGCCCCTGTGTGCCCACCCTTTTCAAAATGAAGATCTTTTCCATTGATGCATTCAGCTGTGGTGCTGGCATGACTCCATGTGAAGATGTTTTCTTTCCTTCCCTCCTTCCCCCAACTTCAAGGCTGTTGCAGTTTTACCTTCAGCATCATCAGCTGAGCACCAGTAATGCTGGCTCTTAGCTAGAGCTTTGGGTCCAAACATTTTGCAATGTTCCGTGGACTCTGGGTTGCAGATGGGAACACCAAGGCATGGGGCTGTGGCAGGCTGCATCATTACTCAGCAACAGGCAAGGAAGCCTGGCCAGGCTGGATGATGGCTCAGAGCAGTGTGCGGCTACACTGCTAGCCAGGACCTTCAGTCATTGTTGAACCATCTTGCCTTAAACCTGCCCGAAACTTGCTTCAGCCCACGGCCTGAGAGCTGCCCGCAGCAGTGTGTGGGGTTGCACAGGCTGCTGCTGTCCTGCTCCACCGCTCTGGCTAGCTCTTTGGCCACAGCAGCGCTACGTTGAGACCAGTATGTGCAACCACACTTCACACGCCATCCCCTTCCTGCAAGCTGATTTTCTCCTTCTTCAGTGGCTGTAACATAGGAGCTGGTGAGGTGTGAATCAGCAGCTGCTGCCTGTTTTTGGGGTGAGAGCAGAAAGGCAAGGGCAGTGACACCTACAACACCCAGTGTGCCTCAGATGTCAGTCATTCCCAGAGGTCCAGCTTACACATGTTGTCTTGGACTTGCTGCAATAGTGATGACCCAAGAGGAGAGTGGGATATGCCTGTTCAGATCAGCTGCAAGTAGTGATGCACAGGGCAGAGGCTCCCCAGGCTGATAGACTGGAGCTGCAGTGTTGATGTCCCAAGTCTGCCACTTCCTTGTGACAGTGTCACTGCTTGAAAGAACCATACTTTTTGTTCATTTGCAAGGCTGTGAAAATACATACGTACACAAAGACATTTCCAGGATGAGGCTGAAGTGAGATACCAGTGCTCAGGTTCCTCACACCGTGTGTGAAGCTCAGACATTGCCTTACCTGTGTGCAGCCTGGCATGGCGTATGGCAGCACTGCCCACCAAATGCTGCTGGGCAAGGGGTCCAGTCCCTTTGGGCCAGCTTCAGCACATGCAAAAGGATGAATTACCTGGCTGCAGAGAGGCTGCATGAAAGAGGAAAGCATTGAGTCTGTCCTTTGTCTCTTGTATGCCTTGGCCACATGAAACACCCCACAGTGCTGCTGCCTGCTGAGGAGTGGGCTGAAGGCCCTATGTAGCAGACTGTGATGTCCAGCAGGTCAGAAATTGCCCATACAGAGTGTAGGCTCCAATGCAGAAGTAGGAATCTCCTCCTTTCCTCCAGGAAACAGGACTTAAAAGAGGAGGATTCTCCCTTTAACATATTTGTCCCAAACCGTTTTGTAAAATAAATATTGCCATTTGAAAAAGAAAAGCAATCCATTAAGACAAACTTCAAAGCTCTTCAAAGCAGCAATGGTAAAAATTAAAACTGAAAGCAACAGCATATTCCCCTCAATTTGCATCCTTTGGCATTCACTTCTGAGCTATGGGACCCTGCACTGGGGAAGAACCTGGTGGGACAGGGCTGGAATTTCTGTGAGCACAGATGGTGGCACACTGCTGCATCTGCTACACTAGCACTGGACACAATCATGGACAATTTTCAAGGGTCTGAGAAGGCATGTCCAGCTGTGGAACATGATAAAAAAAGAAGTGAAAAAAACATGACAATGTCCAATTGGGTGGTGTTGAGTCATTCAGTGAGAGTTACAAGTACATGTGTCACCAATCTACTGACAAACCAGAGCTTGCATCTTGCCCACAATGTGATTTGTCTTACAGTTTCAAGCAGTAAACCAATATAACCTAAATTAAGTTGTTCCTTCACAGAAAGAAGGAAGGGAATCTTTGTTTTCTCAATAGTGTGTCAGGAATATTGCCCTCTGCCCTTGCACAATGCAGTGTAAACTTGCTTGTAATTTGTGCTGGAGGGGGGAAGTCAGCTCTCAATGTCTGTTTTTCATTGTAAACTTACACTTAAAATCCTTTTCTGGCATTGATCCCAGCTTTGATATGCATTAGTAAACATTCATGACACCGACATTAATCTAGAGTGAGCTTATAGTTATTTGTTATATTAGACACTAAAAAACAGTCACGAGGCCATGAATTGATAGTGTTATATCAACACCTTGCATAGAGATGCAAGGCTGATTTGGTGACATATCATCCTTGACACATGACACATAGAGACCATGCTTCAATCAACACGCCATGCCTCTGGGCAGTGTGGTGTTACAGCCTCTGCAGGGGAATGCCACTGCCTGCGAAACCGCCCCTCCTGCAACTAGTGGTGATGGCAGGGCTGCAGAGATTGGAAAGCAAGAAACAGAGCCTGGTATTCAAAAATCAAATCCACCAAAATGTAACAAATCTCCTGCATGTTAATGTTTCATTATTTGCAGACGTCTAAGCAAGAACCTGCTTTTCTT
This sequence comes from Sialia sialis, assembly GCA_009812075.1. Lineage (NCBI taxonomy): Eukaryota > Metazoa > Chordata > Aves > Passeriformes > Turdidae > Sialia > Sialia sialis. The sequence continues at coordinate 40,258,706 of VRYO01002734.1, read as the reverse complement.
ATAATTACCTACTCTGCAAATAAATTCAGTAGCAATGATTTTAGTAGCTCAGGTGGCCCTAGATCTTGCTATGAACACATGATAATTAGTATAATTTCATTTAAATTCTGCCCTAATTCACTCTGCTTATTTAAAGACTAGTCATTCTGATTTACTTGAGCACAGTATGCCCGTGTGATGCACCTGAAAATATAGGATGGTCATGAGCAATGAGTTGCAAATGGAGTTGTGTCACCAGTGGGGAAATGTGGTGACCAATAAAATTTTCAAGGTATGAAAAAAATGTAGAACATTATAATTTGATTAGAAGTGTAGTCAAGGTATGTTTTCTTAAACAGTAGCAATCTAGTTTTGCTGTGAGCAGGATCTGGCCTTAGCTGTCCATGGGCAAAGAAATAGCAGGTTTCATCATTGCCCCACACTCACGTCTTCCAAGAGGGAGAAGAGGTTGTGACAAACTTTTCCTGGTGGTAAATGCAATTGGTTTTGATGCAACAACTGGCAGAAAATACAGGTGAAAGTGCTTCTTTACACAAACCAGAGCTCATGCCCAAGCTCCTTCTCAATCCTGTGTTTTAGTGATGTGGATGTGCCTGCTGTATGATGTGAGTGCTGACTTTTGGCTGTACTAGTGGTAACAAAGGGTTACAGAAATGCTGAAACTCAAAAATACAAACATAAATACCAGGCCTCCAGCTCATCCACTGGGCATTTCTAATTGTCAGGTGAATGGATGAGAACTGTTGTGATAAATGTCATGTATCTTTTGGGCTGTTACACAACAGTGATAAGGAAAAAGGCAATACACAGAAAGGAGAAAGCTGGGGCTGCCTGTCTCTACTTGGGAAATAGCAAGTCCTTCATTAGAATGAATATTGTCTGGAATTCATAAGCTTAGGATTAGTCTTGAAAAGACTGAGTTTTGAAGCATCACTGGTGAATATTATGTTGCTGTCAGGGTTTTGACACTCAGGCCCAGTGGCAGACAAGCAAAAGAATAGGTAAAAGTGCCAGTTGCTGCTGTCAAAATGGCTTTCTGTCCTTGCAGGCAGCTGTGGGCTTCAGTTCAGGGTCCCTGGTGTTTAATTGCCAAAATGAAAACCATATATGTATGTAAATACTGGATTGCCCAGAATACAATTGCCAAGGGGCCGAAATTCTAAGATAAGGTGGGATTGATAGCAGTTTCATTTTCTAGGTTGCAAATTGTGGTGGCAAAGTCTTGCATACAATTCCCATCTCTCCTATTGCCTCCGTATACAGACATACAACAATAAACCTCCTGAATCACCCCAGAGGGACTTGCATGAGCTAACAAGTCCTCAAGAATTTACAGTGCAATATTCAGGCAATAGAGTTTGTTGAAACAATATTGATCCTGCTAAGAGAGTTAAATTAGGACTTTGGTCCTATCTCATTATTTACTTTCGTAAGAAAACTTGCACATATAATGTAATTTTTCTACCTTTGTAGCTATTCTTATGTGACCATTTCAAGGGAGCCTCTTCTAATGTGTCCTTTAATGTCTCTTGCTAACTCAGGGTGGCAAAAATGACCCCATGGAATGTCATTAGCTCTGCTCATAGCTTTGTGTGTGTGTGTGTGTGTGTATGTGTGTACAGGCTTTGATTAGATACAGAGACTGGTAAATGACAGCAATTCTGCAAGCACAGCGCTACTGTATACATGATGTGGGAGTTACTGTGGGTTATTGCTGAAATTTGCGGTGTCATGGGTAGTATGTAGGCATTCTTCAAAGCCTTGTGTACTCAGGAAAGTTTCAATGGTTTAACTTAAAACAAGTTTCACACTGGGGAAAACTGTATAAGTACTTGGTTTCAGTTTAAACACAATTGATTTTAATGTCATCTCTTGGGGGAGGGTTATTTTTTCTTTTTGTATAAAAAGAATTGGAATGAAATGGAAGGAGTGTGCATACAAGCAAAGCACTGGATGCCATGGCACAGGTGTTGGGGCCCTTGATTTGCATAGAGACATTGGTTTTCTTGAAAGCCTGTCAGTCAGTGTGGTCAGAGAGGAGTGCCAGACACATCCAGACACATTCTAACATCACAGTGTGAAGGATTTGTCTTTGGAAGCCTCTGAAGCCACTGAGAAAGAAAGAGCCAAGAACAGAGCAGTTCTCTTAGCTGCACCTAATTCTGAGGATGTGCAAAAGCTCCTGGTCAAAGACTCTGTCTATTTCCAACTTGGGCACCTTAAATTAAACCTTCTCCATTTTGTGTCCAAACTATTTGTCTTCCTTTGCATAACTCTCAGCCATGAAACCTTGTCTCGGCGATACAATATTGCCAGGCTGCTGCTGCTGCTGCTGCTGTGGGAAGAATGAACCACACTGAAAGGATGGACACACTTGTGAGAGAAGCCTCAAGTACTTCCCACATGGGTGATGATTTATTCCCATGTCCAATTAGCTGTAGTTTCAGCACTTCCCACTTAAGAAGATAAAGGATATGCAAAACCTCATACAGTGAGTTAAAGGCTTCCACTCAGTCAGAGGTTTGTCCCTCTAAACTTTGACCTTGTGTTCAAGCCAGTGTCTTTGTAATATGTATTTTAAAAACATGTATAGCGTCTTGCATCTTTATTAATATATTGATAAATGTAGAGTCATTCTGCAACATACACAGTAATTACTTGTCAGCGAGGTCCTAGACACATGAAACATTTTTGAAAAAGCAGCACTTTTCATGGGTGGCAAGTTTTTTAAAAAATAAAGCTGAGGTATTACTTGAAGGAGAGAAAAGGCCATGAAACAGGTATTTTTACTCAGCAAAAGAGAAAATTTTTAGCTTTTAAATGTGGAGAGACACTAAATCAACTATCACAAATGTGTGCTGGTGATGCAGCAAACAACACTTAATTATCAGTTCTACAAGAAAATTAGGTGAGAAAATTACTTGTCTTTTTTTTATTTATTTTATTTATAAAAGAATCCAAAGACAATGACAATTCTTTTACTACAGCATGTTAGACAAAGATGGCTTGTCTGTCTTTTTCTTCTCCCTTGGTGACACAGATTGATAAATCCCTGCAGTGTACGAAATTTAATTTGTGTTACTCTTTTTCAAAGTTGGGGTTTTTTTCTACAGTGTTGAAGGAAGCTTTTTTGGTAGAGATGAAGCAGGCTTATCTTTTATAGGGTCTGAGATTAGAAATATTTGAGATATGGAGACAATAACTCTATTTGGTCTGATACATTGACCTATTTGCACTGTATGTGCCATTGTTTTTTTGTGTTGATATTATTTGCTTATGCGTCTTGCTTCTTTCTTCCTCGTAAATAATTTGGTTCAGTAAGCAACATCTAGGCGTGAAGATACTGGTCATATTAACATGGTTTGATGTATATTCTGACATCCTAGCCTGATTATTTCTTCCCCATTTAAGGGCAGAAATCAGCAACCACAGCTGGAGGGAAGAGGAGGGCAGAGCCATGGATGGGATGCCAGCAATACCACAAGCTTGTTTTGTGGCCAAACATTTTGTATCATGAAATTACAGCCCCATGGAGCATGGAGACAACAGGAGATGCTCAGTGTTTTCAGGACTAATACTGAATTTTATCAATTATTTGATTTGGACTATGCTAATCCTGGAGCACACAAGAAAAATTTCACACTTTGAAGATGATTTAATATATGATTAACTTTGTGTCCCAGATCAGACCTTGTTTCCTTCATGCCTGGGTGTGTAGTGAAACAGATTCTGCACAGAGTATGTTTGGTGTGTGATTGGTCCCAAGTGGATGTCCTCTCTTCCCAGATGGATGGCGGTCACCTAAAAACCACTGAAAGCTTTTGTGCTAGCAAGACTGGCTTTTTCCCTAAGAAACTCTAGAGGACAGAACTTACTCTATTTTATGTTTATAAAGGTAACTTAGATGGCAATGGAAGAATTGTCTCAGCCTGAAAAGGTACTGAAGCAGTTGAGGATAAGTGATTCCATGGGCAGCAAAATGGACTGAAGCAGCACTGTCATCTCCTCTGGCTGCCCTAGTTATGACCGAGCAGGGCTTTTATCAGTCCATTGCCCTTAAGGGTAATCTTTACCTTGTCTTTTCTTTTCTATATTTAAGTTGAATTTGTTTCTCCATCACAAGTGCATCCTTCTTTCAAAAGCGTTTTCTCGAGATACTGAGTTGATCATTGGATTACTGTTACATTCAATTTGTCTTCAGCTGGCAGATTTCTTCCACCTTGTATCTACTAACCATAAGAAAGATAATTATGTATAGATTATGTATAGATTATGTATAGGTGATAAGCAAACTCTGATATTGTGTGAATTCCTTTTTACTGGAAAATCAGTATGAAAGTTGAAAATTCTGGCCATCTTTATCACTTTCTGAGAGGCAGGTAAAGCATAGCAAGGTAGTCTGTAGATTAAAAAGCCAGGAAGTTGACTGACTTCAAAATTACAGTTATGATTATGGAGTATCAAAGTGAATCTGTGTTAAAATTGGTCTATGATGGAGATCTCTTCCCTTGGCCTTTTGAATGCAAGTGTATCTCAGGATATGAATTCTTCTCAAGATAAGTTAAAGGAAGGTGGAAAAGCAGAGAGACAAATAATTTTCTCAACATTAGAGTAAGAAATAAATCATCAAGAACTAAACTGGTTTGGATTTTTTCTGTGGTGCCCATCTGTCACCATAATGTGGTCACCATGTGGCTGCTACTCATGATTGTGGCAAGAAAAATACTGGCTTAAAAAATCTTGCCACGTGTATGATGGAAGATGAAAGAAAAGAGAAGGGTGATCTTGAGAGGGGACAATCACTTATATCTCAGCAGTCAGCAAATTTCAATCAAGTATGTCATCCTACACCAGCAGCAACTGCCTGTTCACCAGTGGAAATGGGAGAGTGCCCCTGGGGGAGTGAGGCATTTCAAGGCAAGAAGACCATAATCAGTGTCCTTTCAGGAGTGGATTTGGTTTTTCCTTGAGTTAAGTAGGAATAGATGGTGATTGCATATTTTCCTGATAATTTGTTAATAAACATGAAAGTAAGGTTCTAGTTGGCTGTTGGCATTGATATCAGTTCTGGTGCTAGTGTGCCCAGCCAATTCCTATATTTTCTGGGAGGGTACATGCCATTGGAGCCAAGGAAAACCTGTTCTCCTGGGACTCAGATCTAGCAATGTCTAATAAAAAGCCTGATGAAGAAAAAATTCTGCAAGGCTTGTTTTCCCCTGGGAAATTAAGCATTGTATACCACAATGTGCCTGGCATATGGCTGCTTATCCATGGGAGAGCTGAATCCAGTCCCTGACTCAGCAAAGTACTGTAAGCAGTGTTTAGTTGTTGAAAACAGGACTTAGGCACAGGTCTAAAGCTGGGCATGTGCTTAGCTGAATCAAATTCATTTCACTTGTGCACAGAAAAGGTAAAACACTGAGATTTGTATTGTGACACAAAGCTAGGGGTTTTACATAAGCACAGGATCAAAACATGGTAGGGAGCCTATTTTCCAGATTAATTCAATTTATTTTAGATGTGTGTTACTTTGTCTCTTCACCTTGCAGATATCACTTGCAAACAAGACAAGGTAGACAAAAAATGATTTACAAAACAAAATGCACAATCCACATAGTGAAATAGCTCTTCTGGCTGTTATCTTTATTACTTTTATTGTATCACCCTGTTCTGACTGCAGGAGACAATAGCCATATACTTTGCAGTGCATGGTAAATGAACTGACAAACAAGCAGCCAGATTTCTTTTCTTGGCTAATCATTTACAGATTTGTTAATATTCTAATGTCAAAATGTTTCTATCCTGGTATGTCTCACTGTCTAGGAAAGAACACTCGAACTCATTCTGCCTGCCACCACGTAAGTGTCCAATTCTTTTTAATGCTAATGGTAGATTGTACCAGAGAACCCTACAGCAACATTTTAACTCTTAAAAATCTAGTCTCCTTGATGGTTTTAGGCTATTTGCTTCCTAATTACTTTGCAAATCTCTTTACTCTTGGGTTAAAAAAAAAAAAAAGATCTGAGATGTCATTTTTTCTAAACCGTGCTACTTTGAAACCAGAGACCTGCTTGTGGGTGTCATTCTATGCTTTCAGACATCACCACCTTTCTTTTGGAGGTTTAGAAATTGGTATGCAAATATCCAACACCCTTTTGCATCAACCTCATTAGAGCCAATAAACATTTCACTTTAAACATCAATGTTCCCAAATGGGAGAGTTGAAGATCCAGCCTGTTCATCTCTTTTCAAATAGGTGACTCCTCATTACCCTCTGAAAACATGGAATACAAAGCAGTCTCTCATCTGTAGCTATTACAGCCTGTGATGCAGTGTAGTCACGGGTTTATTTTCTCTCTTCCTTTAGTGGTCACTTGGCCATCAAATTCACACATGCTCTCTTAAATATTCATGCAATCACACTAGTGACTTGATATCTGCACTTATTTCATTTCTCTCCACTTTGTATTCAGCATAGAAAACTCTTCAGACCCTTCACAGTCAATGTGGGGGACAAAGCAGCCGTGGCAGCTGGACAGACACTCCATCCATACACAGCTCCACTGCAGCAGGGTCACCAGCAGGAGCTTTTATGGGGTGTTTGTGTGCAGGGAAATGGGGGTGCAGTGGGGCACACCACAAGGAAGAGCAAAGGCATGTAGTGCTAGAACCAAAACAGAAAATTGAGGGTTTGTGCTAAGCTTAAAAAGCAAAAATTTCTCACTGCATCCAAGAAAGAAACATGGCTTGGTGGGTAGAGCAGGAAGCAGTCAGGATAGAGATGCCATTTCTGACTTTGTTACTGACTGTGGTGATACTTTTTTGATGGCCCCATTTCCTATCTTTAACATGAGGGCTGAACTTGTTAAAATGGCAAGAATCAATGGCTCTGCAGGAGATTTGGCTGGCAGGCACAGAAAACTACTAAGGATCTCTTCTGTAATTCATTACAGATTGTAACTACGCTTCTTCAAAGTCACTCAGATAAAAAACTAAATGCCTGAATTAAAAAGAAAAAACCAAATTTATCAAATTTTTAAGTTCATTTTTAATATGACAGCTTTTCAAAGCATTGGGACCTACCCCAGAATTTGTTGCTCTTTCAGAATTCCTTTTCTTGCCAAAATAACATATGCAAGAAGAGTAAGTAGGAAGAAGAAGGGAGACTGGGTCCCTTCTCCCTCACACTTGGAGTAAACAGCTGAAATTCAAATGCAAATGCCAGTATTCTCTAACTCTCCAGGAACTTTTGAATCTTGGTGTCTTACACCTATGTGACAACTTAGGCTAAATTAAAAATCAAAGAGATTTCCCCTGGAGTAAGGTAGTGCTTGTTATGAGTGAGGATATCATAATTGGAGCTGCCAGGAGGTTTATGAACTCCACTTTCTGAAGGAGGCTTTGGGACTCTGAAGCACCAAAGTCTGTATTTTCTGTCTGGAGTCATCCCAGCTGCAGTCCTCCCTGAGCCAGATGTGTAAAACCAACAAACATGCTGCAGATCCCATTTAAATGCTAATAGGCGTCTCTCTTCTCTGTGAACTTGGTAGAGCTGGGGGCTGAGATTGTGCCCCTGCACTCATCCTGCTGCTGTGGTGGCTCCTAGGTAAAAAGAGAGGCAGGTCCTGGATGCAGGTGTTCTTTGTAAGGGTGCTGTGCAATCTCCTTGTCACATCTTGTCTGACTGGAGCTGCCTGATGTTGACAGGTCAAGGTCTCAGCTGTAGTTGTGAGTCTGTGCACTTCAAAGCTTTGTCCCCTGCTTTTTCTTCACTGTCCCCTAAGCACGTGCCCACTCACTGTAGCTAAGGTGGTAAAGTGGGGGAAAACAGGCCTTTGGCAGCTTTATTTTAGCAAATATTGGATGGGACATTCAAACTCAGTAACTAGAAACACAGAGAGGGTTTAATGGCAGAGGAAAATTTTTCTTTGATCTCTTTATATCTGCTCTTCATCTTTATCTTTTCTCAGTACTTTAAATGACAGACTCTTCTGGAAGAATACATCACAGCTGAGGATCACATTCAGGTTTTTTGCTGCATGTGAAATTTCAGAATCAATTTTAAACCTTAATTATGGCATAGAAAAATGTATTGTACCTCTGCTGGCTTGATTAAGTCATAGAAATCATGTTTGCATGCAACAGAGAGAGCAAGAGGGGGAAAAGAGACTGATACTGTTTGAAAGGAGAGTAGCCAGGAAAACTTGATGGGAATAACTCCAGCAAGTTTGCTAACTTCTATGAAGTAGTAAAAGTTCAGCTTCACTTGGCCTGTGATGCATTGGTGTTTCTTCATTACAAAGTAATGAAAAAATGAAGTGGTTGAGGTGATTGAAATTTTCTGTGCTGACAGAATGTTTTTTCCAGGTTTCACAATCTTTTAAAATGTACCATTTGACAGGGAAATGGTAATTTTAAATATTGGGGTTTGGGGTTTTTTCATTTTTAAAGGAATCTACAGAAGGAATAAACCACCAAAGAAGGTTCTAGAGATCACAGAGATCTAGGACCATTAGATTAATTTGCAAAAAGAGTGATTCTATAAATGATAGTTCACAGGCAGAATTTGTTACATTAAGTATGGCTTTCTCCAGCTTGTAGTCAATGGGAAAACTTCCTGTGGAATCAGTTTGCTCTTGACTAACACTGCAACAGACATTTTTCATAGCAAACAACAAGTGTCAAGTGCTGGCGTTTTGCAGCTGCAATCACTTTCCCCTAGCAGAGGATGCTAAAGAAGACAGTACACAGAGAATCCAGCCTGTGGAGACTGAAGATCATCAAGTATAACCATAACAGCTCACTGGAGATGTTTGGCTCTGGCCCATGTTAAAGGCTGACACAGACCCATTATTTAGGAGACTCAAACCTCAGGTAGAGAACTTTTATATAGGTGTATCTGTGTATACATCAGTGGATCAGTCCAAACATACATCTGTCCTCTCTCCTTAGCAGTGGTACATATGCCAAGGAATGCTTCCTGGGCTCCCTGCATTACATGAATGTGTTTTACCTGGACTGTTCCAAGCCCTTTCCCATCTCTTCAGCAGCTTTTCTCTTATTATCCCCATATTTGCAATTATCATAATTATCCTTGTCTTTCTGCAAGTAAACAGTGAGGCAGATGAGTTTTTTAGACAATGTGAAGTATTTTACCATAAATATTTTTTTATTCCTCTGTCAAATCTTGCACCTACTTTTTTTCCATCTTCTATCAAGCTCTCTGCAGTTACAACTGCAGCACCTCCTCATTGTTACTCATACAGAAATGCCAGTATGGGAAGGTTCCACAAACAAACACATACACGCATACCCTTCTTTTTCCACATGATGACTTCTGTATTGGCAAAAGGTTCCAGATTTTTATCTATACTGCTAAAATGGTTACTAGAATTGGAGGAGTTGTATGTCTGTTTAAAAAAGAGAAATCAAGCTCTAGACATGTGCACTTTGTGCAGGAGAAATTACTCTCGGTCTATACTGCAGGGTTTATTTTTCAGATCTCACAGGAATATGTATATTGATTCTGGGATTGTTTTATTCCATGAGAACCTCTTCATTTAAAAGGACACCGTGGATTGCTTTTTAATTCACTGGCTAAAACTTAAGTAAGTAGAAGCTAATGTCTTTTTACTGGTTTAATTAACAACGATTACTTGTCTGAAGATAAGGTATTTCCAGTTAAAAGGTATCTCCTTCAACTCCAGATCAGCTGAGAATAGTTCAAATTAGTTTTAGGGTAGGGTCAAAGACCAGAATTTTAGGGGTTTGAAGTTTTTTTAACTGAGCAGATCAACATGTATCTGCTGGGAGAATACACATCTAAGTGAAAAGGGGGAGGCTTGGATTTCCATCTGCGTGGAAGTGGATTGTTTGGGGACTTTCAACAAATGAGTTAATGAGGTGGCACTGAAACACACATCTGTCCACTTTGGGAGATCTGAAGTCCAGAACATGGTCCACTCAGCAGCACAACTCAGAAGGGGCTGTCTGGACCAATCAAACCTCCAGTGGGCAACATCACTGGAGGAGCAGTCATTTAAAAACAAACAAACAAAATAAAGTGTAAATCCTCCCTCTGATTGGAATTATTTTTGTTGCTGTTGTTGCAAACAGAAGCCAGCTCCCAAAGCACCCCTTCATCTCCAGGACACAGTGAGTGAGAAATTCCAAATGGCATTGCACTGCAGCCTGCATTGGCTGAAGGCCTTCCATCAGGAAAGCCACTCTTGCTTGTCATCAGGACAGCAGAGCTACACACGGCCAGGGATGGTCTGGATGGATGAAGTCATAGCTCCATGCTTCAGCTTATCGGCAAGCTCACGTGCTGCCTGAATTTCTGTAGAATCTAAATCCCATGGCTGTGTCTGTGACAATCGTTGCCTCACAGGGCCTTGTCTTCACAGGGAAAGGAGACAGGAGCCCTGGCTTCTCAAGATGCTACACAGCCTTCATGCCCCACTCTAGTGTCTTTTCTAAACTAAATGTCTTTTCACGGATTAGGGAGACTGTTGTACGACAGGGACTCGGTGATGATCTCAGCCTCTCGCTCCCCTGCATGTTGTAAGCATCCTCATTTCCTGTAATTATTAACTGGGTGAGCTCACTTGATCTTAGACTTCGTCTTTTCCGTAGGGGTGACTACTGCTGGCTCTGATTGTCTTTGTGGTTTAGTTGGAACCTGGACGGTTGTAATGTTTGTGGGTTCCACTGTCAGACTTTTCCTCTTCTAGGCAGGGGGTTTCCCACCAGCTGGGGAAATGTATTCCTTCAGCATCTGGCCTATCTCCTTCACCAGAACCCCCACCAAAACTGGGTTCATTTCTGAGGCAGGGTCAGGCTTTGTGACAGCATTCCTAGTCTTTGGGGCCACATCAGGTTCTGGGGCAGCATCTCTAGTTTCTGGGGCAGCATCTCTAGTTTCTGGGGCAGCATCCCTATTCTCTGGGATAGGTGTCAGGGTGGCTATCCAAGTCAATATCCTTTCAACCCTGAATGTTAAATAAAATAGAACAGGCCTATCAGCAACACCAACCACTGTATGATATCATTAGCATTTAGAGAAGATTTAAACCCTTCGAAAACTAGTGGGGGAGGCCAAAAAAAACAGTTGAGCTGGGAGAAAATTTCCCCTGTTGTCCCTTCATTATTAAAGTAACCCCAAAAACATACAGTTAGTGTATGATAGCTCTGAATCTATGTACCCATCTTCCAGAAGAAGTTAAAAATCCATTAATTCCTCACCTTATTAACCCATAAAGCAAACTGGATAAAAGCCACAGTAACTTTAGCTATAGGACCCATGTTTAGATAAGGGGCTGCAAATGGCAGCAATATAGCCACAACCACATGCCACCCAAATCAGTTTAAGGTAGACCACATGGTGCCACCTAATGAGGTTTCTATATCCAGCACACACAAAAACAAGATACAGTAATTTCACCAGATTATAGGGTGCAGTGTCAGTTAACGGGAAAATTTCAAACTTTTCCCATATATAAGGCACACCGGATTATAAGGCACACTTTGTTTTTGCAACGAAGATCCATGTGTAACTTTCGCAACTTTTAGCGTAAAAGTGGGAGGGATGGACCCAAGGGACGTGTTGTCCTGGTTTAGAGGGCAGGTACTGCCAGAAAAAGGCAGGAGATTTTTCCCTAAAATGGAGATTGGAAATCCCCTCCCTCCCAGTTTACTATAATTTGGATATTAAGGGGGGCTCACGTAAAGGTATGGGTTTAGGAATAACAGTTCTTTACTGATATATCTACAAGACAAACAAGAACAACATTAGCTATGAAGGAAAAAAAACAGTGGCAAAACAGAACAAAACTCAGTCTTAGTCCCTTTTCCAGTCACAAACACTCTTCTTCTCCGCACAGTCCCGGTGAGAGCAGGGAGGGCCCGTCACAGCTGCGGCAGCAGGCAGGAGCAGGGAGGCGAGGCAGTAAGGCCATGTACCAGATGGAAGAAGGGTGAAGGAAGCCTCCACTCACTGTTTATGTCCCAGTGTTCAGCGCTGTTCTCAGAAGCAGGAGGCAGTAGCAGTGGCGGGGTGCAGGGCAGATCCGACCACATAGAAAAAACCTCTCTCCTCCACGTTCGGGCCAGCGAGTGCCAGAGTGACCCCCCAGAAGGAAAAAAAAAGAATCCATGACCATCCACCCTGACCCCTCAAACCCACCCAGCGACTGAGCCATCGAGACAGCACCTACCCATCTCTTTTGTCTTGAGCAATTAAAAGCTAAGGGAGCCGCCTGGCCAGCTTTCTTAGCATGATAATGGGAAAAATTTCTCCACAGAGGGAAAAAGTAAAACCCCCCCAACCCCCAACACATGCGAAACGTGTTTCACCAATATGAGACAGAAATTCTTTTGAGATCCCTTCAATACTCAAGGTTCATGTATAAGGTACACCGGATTGTAAGGCACACCTCCGGGTTTTGATCACATTTTAGGATGTATGTAAGGTGTGCCTTACAGTTGTGAAATTACTGTACTCAAAACCTGTTATTCCTTCTTTTACCATTTTTCTCTCTATGCCCTTGTGCCCCATGTTTGGCATCAAAACCTGTCCTGGTTTGAAAGACAGATGTCTGCAGAAGCCTCCCTTGAAATGGAAAATGTAAACTGCCTTCCTCTGAATTATTATAATTTTGAAATAAAAGTGCTCTCGGGCAAAGATATGGGAATAGGAATAACAGTTCTTTACTAGTATGTGTAAATATAAAAAAACTAAACAAACAATCTACAACTTAATAAGAAAACTAAAATAAAATGCAGTTGTACAAAAAAACCCCAACAAACAAAAAAAGGCAAAACCACTGCTGACAGAGTCAGAAAACAACCTGACACCCCATCAGTCAGGATGTTGGTAGCATCTGATTAAAAGATGGCTGCAGTCCTCCTGGAGTGACAGATGTGGTTCTGCTTGAGGCAGTGATCCTGTAGAACGGTGCAGTTCTCCTCCTAAGGTCCAGTGATGATGTGTAAAGATCTGTTTTTCCTCTGGAATCCAGTGGGAAAAATGCTGACGGTGGTGTTCCAAATCTCAGAATATATCCAGGTAGGAAATGCTTGGCTTCTCCCCCTCGGTAGAGCATCTCACAATGGCATGATGTAATTTTATCATACACTGGGACTCAATGGCCCATTAACAGCCAATATCTTCCTGGAGGGAGGATGGGTTGTGGAAAAGATAAAGAACAATGCCCCATCTGGTTTCAATAGATGGCCTATTAACAGAAGATATCCCCCTCTGGAGATAAAGAGCATTGCCCCACCTGGTTTTAACAGGTGATCCATTAACAGAAGATATCCCTCCAGAGATAAAGATCAATGCCCCACTTTATTTTAACAGATGGTGATAGAATACATACATTTGGTTACATCGTCCATTGCAACGAAAGACAACTGTATAGCTATGGACCAAACAGAGCAGGGACAAGGACCATTACTTGTCTATCCACTGCTTGTGCTGATTCTGGTTTATTGGCTTGCAAAGAGTCCAAAAGGATGGCTGAGATCTTGTCCTGCTTTTTTGGTAAGGATTTAGGTCCAGAGCTTTGAAAGTCACAAGGCACCTAGCTTCTGTCAACTTAAGACTTGGATTAAATAGTTTTTGAAGTTTGGTGCTGGATGAACGTAGATTTACATGCTTTTTTATTCTGCTGTCCCTCCATTCTCCTTATTAGCCCTACTCATGGTATGTTTGCTGCCTCATGGGTCAGGAAGGAGGCTCTGCCATGGTCACAGCACTCTTGTGATGCCAAGGGCAGGGCTTGCAGGACTGCAGGCCACTTTCTGTTTCTTGCAGAGGGGAGAGGGGTTCACAAGTGGGTATTGGTAAACTGGAGTCTTTAATGGCCCATCTGCAATTTCAGCTGACCAGCAAATGGTCTCTACAGTAGTCCTTGTTAAAGGGAGGGGGGGAAAAATCTGCATCTGTTTTATTCACCCTGGTGAAAGGATGGGTAGTTCACCCTCAGGTGTTTGAGTCCAGCAAACACAACTACATGGGAGCACAGATTCTGAATTTTTCAGTACAGCATCTTTGTCTTGACCATTGTGAATTGTCTGAATCTATGGAGAAACATATCTCTCAATGTTGCTGTGTTTTGTCTGGCTATGTGTGGCCCCAAGGAGCTGGTCTGGGAGTCAAGCATCCAAGGACCTTATAACAATTTCTAGACATTTATTTTTACACTGTAGGAGCTACAGAAAATGGAACCCTAGAAGTTTCCTGGCCTTTTGTCCACCTCTACTCAGAAAAACACATACAAACTTTTGTCTCCTTTCCCACCCCTAGCTGTATTAGAGAAAGCCACAGAAAAATAACCACAAGCAAAAGGAGCAGGATAGCAGGATACAGTTATGTGGCCAATTCTTCCCCTCTCCACAGGCTCAGTCTCTGGAGCAACCTCAGATTGAATTTACTCCCAGAATGCAAACCCTCGGGATTGTGCTGACGATGCTGGAGATTCAGGTGTACAGATCTTATTTTGTGGACAGAGGGGCATTCAACACATTCCTATAGCAAAAGGAGAAGAGGCCTTTGAGATCTCGTTGCAAATTTGGCTTGACCATTGTCTGATGCTGCTTGGTAAAAGCGAGGCTCTGAGCAGGGAAGGGAATACTCTAACAAGTGGCTTGTTAGTGAGGAATGTCCTGCAGTAAGTAGGACCAGCCTTGTCACTTCTCAGCCAATCCTCTGAGGACAATAAGGAAGGAGGACAAAATGAGTGCAGCCCTCCTGGGCCTCCCCTTAAGAGTTTAAAAGCAAAATATTGATTTTGAGTTACCCTGCTTCAACTCAGCTTCACTCTCCTGATATTTTTATTCCCTTGTAGGTTTCTGACTCCATTCGTTTTTTAAACAAATCACTGGTGAAATTGTGGTGTGTCCATGTAACATTCCTGCACCTAAAAATATGGTCAATTGACACCTTGAAGGTTTCCAGGCAACTCTAACCATTTGTGACATCTTTAGCTGCATCTCCAGTATGTTCAAAACAGATGAAGTGAATGAATTGATTTTAGCTGCATAAAACCCTTGACAAAAATCTCTTTGTGGCCATCCAGTTAGTCTCTTGATGATTCGTAGAGTATTTGCTTATGCCATGAACTTGATCTTTCCCACCTCTCGGCTTGTTTTTCAGCTAGCTCTGCAGTGGGTTCCCTGTTCCAGAATGCACTGCAGTTGCCTTCCCCAGAGCTGGAGTAAGAGCCAGTCAAACAGTGCTGGACCTACAGCCCACTATGTCATCAGTACAGACCTGAGCACTATATATGCCAAATGTGCCATATGAACAGCATTCAATGGTGGCAACCTTCTTAGGTGCTGTAAATTATTATCAGACCCAAACTGCCTAATAAAATCAGCAGATTTGTGTAACTTGGTTCAAAGTCCCAGCAAAGTCAAAATGATTTTTCAACTTGCTTAAGGAGATAGTGGATAGAACAACTCAGCAAAAACCTTTCCCTTTGTCCTCAGAAAAAAAAAAAACCCAACAAAACAAAAAAACCCAACAACAACAAAAACCACAAACAAACAAACTAAAAAACCCACCAACATTTGCATGTGATGAAACATGCAGAAGGCCAGGAATAAATTAAGTGCAGAGTCTCAGCTTCTTTAATCAAATAATTTGACATTTATGTGTGTGGTCGAAAATAAATTCTTTTGAAGACATATGGTCTTTTCATTGTATGCTATTTTGGAACAAGTTCCATTGTATTAACAAACATATAGATAGATTGCTGATGGGTTTGATTGATTTGGGTTTTTAAAGGTGCCTCCAACCCTGAGGATTCAGGCTGGTCCAAGTACAATGCACAGTAACCACCCATGATAAGTAACAAGAAAAAATAATTGCAGTACTTAACATTTGGTGTCTCAGCTCCCCCTCGCAAAAATGAAGAATCAGAGACAGGAACTGGAAACAATGCTGTAAGGGCTAGAGTGCTGATAATAACACATCTTTCAAGTAGTGCAAGGTATTACTGATTACTACAGGAACTACAGAAAGACTTACCTGAGTTCAAGAAAACCAGCAAACACTTCTTTTGGCAGTAGGAGTGTGCAGTGCGGTGTGAGCAGTACAATAAAATCTGGCTTCGGCAAAGTGTTGTATACATCCAGCTGAATTATGTCCTTATCTGATGCCTTTGGCTGACTAAATTGGTAATCACCTCTGAATGCCTGTAACCTCCCTTCTCTGCAACACAAGCTGTAGGATTTTTTGGCCAGTCCTGAATGAAGCACGGTCTTTCTGCTTGAGCAAGAGCATTTCCTAAAGGAAAACATCAGATCTGAAGGATGAGTGACAATTTGTCTGTCAAGCTGATCTTCTAACATTAAAATAATGTTATTATTTCATAATTAAAAAAAAAAAAACAAACAACAAAAACCAAAAAATCTGCTTCTCTAATATATGTTTAATCAGAGGAGTTGAGGTGATGCAACTGAACTGGTCTCTGCCATCAATAGGAGGATGTCCTGTTTCCTTCTGCTTATCCTTTCTCTTCTCCACCTGCCCAGTGTGCTCCTCGGACACTGCTGTGGCTCAACTTGGCAAAATGTTAAGACAGAGTAAATAATGATTTTCATGTGAATGGCCACAGGAAAATCACACTGAGGATTCTTCATCATCTGAGTGAAATAAAGGGCACATGAACACAACCAACTAGGAGTTCAGTATGGGAAGGAGTCTTTGAGACAAAAGCGGTGAAACAGAGGAGTGGGGTATAGGGAGGAATGGGGTCATTACTTGAGACAAATTCATCAACCTCAGCTCTTATGGGGCTTCATTTTTAGGGGCAAAAAGGCTACTTGCATAATGTACAGAAACATGCTGAAACTTACATGTTCTACAGGCAGTGATACCACTATTAAAAGGCTACATCCTCTCCCACTGTTCATGATTATCATATTCCTGTTTCCTGATTGCATGAAAGTAGGCAAGACCTTGGGCTCTGCATACTGCAGGTATACAGCTGTTGGCTAAGAGCCAGCAAGGGTGAGAGCTGCTGGAGTCTGCTGTGCTTGCAATGATACTGCACTGTGACTGTCCAGTGGTGCATGGGGACATGTGGGCTGTGTGACACTGGGGCATGACCAACTGGCCAGCTGAAGGAACCTTTCCAGATGCACTGGGAGTGTCAGAAACACCAGCCATCCGTAGATGCGGCATCTCATTCATTCTGCATTGAAGAGGTGAGACCGGATTCCCAATGGCCTGACTGCCAGTCAGGTAAAAAACTTTATCTGAGAGCAAGAAATGACACTGCAGCACGCAAGTAAAATGTGTGTGGCTGCTGCAGTTGGGGATGGAGGAAGGGAGAGTCCTTGAAAGCCCATAGGTTTATCTTGCCACCTGGCCATCACCCACAGCTTCACCTCTGGCTCAAGGGTTGCAGCATCCTGCCCCAGGTTTCTGGCTGCTCTCTGCTGCATATGTGGCTTCATGTAGAGCCATTCTGAATTCCACTTGTTGGGAGCTGCCACACCAGCCAGAAGCATGGTGAAAAGCAACATCTGAGATGCCTTTTGCAGCATAAGCTTGTTTTAGAAAGCTGTGATTGTGTCAGCAAACAGCCCATCATTTCCCCTGACCCTCCTGCTAAAAATGGTGCACCCCATCCTGACCACCCAGTGCTATCAGCAGCATTTCCCCCAGCTGCTCATGTCCCCGTTTCAGGACAGTCCCAGGAAGTCCAGCTCTCCCCTTACCCTCGTGTGGAGAGAATGGACCCACAGCAACTGAAATCTAGTGAAGCATCTCAGCTTAATACAGCAGAGCTCATTGGGTTTGGGAGCAGGCATCAGAGTATGTCCAGGCAGGATGGGGGTGGAGGGTGCTGGGATTTCCTTTCAAGCTGTGCCAATTGATTTCTGAGGCTTTTCCTCCCCTGAGCCAGCCAAAAGAAGCTGAGGCAAATCTGCTGAGCGATTGCTGCTTCCTGCCCCTTGTGCTGGCACCAGGAAGAAGAAGGATGGGGGCAGGACAGCCAGAGCCCAGGGGACACTTCCTCCCTGTTTCTCTACATGGAGAAGTCTCTCCACACACCTGCAAGAACAAGGAGAAAGCTGAAGAGCAGCTGTTTCTGTTCATTGGTGGGTTTCTGGCAGAGCATCTCTTTAGGAATTGTGAAGCAGAGTTTCCTCTCTGATTCCTGCCCTGCTGTGAGGGAAGGATGAGCTGAGGGAAGCTGCAAGCAAATGTGTGTCAGAGAGAGAGAGAGACTGGTGCTGCCTACTGACTCTTTTGGTTTTGAGGACCTCACTCTAACACCTTTCTGCAGCTGAGTGTAGCAGGTGCAGGCAAATCACAAGCTCTCACTCAGGCTCAGTGCATCTGCCGGGCTGAAGGAGGAAGATAGAAGGTCTGTCTCCCTCAAGAAGGACATCAGCAGGGCAATGCAGCCCAGCTCTGGTGACTCTCCTCTGCCCCAGGTACTGATGCAGTGGGTGTCTTGGGAGGTTTCTTCTTGTGGTTTTGGTTTTCCCGTCAGGGGCACCCATCCCTTCTTACCCACATTTGCCCTCCTGCTTCACAGAGGAGATTTGAGTGAGGAATGAGTGGAGCAGCCACCATAGTTCCCCATGGGACAGGGTGCCCCAGAGGCAGGAGGTAATGGTGCTGGTAGCTGTATAGGGGACTGAGGGGAAAAAAAAAGGGATATAGCAGGTCATGCCTATGGTAGAAATAAGGGCTTAACAAAGCTGCAGAAAAATATTTATTGGCTAATGTGCCCTGCCCTCAAAGACAACAATGCCTTCTCAGGCTATGAGGCTAAACATGAAAAAAAAATTAATAAAGTTATTTCAGAGTTGGCTCTGGTTTTCTTAGTTGGGCACTAGACTGGTCAGCAGCCCAACCCATTGCTCTTCAAACATGGTAGTTTCTCATAAGCATTTATCTAAAGAGAAACATGTTATTCCAAGCCTCCAATTTAAATATACTGAAATCCAGATGGGAGAAGTGTTAATTTGAATTTACACATGCAATATCACAGCCTGTAGGGGTTAAGGAGAAGCTAGGAAAATAAGCCTGTACTTTTTTTTTCCTACTAAATAAATTACATGACCAAGAGTTTGGGTTTTTTTTAATGCTGCATTTCAACTGCCATAACTGTTCTCAAAAACATATTTAACTAGAAGACATTTTTTAGTAAGATTTGTCCCTATTTCAGCATTAAGAAGGACAAATTATTTTAGTTGCCAAGACAGGTAAGGTAGCCAAGCTCAATCTATGCTATTTCTGCACCTGTCCACCAGAATGTAGCATAATCAATTTCTAATATTATGCATTTTCAATTCCACAGCATCAACACTGGTGGCCAAACCCCTCTCATATGGCTGGTGCAACGAGAGGCAGCAGGAAAGGACAGAGATGGAGGTGCTCAGGTTATTTAGAACTGCTAGTGGCCTTTGGCCAGGCCATGCTTTCAGAAGACGTCAAAGGTGAGTTGCTCCCAGTCCGGGCACCATCTGCTCTGCTTTTTCCTCCAGCAGAAGTTTAAAGTGTTGAGACCATAAAAACCTAGTTGCATACCCTGGTGTACTTCAGTGCTGGCTGTGGGAAACTCAGCTTGATATGGCCCACCAGCAGATAAGCCAGCTCTCTGGATGTGATGTGCTAAGAGGCTGATGGGGCAATGCTTGGGTACCAGCAGTTGTGGGATGACATTAGAGCCTGTCTCAGCATGCAGCCACGCCAGTCACCACACAGACAGTGCAGCTCACAGGACAGCAGGACACAGAACCAGAGTACTCCTGGGAAGGTGGGAAATAGGTTTGAGCCTGGGTGGTGGGACAGTCCTATGCTGGCACAAGCCCATGCGAGTCAGTTGTAAGGATGCCTATGTCACAGACTTGCCCACACTGAAAAACCAGAAGTAGGAAAGGTCAAGCTGGAGTACTGGCTGTGGGACCTGCTGAGCCAGCAAGGGATGAAGGGGTTGGAATGGGGCTGTCTGGAAAAACACGGTGGTTATACTTGGCAGAGATGTTTCAACTCCAGTGAATCTCTGACATGTTCATGTGAGTCACAGCCAGGGAGAGCTGTTCTCATTGCTATTGAGAAATATGATGTGGAGGAACCTTGTAATTTTTTTTTTTCATTTACTCACTGGTTTATTTTCCTGTGAATGATAGTAACAGTTCAGCCTGAAAAGTTGATGTAATTGTGAAATTTTTTTCAGCTGTCACAGTTCAAATGCCCCTGTGTATTTGCCTTAAAGCAGACCACCTTAACAGCAGTTAGGCTATACCCAATGCTTTTATCTAATCTTTTTGTTTAACTCAAATTTTGTAGTGCTATTACACTAAGCATATTTTAGTGCTTCTTTTTACAAGCATCATTTCCACCTCTTGTTTTTTGTAACTGTTTGCAACTTCTATTAAATCAGAATTTCCAAAAGCAGCAAGCAAAGGCAAGCCAAATATTCAATCAGGATTTAGTAGATATCACCTCTTTCCTTTGGAGGCTGTTCATCTGTGCCTTTCAGGGATTCATTACAGCAGAGTTGAGCACATCTTCTGATTCACAGACCTCTGAATATTTTCTGTGGAAACTGTAATATATGTGTATGTTACTGAAACTCTTCTAGTTTTACAGAAGATAATATATGACTGAACATACTTTTCCCAGTCAACTTTTGGGGGTGCTTTTTCAGTATGTATCAGTTGAAAACTATTGATGCTTTGTGAGATATGCTCTGCATTAGGTTAATGAGTTTCACACAGACCTGTCACTAGCTGAATAAAGAGACAGAGGCAAATTTTGTCTGAGTAGCACCGTACAGAGGTACAGATCTGCATCGTTGCAGAGAAATAAGACATCTCTGGCAGACTCATACTTATTTGGAAGGAGAGGTTGGAAAATGGAGAGCAAATTCAAAGACAAGTTTGGCAAACCCTTTGCTCAGGTAATTGCCACAAACTGCAGCTACAGGAGTTTGGAAGGCTGTGGTTTCAGCATGCTTTGTTGGTTACAGGGGTTTATGGGGTCACCTCGGCCCTCTGCAATAGGTTTTGGCCCCTGCAGCATAGCATATGACCCCTAGCACAACCACATGGGGACTGGGATATGAGCATGAATTTTAAGCACTGATTTAGGTTTCTGGCTGACAAGGAGATCCCACCAATGGTTGGACCAGCCTACCTGACCAGGTCGCAGCTGGGAATAGGAGTGATGAAAAGGGCATGCCCCAAAGCAAAATGCTGTGAACCTGCAGCAGCCTGAGCTGCTTTATGCTAACCAAGCATAATCATCATTCTACCTCTTAGCCATATCAGATACCACTAGATTACACTTTGGTGAGAGAGACAGAAAGTGCAACTAGGCGTGATCTGCCACTGCCTATTACTATTCTGAACTGGCAAATTTTTGACTCTGGGTTTTATGCAAGTGAATATAGAGGAAGGCAGGCAGTGGAGAGGTGTAATTGCCTCTGTCCTGGGTGTTTGAGATCAAATCTGGAGGAGAAATCAGTGCTGACTGCTTTAACTCTCTAGTTGCTGCTCTCCTTGAAGAGCCTAAGAGGCATGACAGCATTACTGCCTCAGCCCCTGCCATAAATACAGCTGTGCTGTAGCCAGACCAGCTGCCAGACAGCCAGAGTCAAGGGTGCAAGTTTCAAGGGGTATGCACCGATCACCAAATGAAAAAATCAAGATTAAAATTACACTCTTTTGGGAGGAGGTAATTATTAAGTAGAACTACCCTCAAAGCTTGATTTAAAGCCCAGCCTTCCAAATGTTCATACAGACTGAGGGGCAGTGATCTGAGCCGTAGGAGCAGGCGAGCAGCCACCAGGGAACTGGAGACTGCATGGTCCTTTTCTGTCAATAAAGCCAGTAACTGGTGGAGCTGCAACCAGAGTCTTTTCACTGCTTCTTGCAATAGTTATTCTGTACGTGGCACACTACACTCAGACTGTAGGCCTTTCATATAATGCAGGATTAGGTTCTTATACATACTTCATACTCTTCATCTGAGCTACATGAACCACTTCGACTCCTTTCCCCCATGGGACAGGATTTTCTTGGCTTGCAGATTGCATTCTCTCTAACAACAGATTTCTTGCATGCAAATCAAGAAGTTGAGAGGAAGATAAGGTGATGAATATGCTAAGCATGGAAAAGCACTATCATGTTATGGTTATGTTTGCGCACATTTAGAAGAGAAAACAATCAAATATGAATATCACAGAATCAACCCCAGCAGTTCTGCATTGCAACAGGGGAACAAAGATGCACTGTTGTAAAATGTACAGTTCTACTGAAAAGAAGTGATTGTGGCTTAAAATCTTTATTGAAAATAAATGGTTATGTTCTGTAAATTGTTTATGAGAAGAAGTTATTTGCCGTATTTCAAGCATTTCTGCCTTGCTGAAGATTCCTTCTTTAGGGTGCTGAGGAAGGTATTGTGTTATATGGTCAGGTGAGAGGACACAGGGAGGTGGAAATTTCAAAATAAAACTGCAGAAAAGGTTAGGAAATGTTGTTTAGTGATTCTGACAAGTCAGTAAATAACAGCATATTCAAAGTCACAGGGGTTTAACCCTTTTGTCAGCATGGGGTTTCCACATTTCTCTGTGCCCAGCTCTGAACAACAAATGTGGGAATCTGTCCCCTTCCTTATTCATCACTGTGCCCCTGGATTACAGTTCAGCTGCAATATTCCCCCAGATTTGATGGAACTGGTGGTGGTTTATCTCAGTAAACCCCTATAAAAATGGATAGCCATAACCGCTGCTGCCCTGCCCTCCCTCTGTTTCCTGCTTCACTGAAACATGAGCAAAAGGGAGTGGATTTCATGTGCAAAGCAACCTTGGTGTGATGCTCTGAGCATCCCACTTGGGCCACCCTCCTGGGGCAGGATAAAGGAGAGTCAGGCTTGTAACTGGGGAGGGTAGCAGCCTGCTGAGCCCAAGCAACTCAATGCATGAATGCAGGCAGCCAGGCACCTGGGCTGAGGAAAGCTGCTGGGCCATGAAGAGTTAGGTTAAAGCTGACGGCTGCTTCTGTTCATCTTGGTGCCTGAACTCTTCCACAGAGCCATTATGGAAACAATTACAGTAATTTCACGATTATAAGCCGCACCTTTTTCATTGAAGAATACCGCTTACCCCAATAGTGCGGCTTATATTCAGGTGCGGCTTATCTATGGACAAATCCCAGTGAAATGCCAACCCGAAAGTGAGAGCCGGCAGGGGAGGGCACCTGGGGCTGCCTTTAAAGGCTTCCCTGGTCCATGAAAACTGTTGCAACTTGCGCACCTGACACCAAACCTGCGCTGGTGCGATTCTGTTACTAATTTGTTACTTTGTTACACATGGATCCTCGCTTTAAAAAAAAAAAAAGTGTGGCTTATATTCAGGTGCAGCTTATAATCGTGAAAATACTGTACGTACTTCTGCCTTGCTTATTTGTGGTAGCCATGGATGTCACCACTTTTTCTCCCATCTTTTCCTTAGCCTTTCAGAATTTCTGAAGGAAAAGAAAAAGAAGGCTGTTTCCAAAATGCATCTTCCATTTTGATCTTTCTTTTGTATCAGTGGTTTTCTTCTACAACACCAGGTGCCTCACTAGGAAACCAAATACTTTATTGTCATATGATTCATATGTTTTGTATCTCTTTTAAGAAATATTTTCTCATTCATTAAAATGAATGCCTGCAACCATTAAATCACCAAAATAAAATTAAAATGTAACTACAAAATGTAGCAGCCTGACCCTCTCTTCCTGTGTCCTCTCTAAGAGAAGTGTTTAAAGCAGAGATTATTACTTTCTTTTTTTTGTTTAATATTTTCTTCAACAAATGCCCCAATCATCTATTTCCATGAAGCTGACTCTCTTCTTGGATTTGGTAACCAATAAAATTGTTTTTTTTTTTTTGTTCCTAGATGATTCCTAGCATTTAATTGGGGTTTTTTTGGGGGGGGAGTGGGCGGTTTGGTTTGGTTTTTTTTTGTTCCTAGATGATTCCTAGCACATCAAAAGTGAGAGTAAAACTTGACTTCAGTAGGAGTTTTGTCTCAATAGGAACTTAAAGGATTTTGACCACCCTGTGTTGAAAGCAGGATTATAGATATATATGTGCGTGTACATTGTACACACACACATTTGTTCTTACAAAAATATCAGGGAAAATGCATAATTTCTTGGCTCTCATCCTAACCTTTGTGGAACTGGGTGCTGGGATCTGGATATTCTGTGTGCTTAGCAGCACTTTTTAATGAAGAGGTGTTTTCTCCCTTGGAGCTGTCATTCTCTGCCACATCACAGACTCTTTCAGACAGAAAAATAATTGGCCACTTTCTCCGGAATCGGGAAGCCCCAGGGACCAGCGAAGTGCTCAGCGAACCGGGACAGCAGCTCAGGGTGGTGCCCACTGGTGTCGCCCCAGCGCTGCTGGTGCTGCTTTGGCTGCAGCACCCACCCCACAGCTCCTCAGTGAGGTCTGGTCGATGGTGACGGGCAAGACCCAAAACCTCAGGAGGAGAAAGGTGAAACAAAATGGACAGTTACTTCCAGACCTATTCTGCTATCAGATGGAAGTGCCAGCTTGCTTTGCTTTTTTTTTTTTTTTTTTTTTTTTTTTTAATTAATTGTTTCCAAATGTGGATTTTTAAACAGCATTTATTCTACTCGGGGTCTGCCAATATCGACCTTTCATCAAAGAGTCCCCAGAGCTGTTGGTATTCAGAGACAGGCAATGCACTAAAAATCCATCCCTTTGAAATTCCCGCCTCTGAACCCTATGTAGAGAAGTGATGAAATAAATGTTGAAAGCTGGATACTAAGAGCACTTGCCTGGCAGGAGCACGCCAGTATTCAAATCCAGCCAATGGCTCAAATGCAAACACAACACAGCTTAACCTTCTCGGCAAAGTTCCTCTGGGTCTAGCTCTGCCACTTCCTAGTCACTGCTCACTGTCCTGTGACTATTCCTGTTACCGCAGCACAGACCCTGTGCGTCCCACTCTTTTTTTCCAGGGGTCGGGGACTGGAGGAGAAGTGGCCCGTGCTTTGCTCAGCTGGTGGCCACCATCTGCCCTGCGGGTCAAAAGCTCCTGCTGCTGGGCCGAAGGAAAAGCGTGTCCTTAGCTTTGCTGTGATACCTCAAGGACCGACTGCTTATCTCTGACTCACTCTCACGTTATTTAGGAGAAAAGGCTGGGAAAAGATCCGGAGGAGCAGCAGAGGCAGACACTCCTTTGAGGAGCCGGGGACATCCCTCCTGCAGGCAGCAGGAGCACAGCCTTAGGAAGACAGGCGCGGGATGGAAGGGTACGGCCCCTGTTTTCTATCATCATCCCGAAGCTCTGTATTTTACTTGCCCTATTGTTCCCCAACCGTCAAACCTTACACCTTAATCTGTACATAAGAGAAATTGAAAGGTAGGGTTTTAGCCCGAGTAGGGTTCAATAATGTGTGAATTAGGCAGAAATGTTGCCTTGATAACATTGTGTTTACCAAGGCCTCACCACCATGAGGACATCAGGGTCTAACTGCTCCCACCAAGTTCCTTACTACTTTCTAATGGGCCGTACTTTAAGGGCGCTGTGTTTTAATTTAGATCCTTTTCCGTTCGTTACATTCTTTTCTGCCCTTCAATCCATAGCCGCGAGCAACAGGAGAACCAGTAACTGCCCGAGATGTGAACAGTGGAAAAAGGAAAAAAATAGTAGAAACAAAACAAACAAACCCCAGAAAAACAGACAACCAAAAAGTAATATGAAAAGAATGTGCATTTATTATATGGTTTGACGATCTTCTGTGACATTGCTCATTTGTCTGTACTCATCTGTAAAATTCAAATTCTTCAAGCTAAAATTTTCCCTCACTAACGTGTTAGGAATCAACACAGTCATCAGTGCTAGAAAACACAGTGCTCATACTTCACATTGAACTTATTTGGAGAGAAGTGGTGCAGGGATCACTCATTTCACATGTCCTTGTGTCACCGAAAAGCAAATTGTGGTGGTTCCGTTGCGAGGGGTGTGGGGTTTTTTGGGTGGGCTCGAGGGTGAAGATGTAGGTCACATTTTTCATTTCTTCATAATGGAAGATAATTCCTTCTGCTGTGTATATTCTAAATCTCAGCTGCTAAACAAACAAAGCCGAGGATTGCAATTCTGCAGGACTGGTACCAGCGGCGGAAACCTTCCTGCTCAGAGTGAGGAGGTATCTCACCGGGGTGTCCAGAGCCGTTTCCTCCTTAGCTAATGTTTTTCTGATGGAAGTTGTTTTGATGGGGGTTTTTTTGTGGTTTTTTGCCCCTTCCTTTCGGGCCATTTAAGCAGAGCGGGGGGCAAAACCCACCCCCGTGCGGCGACCCCCCGGGTCCGCGCTCCGGCGGACGCAGGCTCCGCAGGTGTGGACACCTTTGAAACTGCCGCTCCTGCCAAAGGGATTCCCAGCTGAAACTCACGTGGCAAAGAAAGTGCCCATTTTGCTTCAATTATTTTCTAACGACTCCGCTCGCTTTGGTCTTGGCGGTACCCAGATGGGTAATTTGGGAGCTATTTGCGTGCATGCCCTTGTTTTGAAGGCGCAGAGGTCTGTGAGCTCAAGTACTTACAAACACTTAGTGGTAATTAACAACTGAAAAGGGAGCCCTAAGCACCCCGACCCAGGATCACTGCGGTACCCGGATTTCAAAGCTCCCGGCGTTAATCCTGCCGGATCACCCGCCGGATCTCGCGCTGGCCATGGGGATGGAGATGCCTTGATGGGGATGGGGACGGAGATGCCAGGCCCGCCTGCCCGCCGGGGCTCACTCGCGGGGCCACAGCGGCTTCTGCCGGGATTCCCCGCGGCAGCCGAGGCGGGGGGAGGCGTGCCCGGTTGTTCCGCAGGACGCAAGATTTGGCAGCGATGTTTCCAAACTGGTTAAAAGAGCGGGGGCGGAGGCGGAGCCCGGCATGTCCCCTCGTCCCCCTGCACCACCTCCTCCCCAGCCTGAACCTGCCTGCGGGGCAGCGTGCAAGGAGCTGGCCTTGGGCAGAGCTCCCAGCCGGGATCGCTCCCTGCCCCGTCCCGGGGGCGGCTGCCGGCCCTCGAACCGGGAACGCCCGGAGAGCGGCCCGGGGGCTGGAGCTGCCCCGCAGGCCCCGCCACGGACCCCGCCCTCTTGCAGGGGCTCGTTCGGGACACCGTCCCCCGGCGGTCCCTCCGCCCCAGCTGCCCCGAGAAAAGGTGCGGACCGACTGAAAGGGAAGATGCCAGCTCCATCCCGCCCCCGGTAGCAGTGGGATGCTGGTGGGAACCGGGGCGGGCAGCTAGCAAGCCCGAGCCCTCCCTGGGAGAGGAACCCTACAGCTATCTTCTCACCTTCCCAGGGAGTACATATGTCGCCCCCGTTCTGCTTTCTGCTTATTTTTATAGCGGACTCGCCCATCACCGCAGTTATTTAATATGTGGTTCCCTGCTAGGCCTTGGTATTTGATTGCTGTCACAAATAATACCAGGTGAAACTCCTCATTTTTTCTGCAATTACACTGTAGCCCACTGCTATTTGCTTTTTCAGCCCCTAGAGCTAATTCCTTTCCCACTGTATGCCTCATACCGAATGCACAGAGAGCAAACAAACCCCTAAACCTTTCAAAACTCGTATTTCTCAGCTATTATGTTATCAGCAGGAAATATTTCATAGCTCTGACATCATAAGCCCTGAGCAGCATGAAATTTTTCAAGGCCTTCACATGATGAAATTGTACTTTTTAAAGCGAGAAAATAAAAAAGCAGAACATCTTTCTACTGGATTTGAGCTGCTAATTTTAATTACTGTGATTGCTGAATTCAGGCTTTTTTTATATTCATTTCTCTTAGAAAGCAGGAGAAGCAAGCCAAGATTAGCTCTTTAAAACTGTCTGTAACAGATCTGTAAGTATAAATAC
Source organism: Sialia sialis (assembly GCA_009812075.1). Lineage (NCBI taxonomy): Eukaryota > Metazoa > Chordata > Aves > Passeriformes > Turdidae > Sialia > Sialia sialis. The sequence goes on along the minus strand of VRYO01002734.1, from coordinate 40,230,795 downwards.
TGCCTAGATCTGTGGCTGTCACACCCATGACATGGATCTTGTTATGTTCTCACATCTCTATTGTGTGACTATCAGGGTGGTTATGGGAACAAATCTATACGTGATTAGACAATGTTGCTTTAAAACCAGGGAAAAGGTGCTAGGCATTCCTTACTAAAGTTATTGAAGGGTGAAAAAGCAAGCATTTACAAAGAGCTGTTTGGAGATCCTATGCATAAATAATCATAGAATCCTTTAGGTTGGAAAACTGCTCTAAGATAATGCAGTTCAGCCACCAACCCAGCACTGCCAAGTCCATCACTAAACCGTGTTCCAAGTGCCACATCTATAAGATGTTAAGCCACTCCAGGAGTGGTGACTCAACCACTTCCCTGGGCAGCCTGTTACAATGCTTGACAACCCTTCCAGTGAAGAAATTATTCCTAATATCCAAACTAAACATCCTCTGGCACAACTTGAGACCATTTCCTCTCATCCTATTGCTTGTTACCTGAGAGAAGAACTTGACCCCCACCTTGATACAATCTCCTTTTGGGCAGTATGGTCCCCTTTGAGTCTCCTTTTCTCCAGGTGAGCAACCCCTTCTACCTCATCTGGTCTTCATAAATTTTGCTCCAGACCCTTCATCAGCTTTGTTGCCCTTCTCTGAACTGGGTCCAGCACCTCAATGGTTTTTTTGCAGCTAGGGCCCAAAACTGAACTGAGGATTTGAGATCTTCCCACACCAGTGCTGAGCACAGGGGGACAGTCACTGCCCTGCTCCTGCTGGCCTCACTATTGCTGATACAGGCCAGGATTCCATGGGCCACCTGGGCACATGCTGACTCCTATTCAGCCAGCTGTTGACCAGCACCCTCAGGTCCTTTTCCACTGAGCTGCTTTCCTTCTCTCCAGCTGCTCTTTCCCAAGTCTGCAGTGTTCAGTGGGGCTCTTGTGACTCAAGTGCAGGACCCGGCACTTCAGCTTGTTGAACTCACACAGTTTGCCTTGGACCACCGATCCAGCTTGTCCAGATCCCTCTGCAGAGCCTTTCTGCCCTCCGGCATATCAACACTCCTGCCCAACTTGGTGTCATCCATAAACTGGCTAAGAGTGTACTTGATCCTTTCATCCAGATCATCAATAAAGGTATTAAACAGAACTGGCCCCAACACTGATCCCTGGGAAACATCATTTGTGACCAGCTGCCAACTGGATGTAACTCAAACCACCACCACCCTCTGGGCCTGGCCATCCGGATGTTTTTTTCACCCAGCAGAGTGTGCGCCTGCTGAAACCATGAACCATATTAAAAATATGAAATGCTGGTCATGGCCATTGTTGTGTCTGTGATCCTAATTTCAGTCTCTTTATTTCACTATGTTTCTACATTTGGACCAAGGAAAGTCGCCTGGAAGCTAGTGACAATTTAATACTTTTGCCATCTCCCTTTCTATAGATTTCCCAAATATTTGTTTAACAGCAAAGGCATTCACAAAGTCTTTTCAAAGACTTACACTTTCTCAAACACACTTTCTTTTTCCTTCTTTAGCCAATAGGGTACCATAGAAAAAGTTGTTGTGTGGTCTTACCTAGCAAAATTAGCCATTGCCAAAAATCCACTTCAAGTACTGAATATGTTTACCCTTGTCTGTCCATATTTTACTAATTAAGATCAGAGTTTGAGTATTTTGTACTAGCCATTGCAGTTACATTTAATTTAAAATTACAGCTAATGATTTTTAGGTGCTGTTTTTCTTTGAAGGAGGGAAAAGGAAGTGACCAATGAAGTTGCTTTGAATACCTCTTTATTTTTGCATACTAAGTTGTCTCTTCCAGGTCCTATTTCATTGACTTATGCCTGTTCTTTCTGTTTTGTATACCTTGACTGTAAATGGCTATTCTTTACTTTCTGATTTTTATAAATTAGCCCTGCCCTTATTATGGGGTTTATATCGACATATGGCCATTTTAAAAAAAATATGTATGTCTGTATGCTGCCTTTTTAAAGAAAGCAGCAGCTAAATTGAATCATTACCAAAGGGTAAAATTGCTGTTAATGTGACACCTTTCCTGGTCAATATTAAAGATAACAGTTCTTTGGTTTTGTAGAGCTAATGATTTCCACCATTTGAAGTCCATATATATGTTTCAACAAGAACTGTCTCTAGTTTAAAACCCTTTTGGGTACAAGTTTTCTCAGCCTCAGAGTAGATTTTAAGCTACACTTGTTTCTTTGGGACTGTGTATGTCTGCACACTGAAAATCCCACTTGGCATAAACTAAAATGGGTTGATGTTTTTTTGCAGCTATAACAGGACTTGTTTTCATCAGAAAATAAAGAGCATTTTCAGTTAATTCAGTCTCCTAACATTCCCATGAAAGAGATGGACATTGACTTCATGTGACAGAAGAAACTCCCTGGACACTGAAAGGGTGTAGCTGGCTTCTTCATAAAAAAATTCTGTGATGAGCTGAAATGCCAAGCCTTCCACAGACATATTAATACCTCCTTGATGTTTCTGAATGCTGTAAGGACTCAATGGCTGTGAAAAGAAAGATATCAAGAATTTAAAAGGGAAGCACTAATATTTGACTGGCCAGATCTGAAAAATCCCAACTTTAGTGATTTTTAAAATGCCATTGAAATATTGTGAAAGAGTGGAAGTTAAAAGTGTCTTCCTTCATTTGCCCAGTGCAATACTCTGCGTGTAAGTGGAAGGGGGGAAAAAAACCAACAGAATTAATTACTGGAAAAATAGAAAGAAAATCTGCAAAATCTCTGCACAAGCTGGACATAAAAGTATTAAAGCCCATTGGGAACCAGATGCTAGCAAATTGAAGAAAATATCCAGAAACTTACAGATAACCAAAATCAAACAAAGGAAAAATTACCTCACTGAATCTATACAGATGTAGCATTTAGAATATACCTGTCAATCCTTCCGTGGTGGCAGCAGAACTTCGGGAGAAGAATAGAGCAATGGAATAGTGTGACAGGTCATTCTAATAACCAACATTTTTAAAGTGTCCATATAGATCCAGTGGAGAGCATGTATGTATCCAGATCCATATTTATAAGGATAAAGGTCATATATGGCTATAAATGGTAATATGTGGATTTCCATAAGTTCATATACACATATGTAAGTGTGTAACAGTCTGATAGATTCCAGTGTTACCAATTTCCCTTCTTAGGCCATCCTGAGCAGGATGCTTCAGTTGTACGGTTTCAGTCACAAGAGTGAGTCCAAGCAATTTGTTGGAGCAGAGGCTGTTTTACAATACTCTGACGAAAGAGGAAAGGTCTCAATCCCAGCCCAAAAGCAAAGTATTAAATATTTCAGACCAGTGTGCACTGCTGTCACTTGGGCTGCAGAAAAAGAGCTCAGCTCTTCTGGAACAGCTTTTTTAGAGCCAGAGATACTCCTCATGAATATATTTGAATAAAGCCCAACAAAACAAGATAATCTGTAACCCTTCAAAGACCTAGGTCTTTCTTCTTTCAAATATGTGGGGTTTTTTGTTTGTTTGTTTGTTTGTTTGTTTGTTGTGTGTGGTCAGAAGTTAATTTGGTAGATGTACAAACCTAACATGCTCCTTTCTGCTCCACCAGACTCTGGTGTTTCTGCAGTGCTATCTTTAAGATAACATCTAAAGGACCCGTTCAGAAGTCTCCGGTCCTACAGGACTGAAATATCCCGCAACTTCTTGCGGCAATGTTCCTGGTCAGAGCCCGTAGGGCTCCGGGGCAGAGTCTAAGACGGAGAAGACTTATAGGGTGCCGGAGGGGGCATCTCCGCGGTTGCCCCCTTATTCCCAGGGACGATAGATTGGCAGGCGATAGTAATGACAAAACTGGGTACCAAGAATTTGGTGCAGTGACTGTGGTAGCTTTAATTTGCGGGACGCAGGAGGGGGTGAATTCCAGCTCTTCCCTCAGCCCCCGCGTTAGCGGGGTTCCCTCCCGCAGCCCCGCCGAAGGTCTCCGGGCATCTTGGTTCGACGGGACACCCGTGGGGAGCAACACCGACCCCGGACTCCCCCGCCACTGCCGCCAGAGCTCCGGCTCGGCAGGAGCTGCGGAGTACGAGGCAGGGATGGAAGCCAGGCTGCCTTTCTCCCGAGCTGAGTTGAAAATAACCCCAAGTCTTAGAAAGATTCGTAAATCCTTCCTTCGTTTGGGAGAGCTTCTACCCTTGCATATTTTGAACCAAAACGGAAGGGTCTCCCTCTCCCGGGACAGCCACAGGTTTTATGCTCCCCACTCGCGTGAAATCTGCAGAAAAGCTAAACAACATCGAAAGCTTGTCTACCTGGCCCAGATAAACGCGACATTACCTGAATTTTGAGGGAAAAAAAAAACAAAAACCGCAATAGCCTTTACGCGGCACCTCAAGGAATGTTTAAAATAATGTGTTCCCCTTCAGTCTATGTGACCGTAAAGTTAATTCCCTTAAAATCTACACAGGAGTTTTGTAAAACGTCCTTCCGTCCCTGCCCTAGCCCGGGAGAGGCAGAGCCCGAGGGAGCGGGCTGCCGGAGCATAGCCCCGGCTGAAAGCGGCCCCGACGAGAGGAGCCGCACCGGGGCTCTCCGGCCGCGGGAAGGGGCGCAGCGGCTCGGCCTCGGCAGCGCCCGGCAGGACGCTCCTCCGCTTGTTTTGCTTTCAAAGCAGGGCAGCTTGGCCGAGCTCTGCTCCACTCCGCACCTCGCGGCTCCAGCGACTGGTTCGCTTCGTGCTGAAGCGTGGGACATTTGCGACACATTTTTGTTGTCTCATTCCATCGAACGAGATCCACGCAAAAAAACGAGGCAAACGTTGTCCCGGAGAGAACGTGTAGTTAGGGCTGGGGCTGGCGTTTCATTGCCGGCAGTGAGCAGCCTAGCCCAGGCTCCCGCCTGTGCTGCCGCAGCCTGAGGTGGGCACAGCAGGGGCTCTTTCCCCCGTCTCTCGGCTCCCACCGGGGGTGGGGGTTGAGTCCTGCCCGTCCCCGGCCTCGGCCACCGGGCGTGCGCCGCCGCCCGCACCTGCCAGCGCCAGGCTTGTGCAGGATGCGCATCCCGGCGGGGCTCCGGCAGCGTCTCGGCCCCGGCTCCCGGCGGCCGCACTCAGCTGTTCGCTATTTATCTCAGTTGCCCGGTGCGGCGCGGCCCGGCGGGAGCGAGGACCAGGAGGCCGAGGAGGCGGGGAGGGCGGCAGAGCTGGGCTCATCCAGCCTGGCCGGATCCTTCTGTCAGGCAACGAAATCCTGGCCGCTCAGCGGGTCTGGTTTAAAATTCAGCCGTGAGGTAGAAGCAGGTGTTCGCAGCGCTCCCTGCGAGATGGCCGGTGGCGGGCAGAGGGCGAGGGGCTGCGGATTTGTGGCTGCAAATCATCCACGCCGGCTCTGCCTGCTCCAGAAAATCACACGGGCATCTAGCCCTTCCCAAGCGCTGTTCCCTACCCTTTCGGAGCTAAAGGGTCGGGGATTTGCGCTTAGAGAAAGCCCCGAACAGATCTGGCACCCGCCTCAACTAAAAATCTGCCTTCCCTGTGGGAGATACTGAAAAGGAGCGCGGGTTTTGAGAAACCGACTGCCGAGTTCCTGAAAACTGGAATTGAGAACTGAACCCGCCACTTCCCACAGATAAGGTGAAACATGTTAACCCCATGATAAGGATGCTGCTCAGGGAGCGGAGAGGGAGGACGGATGCTGTTGGACTCGGCAGAGACACAAGCCGAATTGCTTGAACGGCGAGGCGGCCGGTGGGGAGGTTGCAGGTGCCAGCGTCCTCCGCCCCGTCTCAGCGGCCCGGTTGATCGCCGCTCTCCCTTCCTGATGGCTGCCCACACAAACCTTTGCATTTCGTCCCCATCTCTCGCTCAGCGCCCGGGATTTTCCTTAAGCGCCCGAGCGGTAGGACGGTGCCACCTCAGCAAAAGGTCTTGTTATGTTTTTTTATTATTTTTTTTTTAATTATTATTATTTTTTTGGAAGAGGGGATGCCAGTCCCTCCACTGCAGCCGTGGGGTGATGAGGAGCTCCCCTCAGTCCGAGCGACATGGGGGCACGAAGCGGGCCAGAGCCCCTCGGGTAGCCGGCTGCGGGAAGGGGGGGGCATGGAAGGGGAGGGGGCGCACACCAAAGTCACAGGTGACTTGTTCCAATTAGTAGCTGTCTAATTAAATTAGCGTTACGCGGCCCAGCCAATGGGCCGGCGGGGGTGGAGGGCGAAGATGAGGCAGCCCGGCGCAAGCCCCTCCCCGGCGGCCCAAGGAGCCCGGCGCGCTGGTATAAATCGCCTCGGCGGAGCACTGCTGAAGCGCAGCCCTGCGCGGTCACAAGTCGGGGTCGACAGGATTGAGTGGGAGCTCAAACGCACCGCCCATCGAGGATGCAGCTGGGTGAGCCGCTGCTGACGCCGGCGGGGACACTACCGGGCGCCCCGTTCTACCCACTGGAGGGCGGCGGGCGCGGAGGAGCCGCAGGAGCTGGAGCCGGGACGGGCGCTGCCGGCGCCTCCCGTGGGCCGCCCGGTCCGGGATCGCCGCCGCGCCTCGACCTGGACAAGATGCCCAAGAAGTTTGGGGCGGCCCCCGCCATCCTGGGCGAGACGGAGGCCGTCGAGCCGCCCTTCGCCGCCCCCAAGCCGGACGGCCGCAAGGCCACCCCGTGCGGGGACGAGGAGTTGCCCCCGGCCGCCGCCGCCGCCCGGTACTCCATGGACAGCCTGAGCCCCGAGCGCTACTACCTGCAGTCTCCTGGGCCGCCCGCCGCCGACCTGGGTGGGCCCTGCGCCCTGTTCCCGTACCCGCCGGCGGCGCAGCACGGCACCGTCTACCAGCCGCCCGGCGGGCCGCGCTACCCCTACGGCTCCGTGCTGTCCCCGGGCGGCTTCGCGGGCGCCGTGTGCCCGCCCGGCGGCCGGGCGCAGTTCGGAGGTGGCGGCGGATACCAGTACGGGCAGGCGACGGGCGGCGGAGCCCTCTACGGCCCTTACCCGCCGGCCTCGGGCTCCTGCGGCGGGCTCGGGGCGCTGGGGGTGCCAGCCGCCGGCCCGGGGATACGAGCGCAAGTCTTCCTCTGCAACCGGCCCCTCTGGCTCAAGTTCCACCGGCATCAGACGGAGATGATCATCACCAAGCAGGGCCGGTAAGTGGTCGCAGGCGAGAGTGGAAAGGGAGGAAAGTGGCGTGGTGATTGGGAGTAGGGGGGAGGTGGTATCCCCGGGGACGATCTGTGTCGGGCGATGCTTACCCGGGAAGCATGTGCCCGCTCTCTCCGTCGGTGCTGTCCCAGGATGCTTTCCCCGAGAAGCGACTTCCCAGTTTCCCCACACACAGTGGCTGAGGGATAAGGCGGGGATGGGCTGGGCTCGCTGCTTGCTTCCTTAGTCTCTTTGGTGCTGGGACGGACGGGGCACTCCACAGCCGCCCACGGCATCCGCCTGAGCCCGCGCCCCCTCCCCGCGGCCCGCCTCAGCATGCCTTGTGGTTTTCCTCCTTTCCCCAGGAGAATGTTTCCTTTCCTGAGCTTCAACATCACCGGCCTCAACCCCACGGCCCACTACAATGTCTTCGTGGAGGTGGTGTTGGCGGACCCCAACCACTGGCGTTTCCAGGGGGGCAAGTGGGTGACCTGCGGCAAAGCCGACAACAACATGCAAGGTAGGTGCAGGTTCCGGGGGTCTCCTCGCCCCCTTTCCCCTCGGGTGGGTTTCTCGGAAAGGGTTCCCAGTTCTCCCCCCACACAGGGTCTTTCCCCACACCCGGCATCCTGCCGAGGGACGAGCTGCGCTTTTTAAGGTCGTCTTGCGCCTCTTTGCGCCGCGGTGCTGAGGCTGCGGGAGGGGGGCATCGGGGAGCCGAGGGGCTGCGGGCGGCGGGACAAAGCCCCATGCCCGGCCGGCGTTTCACTGGCTCGTTCCCGCAGGCAACAAGGTCTACGTTCACCCCGAGTCGCCCAACACCGGGGCTCACTGGATGAGGCAGGAGATTTCATTCGGAAAGCTGAAGCTAACGAACAATAAAGGTGCTAACAACAACAACGCGCAGGTAAGGAAGGGGAGGGAGGCTTGGGGGCTCTCGGTGGCTCAGCGGGGGAGCCCTGGGGTTTGGGAGCTTTTACAGCATTTAATCGAGCCCGCTAGATTACTGCAATTGTGACTTGTTCGCTTCTTGAACTGGGTCACAGAGTTCTTTGTTTCGCCGTATGAATAGTTGAAAATGTTGCAGTAGTATGTGCGAATTTCTTTTGTTTTAGCCAATGTATTGATCCTCTGGAGTTGCTCAAAAAGTGGGAGGGTAGCTGATAGCTCTTAGTGAAATAGGGCTGCAAGCTGTGACTCAGCTTCTGATAACAGTTAAAACTGCTCCATTTCTAAGTCAAGAGATTTACAGGAAGAAAATGTCGTGCTGTCAAATAAGTATTTTAATGCTAGATGCAATTTGTCTAAACATGTTTCTTTCATGATTTCTTTTAGATGATAGTACTTCAGTCCCTACACAAGTACCAGCCCCGACTTCACATTGTGGAAGTGACTGAAGATGGTGTTGAAGATCTGAATGATTCCTCAAAGACTCAAACATTTATTTTTCCTGAAACGCAGTTCATAGCAGTTACAGCCTATCAAAACACTGATGTAAGTATGCGTGTATAAAATAACAATTAAGAGCAAAATTGACTTGTGTGTTCAGCATCTCATCTTAATATATTTGCTTTCGCTTTTAGATTACACAGCTCAAAATCGACCATAATCCTTTTGCAAAAGGCTTCAGAGACAACTATGACTCGTAAGTACACCTCTATCTTCTTTTGCACATGTCTCAGTCAAGGAGGTGTGATTCTGGCCTGAAATGTCTGTGGAAGGGATTTTCTTTAAACACTAACTCAATTATTCATCCCTAGTACTTCTACTGGCAATTTTGCTGTGGCTAAAATGTCTGAATAGTGCATTGTCTAGATGACCTGTCTTTCTGCTGGCTTCTGAATTTTGGTAGGAAACTTGTGCTGGCAGAACCCAGCTGGCTTGCCGATTTTACTGGCAGCAGTGTATTGGGTCTCTGCACAGAACAGGCAGCTTCTTTAAATTGCCAGCAGAAGACTTGCCTAATAGTCACTTTCTACCTTCACTTGTGCTGCTGCTCGTAGCAGTAATAGAAAACTTACAGTGGTCAAGGACAAGTGCCTACTAAATGAGATTAAAACAAGTAGCCATCCAATTAAATGTAGTTATTATTCTAATTAAGAAATACCTAGTTTATTTGTGTTCGTGGTTTTGTGATGTTAACTGTCATACTGAATTGTAAGGAAAACCACTCAGTATTCCTCTTTTATGTTTGTAGCATGTACACAGCTTCCGAAAATGACAGATTAACTCCATCTCCCACGGATTCTCCTAGATCCCACCAGATCGTCCCGGGTGCCCGATACAGTGTGCAGCCATTCTTCCAGGAACAGTTTGTCAACAACCTGCCCCCGGCCAGGTTTTACAACGGTGAGAGAACCGTCCCTCAGACAAATGGCCTGCTGTCCCCGCAGCAGAACGAGGAGGTGGCCAGCCCTCCTCAGCGCTGGTTTGTGACACCTGTGCAGCAGCCCAGCGCCAACAAACTGGACATGAACTCCTACGAGACAGAGTATTCTCACAGCACCTTGCTCCCTTACGGCATTAAATCCCTCCCTCTCCAGACGTCCCACACCCTGGGCTACTATCCCGACCCGACATTTCCGTCCATGGCAGGCTGGGGGAGCAGGGGCTCTTACCAGCGAAAAATGCCCACAGGACTAACTTGGACGTCAAGAACAAGTCCTTCGGGATTCACTGAAGACCAGCTTTCCAAGGACAAGGTGAAAGAAGAGATGGGCTCGTCCTGGATAGAGACTCCACCGTCTATCAAGTCTCTAGATTCAAATGATTCTGGAGTCTACACAGGTGCTTGTAAGAGAAGACGGCTTTCCCCTAGCACTTCCAGCAACGAAAATTCCCCGACAATGAAATGTGAGGACATTAATGCTGAGGACTATAACAAAGACATTTCAAAAGGCATGGGTGGCTACTATGCATTCTATGCCAGTTCTTGAAGCATCTTTTTTATTGCAATTGGCTGAAATTTTTTTCAGGGTGGCCTTGGGTTTTTTTTGCATTACAATTGCCAAAAAGACTCTTGCCTTCCACCTTGAGTTGTTGTGTGCAATTTTAAAGAAGGTGCCAAAGCTTTTTGACTGTTGCAGGTAACAAAGCAGGGAAAGAGCAAACCATGGGACAATCCTTCCCCTTGTTTAGAAGGAGGGGGACTGACTGTAAGGATGACTCTAGTGTCTAAATATCTTGCGTATTTATTGGAGTCATTGAAGTGCACAGTTTGGGTTGGCTCAGAGGCCTGATCAAATCTATGCACTCCTGAGCAAGGTAAGAGGGGTGGGATCCCAAATTTAATTGTCTTCCCTGCTTGATAAAAGGGAGCTGGGTTGCAGGGAACTGCACAAATGCTATGTTCTGCTTTAGACTGAGCTGGTTTATTCAACCCGTCCACAACAGTTGGGTGAGTTGAATATTGCTCAGCTACAGCATTTTTTTTGGCAGAAAATGCCAAAAATAAGGCCTGCTTGCCAGGCAGGATTTTTGCTTGAAGGTCTTATTGCCAACAACAGGATTACAATGACCAAATCTGAAGGTTTTTTTTTAGCTTAGAACTTGCATTAAAAACCCCTGCCTCCATCCCAAAAGCCTAACCTTTATTGAGGTGGCCAAAAACAAAGCGTACAGTTGTGTTTTGTCTAGATACACTGTAGAATATTGTGGAATAATGTATAAATAGTTGACCTATAGCTGTTCAGTTGGAAGGACATCCGGTGGTGTTTTAAAGTTTTTTGGTTAATAAAACTTAGCATATGAAGCATTGCAAAAGGGGACTTCTATTTATGTGTACGTAAAGTGACTTTCTCAGCTGCCCTATATGAAACTGGAAGTGATGTGACTTGACCCATTCTTGCCTCTACTTTCAGCCATTTTAAACTGATCAGCCCCGGAGCAACTGGCCCACAAACTTTTTCCCCTCCCAAGAAACTTGTTTGTTTTGATTTTTCTATGTACATAGTAATTTTTAATAAATGTGGTGGTGCCAGGCATAAGAGGGTATGGCTCTGCCTCATCTTTGCCTCTGCTGGGTGTCCCAAAAGGGGAGGAGGGAGCACAGTCCTAGGGGTTCAGTTGTCTGTTGTCCCTAAATCTAACCACCTTTGTGGGTGGATTTTTCCTTGAATTTTTTTTTTAAGTCTCTTGGCTCTTGCTTTGCTATGGCTTTCCTGTGCATCTGTACAAACCGGGAGCTCCAGGCTCCTCCAATAGACAACTCCTGTCCCCTGCCTCTGTGACACCAGCGAGCGGTGTGAGCTCGCCAGCGAATTGTGAACCCACCCCACCTCCGGGACTGCTTCTGCCCGCCGTCCCCTCCTCACCCCCTCCGCTTCCCGGAACAAGGCAAGAAATTCCCCTGCCCGCTTATCTGCGGGGAAAGCTGCTGGCAGGGCCATTGAATCCCGGCTCCTGCTGCATCGGGCCCCCTTTCCTGAGGATATGCAGGCAGTAATGGGATTAAGCAGTTAACGATTCCCGGCTGCAAACAAAATAAACCCAGGGCTCAGGCTGGGGCTGTCCCCGGTGGAGGTGATGCTGTCGGGGGGGCACCGGCAGGGGCTCCCCCTCCTCCGGAGCGGGGCGCGGCGGGTGTCCGAGGAGATTTTGATCAGTGCTTTGCTCTCAGGAGGCGATGCTCCAGCTCTGCAGGTGGCAGCTGTCCTGTCCGCTCCTCCTCTGCCCAGGGACCCCATCCGGAACAGAATGGGGACTTGCAGCAATTTCTAGAGGTCGAACATATTTCTAAAATATTTTTTATCTTTTTTTTCTTTTTCAAATTTTTTTCCAGCTGGGCCACCTTGCCCCGGGCAGGGCTATCCCCCATCCCCAGGCTGCACGCCGCCTGTCCCCAGCCGCCCTGCAAACACCGATTACACAGCACGATTCTGCTGCGCTGCGTTATTAAAAGCTGTATATTTTTGCACCGCGCGGCGAAAAAATAACTTAATACTTGTGAAAACTCCTCACACTGTTTAATAGAAACGTAAGTGCCTGGCTGGCCCCAATTAACACCTTGTGATTATAATGCATTCCTAAAATGGGGTGTCAGACGCCAAATTGCGAATAAAGGTATCTAATTAATCTTCATAGGATGACACTGATAAACAACGCCAGATTTAAATAAAGATCAAGGAACTGAATGCTTTTTATTTGTTTACATTAACAGAAGATAAAGTTAACTACCCCTGCACTTTGCTTCGTAATGTGATTTACTGCCACAAACAACGGGCTGCGGGCGGAGAGCCCCGCCTCGCCTCGCCGGGCTTCTTCTCGCGGCTTTGGAGGGAGGGGGACACCCCGAGGGTGAGTGAGTGCCCCTTCCTCCGCAGCGCCCGCGGCCCCGCGTGTGCCGGGAAGCGCGGCAGCAGCAGCGAGCGCTGCGAGGGAGCGCGCCCCGTCCGCGCCGCTTCCGACGGCATGAGCCCTGCCTGCGGCTCCCTGTGCGCGGGTGCAGAGCGAAATAAAGAAATAAATAAGAGTTGTTTGCACCCTAGGGCGGGAGGTGGAGGGCGAGCCCTGCCCGATGAAGAGGGAAAACTTCGTCCTAGGTCGGGGGGAGTGTGAACCTCCGCTGCTGCCGGCGGGGCAAAGGCGCTTCCCGACTCGGGGGCTCGGCTCCTTCCCCCCGCCGGCCCCGTGAATCCGGGATAGGCACTCGGGACCCTTCCCCGCGAGTTAGCAGCTCCCTGGGATATTCCCTCCCTTGAAGAGAGACAGCGGTTCCGGGCTCCGGG
>VRYO01002734.1:40129409-40208665 GCA_009812075.1 Sialia sialis | reverse complement strand
ACAGTCCTGAGAGTCTGTTGTTGCTTTTTTCTGTGGATCACACAAAATCATTGAGCTGCTGAACTCTGGAGTTGGTTCATGCTTTTCTCGGAGTTGTTTCTGAGTAAGTCAGGTCTCTTCCCTGAGCTCCTGATATGGATAGGACATAAATCCCTAAGGAGAATGTGAGTCTGCAGAGGGTGTAGGGTGCTGGGCATTGGAAAAAAGAACTGTCTGCAACAAAAATCAGGAGGTCAGCACTTCCCAGGCACAGGCCCTTGAGCTGTAGCTTTTAAATGCCAAATTGGAGCTTCTTTCTTATTTCCACAAGTTGAAGTCCAGTTCTGTGGCATGAAGCCCAGCACAGTCACAGCAGGAAGAAGTGGGAAGGGGTTGCATATGGATTCTCTTTGCTAGTGTAAGGTGTTAGTCCCTATTACATCCCATTTAGGCATGTCTGCTCTGAAGCTGACTTCCTTTCAGCATGTGAGTTGGATGTTTCCAGACCCATCAGGAGCTGCAGCACCTGTGCTTGGTGTTTCTCCCTGCTGAAGATGCTCTGATTTTGCTTTGTTCTGAGTTCTGCTCCCTAAGGCGTTGTTAGCAACCTCTGAACTGTGGAGCTGCTCCTAAACTGTGAAAATTACCTCAGTTAAAACGGGACAGCCCTAAGAGGAAGGCCTCCCCAGAGTGGAGCAAGGTTCCAGGTGTCAGCCTTGAGGGATATGCCCAGCTTCCATCATCATAATACTCTCCATTTCCAGCTTCTCTGCAGTAACTGATGCAAGTTTACAGACCTGTTTTCTGGGCTTGCAACTCTCCAGCATTTCTGACTGCAAATGTAAGCCTTGTCACAGCAAACAGGGTATGTTTTTTATGGCTAAGGATCATCTAGGATGCTCCTAAACATGCAAAGGTGTATACATACATAAGGATCTAGCACACAATCTATCACATGGAGCTTGGAAAAGGCTTGGAAAAGGAGTGTCACTAGGAGAAAGATAAAGTCGGAAAACTTTTCCTGGAGAAGTAGGAATGTTTCTGGAATTGTTGGCTGGAATTAGAGACTTTCCAAAGGTAGGGTGTCTTCAGACTAGCTAAGAGAGACAGGGTCACAAAAACCTAGATATGGTAGCCAGCACATTGATAAATAGGACTTAACAGTGGAAGAAGTCTCACTGAGTGCTATTTATTTGTGCATCACTATTGAAGTTAATATGAGTAGAACATGCCAAATTTGGCCCTAGGTTAGTAACACAAAATTGTGGCTCTTTCAAATGGATCTGAACAGAGAGGTATGGTCCAGTGCTGCATTGGCTCTGAGACTTGCTGCTTTGAGGGATTTGGGAATTTTGTTCTGGCAGGTTTTCTTTAGGTGTGTGGGGGGGTGGTTGGTGGATGATCAATGTGATTTTTTCCCTACAAATCTAATAGGAGAAGAATTCACCTAGAAAAGGGGGAAAAATCTGTTCCTTTGATGTTATGTAAGGTGCTGCCTTATCCCTCTTAGAAATAAAGCTTTCACAAGTTACATTGCATACTAGGCCCCCCAAAAAGATGCATATCTTTTGCCTGGGGTGAGCAACTCCTGAGATTTCTGAAGTCAGGCTAGTACATTAACACCTTAGATTAAGGCAGCACAGGGCTACAAGCAAATGTCTTTGGATGACAGAAGCAAATCAGACACTGCTTTTGTATGTCACAAGGGATTATTCTGTTTTAGTGCTATGCCCTTTGGCTTTACAAATGCACCTGTAGTGCTCCTGTGGTTAGTGCAAAGGATCTTGGTAGAATTAATTTACTAGAGTTGTTTTGTCTTTGTAAATAGCAAATGTTAGAACTGGCAACACACAAGCAGCTCTTCAAACGCTACACGTATTGTTTGCAGTAGTTCATAGATAGGGAAGTCTTTTGTCCTTTAATGCTAGCACTGAGTGCAGCAAAGTGCTTTTCCATTCACAAAATGTCATCTTTGTGAAAGTAGGAGATATTGATGGCTGTGTCTTGGCACAAGAAAGATGAGAGATAAATTCTAGAAAATCTAGGGGCGGATCACTAGATACAGGTTTTGGTTGTGATTTTGGTGAGAATTTCAAAATTCTCATTGGGTTCTGTGTCATCTGATGTGTTTTTGTTTCGTTTGTTTGGTTTTGTTTTATTTTTAATTGGAATAAAGGGCTCTGACAGCTCGTGATGTTTATGTGGTGCTGTCACCATACAGAAGTAACAATTATCTGACATTTTGGGAACAGAGATACTGGTCTATGTGAGATACTCGTATACTGTGTGAATACTGTGGCAAAAAATGAGCAGTTTGAATCTTCTGAAGATATGGAGGGAGCTAAATGTTTGTAGTATCTAGAAAGTTTGTACCAACATCCCCTACTTCCCTTTTCTTAGCTACAGAGAGGATTTAAATTTTTAAAAATCTTCAATTCTATTTCAAAGACAGATTTATTGAGGTTTTTGGTTGGTTTTTATATGGCACAAAGATGGTATCACATGTCTTGTTAGTAGGTGAAGTGTGCTGAGCACTCGCTGTGCTTCTTGCTGTCCAGCTTTTCTTAACCACAATGGCAGAAGACAAAAGGGTAAAAGCAAAGAAGAAAGAACAAGAAAGAGAGAGGTTATGACTTGAAAGTCTAGGTGGCTTTCTCATTGTCTTCCTAAGAAATTCAGCATATAAATTTATTATTATATGTTCTGAGACCTGGAAAATTTTAATTGCTATCTGTTGCTGAAGTCATAGGGTTTTAGCTGCCATTTTAATCTGAGCATGCTAGGATAAGACAACTTAAAGAAGCCTTACCTAAGACAGGCTGGTGAGCTGTGATTTTTTTCAGTAATGTAGGGTTGGAAAAAGTGGTCCAGAGAAAGAAAAGGAGATAAAAGAAGGGTGTTAAGAGCAGGAAAACACTTGGAAGTTTTGTGCTTTGAATGTTCGCATTTAGATGGAAGCATAGACACCTAAGCCTGATGTGTTTTGCTGGGTCATCTCAGGATCAGTGTGGTCAGGGGCTCCTGTGTGCCAGGGTGGGGAACATAGAGGTTATGTGGCATCAGGCCAGGAGTCTGCCTGGAGCAGCAGATTGTCCCTAGAGCAGCTCACACAGTGTAAGAGTAAGGGACGTTACCGATTGATAGCTCTCCTGAGAGCTTCCAGCCACCAGCTTTAAGGATTTCCTGAGCTCTTTTTGGACTATAATGCTTAACATTTCCTTGACGTGGTTTAATCCTGATTCCCCATAGGAACTCCTTACATTCTGCAGCCTTACATTGCAATGATTTTGTTGCAGATTTCCCCACTGAAAATCTCAACCCATGTTGCTGAGATTTATTATTTTCAAACCACTTCTGTTAATCATCAGTGTCAAATGAAAAGCACTCTAAAAACACAAGTGGGATTTGCCTATGTTCTTTCTCTTTGATTTACTAGGAATGCCCCCTTTGTTGTTGATTTTAGATATTATTTTAATCTTCTAATTTTTTCCGATCCTAAACTTTCTTTTCTTTTTCTCTCAATAGCATATGTGTCCACCCAGTTCTTGAGTCAAATCAGAACATAAATATAATTCCATGTGACAGACTTCTCTTACTTTGTTTCTAGAGCTACAAACATTGGGTACTTTGAGGTACTGAGATAAGCATAAGTATTTCACTTTTTTGTTATTTGTGATTCATTATTATAAATGTAGCTGAATATATTAAGTGGGGGGCCTGAAGTTACCTAACTCTGACAGGTATCTTGTGTTAGTGGTAGGCTGATATTTTGGGGTATATTGTGCTTATTACTTGTATCTGAATTAGTGGAAACTCTGAATACTCTAATCCTGAATATTGATTCGGAAGCAGAAACAGACCTGAGGATTTACAAATCTGCAGACACACTAATAAGATTTTATTACCCTTTACCTGAATCTGCCATGAGCTCTTTTTAGGTTGCCCTGTGAACGAATATCTAGCCTTCTGTTTGCCAATATAATCTAAATATTCACATTATAAAAAGCACAGAAGATTGCTTTCTTCAATAGCATCAACTGGCATTTAAAATTATTTTTAAAGAAGCATTTGATATTTTCTCTGACATCAAATCCCTGGGGATGCAGGTAAACCATAACCATAAAATTTTATTCTATCTTGGAGCTGGAATAAACTCTGCAGGGTATATTTTACCCCAGACTGATTTGCTCTCCCTGTCTGTGCAAGGTGTACCAGTGCAGCAACTGAGCACACAGTGCTGCTGCCAGCCTGGATGGGAGAAGATGGGGATCTTCACTCAGGGAAGAGTTCTTTGAAGGCTGGCTCTGCTCGCATGAACAAGTTGCTGCCCTGATGTGTGTGGCTACAGTGCCCTCTGGTGCAAGTGAGCGCTGATTCCAGAAGTCTCTCCTGGAATCAGAGAAGGAAGGAAACCGAGTACAAAATCCTCCTCTGGCTGTGACCTTTTGCAGCTGTGTTTTGACCAGCAATTTATTTGGTTACTTGGTAAAATGCAAATATAAGGACAGCCCTTGGGTTTTTACAGCTTAAAATGTGCTTTGTATTCTGCTAGTATTTTGTCATCTGTTGGAAAATGAACATTTATGATTTCTGTTGAGGTGATGCCTGCAGAACCTGTTACAGAGAGGAGCTTCCAGATATGCTAGATGCCGTCTCCACATTCATAGGCTTAGAAATGCTGTGGAACTTCAACTTTATAGCAAAACACAAGTGCCCAAACCTGGTTTCCTTCTTTCTCAAATTTGTCAGCTGCACTTCATCTGCCTCTGAAATTAGGCAGATTGAATTAACATGTTTTGATTGGAAAAAAAAAATGAAAACTTCAAGGGAAGAAAGGGCACAGTGATCAGAACAAAGTGAGCAGGACAGACCCAGGAGGGTTTTGACACATTATCATTTGTAAATGGCAAAGCAAAAATCTGCTGTGACTGCAGTGTTTCAAGATTACAAGACAAGGAAAATACCTGCCTATGCAAATAAGTTCAAGTGTGACACAGAAAATTTAGGGATTTGCTCCACTCATTTGATAAAATGCCTTTTGATCATTCTAAAAATATGGCTACCCTTTTGGAGGGTATAATTACTGAGAAAACTGTAGGGAGTGTAAGTGACAGCTAAGGAAGAAAATGACCATTGTAGTACCAAGACCTGAACTGTGAAAGCAAGAATGTTAACATTGAAAAACGAAAAATTCAAACCTTTTTCCTCAGTAGAGGCCATTGGACTGCACAGATCTAAGAATAAAAAAAAGAAAGACTTGCCACAAGAAATGCAAACAGAACTGAGTTGCACAGTAATCAACAGAGGAATGGGGAAGAGGGGAAGGATGTTATCCTGACTAGAAGATAGATGCAGAGTGCCAGAGCACCTGTATGAAAACAACTGGGAGAGGAATTCAGCTACTAAAATGCCCTCATCCTGTCTTTCACTCCTACAGGTGTGTCCCATGTGCTCTCTAGCCCGCCCTCCCTGAGCAATATGATTGCACCTGCAGGTACCAGCACAGCCCTTGAGGTGGGAAATGTGAGATCTGGCTGCAAATGCCATGTCTTCTTATTTATTGAAGCGTGTGAAATTTTGTAGCTTAGGACCCTGTCACAGAAAGGGAGTATGCCATAAAACCAGTTAATTCACCGCTTTACTTTGGTTTAATAAAGATAGGCTTTGCTCATTACTCAAATGGAAGACATGAACTCAGTTAATAATTATCTTCAATATCACAAAATTACCTTTGACCTGAGATCTGATTAATTAAATGCCAGTGCTGCTCAGCAACATGAAAATATAAGAGTGTATTTGTTCCGTTCCATACTTACTGGATTGTATTTTTCCACCTTAAGTACCCTGACTATATAGATACTGACAAAGCCTCTGCCTGCTGAGGGTTGTCATGAGGACCAGACTTCTTTGTACAGTGCAAAGGTGTAATGGATGACTTGAGTTCTGATTCTCCTAGGATACTGCTAAGACTGAAATGCCTTCCTACTACAGTGCCTAACCAGGAGATTTAACTCTGCAATACATACTTTTTTTTTTTTTTTTTTTTTTTTTTTTTTTTTTTTTTTTGAGTGGGTGAATAAGGTATTCTCACATATTTTCAGCTACAATCTTTCCTTCCAAGAGTGTGGCTGTGAGCTTACTTATAAGGGTTTTCCAGAAGTTTCAGCATGTCTGAGGTATTTTCCACTTGGCAGGTCAACTTTAATGTTGCTGAGATGTTTTAAGGTTTCAAAAGCAGGATCATCAGTGCCTAGATGGAAATATGGATTTCTGGTTGAAATCAGAGCACAGTTAGGTGCAGCAGCCTTTTCCTGTCACAGAAACCAAGTGGTCAGCCAGGTTGTCCATTTAGCTCTTCAGGGTGGATGGAGCACAGCAGAATCCCAGAGCTCCTGTTCTACACAGGAATAAAAAAAACCAACACACAGAATCTGTTGCTCCCAGCCAATTACTCCATACTTTTACTTCCCTGCCAGGGATGCCATGGACTACGCAGTCTCTCTGAGCACTTTGCAGGTGTGTGTGAGCACAAGTCTGGAGGAGCCCTGGAGGTGAGTGAGTGCACACCTTTGCCTGTGAAGAAGACTCCTGCCAGGTGATGTAAAAGCATGGCTGAATAATGGCCCAGCAGTAGGTACTGCTCAGGGAGGTGAGCTCTCAGTCCCCAGAAAGTTGCAGAATCTGACTACAGGACACTGTGAAACTGTGAAAGTGGCTACAAGTGTGTTTGGTCGCCTTATATCCACTGATGTTTCAAGCCCCACCTACCCCATTGGAGTACCAAGATGGGGGATCACATCTTAAGGAAAGTCATCCTCAAACACAGGTATGAACAGTTTTGCAAGTCTTGGGACATGTGCAGTGATGGTGGCTACAGTCTTTCAAGTAACCCTGTGTTTGTGCAGGAGCACCTGTGCACGGTAATTTAATTGCAATTTAATTTGGCATAAAGTCCACAAAAAAGCAGAGGCTACAATGTAAGTGGTCCTGAAGTTCATCTCTTGGCACCAGTGGTTTTTTGAGTTCTGGCCATTAATAGTTTCCTTTTGGCAGTGTGCTCAGGTTGGATAAGTTGCAATACCCAGGGGTAATGAACTGGAGGATTTAAGAGTGAGGCTTTCAGTCTAGAGTGAGTGGCTGCTGGAAGAGATAGGGCTGTGCTTTTGCAAGATGTGAAAGGCACCTACAAACGGTGTGTTTACAAGTACTCTACACATGCAGCTTTGCAGGGAGGAAAGACTGGTCACTTTCATTCATTTGAAATGGCTAGTCCTTTATTTGCAAGGAGACTGAGTTGTATCAGGCCAAAGGGAATTAAGAGTCTGTTTAATATGCTTTGATCTTTGTGTATGGGAATACAGAATATATGCCAGAGCTGTTGAAGCAGGTTTTTGGGGGTTTTTAGAGCAAAAAAAAAATTGGTAATATACAGGAATGTGACAAGACAAGCAATGACAGATGTGATTTTCACAGTTTGTAGAGAGTGGCAATAGTAGAAGAAGATTCATTATTCCCAGAGGTGAGATGCAGATGTGTCTTTTAGTGGTAAGTTTCATGAGGCAAGGAAGACATACATATTGTATCATGTCAGTGTTTCCTGTTCACTGTACCAGCATTTGCCTTCCTTCATAGACTTCGGTTCATGCAGGTTTAGTAGTGCCCTCTTGGTAGATGAGGTATTGCTCTGTAGCATTGGATAAAGTGCATTATTCAGAGTTTGAAAAATAAGTTCATTTTCACTCCAAGAAAGATAATATATTATGTGAACAAGTGCTGTTTGTGTACAAAAAATACAAAAAGCGTCCTTTTGGAAATACATTGGGAATCTCTTTTGTATTTACCATTTTCTTGTGTTTCCAGCAGAGGGCAGGTTTGTGCTACAAGACCTGTTCGCTCGCTCGAGATAATCCAATGCGACATT
Organism: Sialia sialis; assembly: GCA_009812075.1. NCBI lineage: Eukaryota > Metazoa > Chordata > Aves > Passeriformes > Turdidae > Sialia > Sialia sialis. The sequence continues at coordinate 40,200,765 of VRYO01002734.1, read as the reverse complement.
CAGCAGGCATGGCCAATCCTTTTCAGAAAAAATAAAACAACAAAAAAAATTACGTGTTAATTTTCCCTGAAAAATTATGTCAGTTTTTTCTGTTTGTTTTCCTTGGGTTTTTAAAAAACAAAACGGAAAAAAAAATAATGGACTTGTACTGGTAACCTTGCAAAAAACCTAGTCCCCAAATGGATTCGTCTTGTTTTCTAAAACTGTTGTGAAATTGCCAGTGGTTCATTTCTCTCAGTGCAATCCTTCCCTGTTTCTATCACAGTAGGAATATTGAAGATATTTTCAATAGTCAACTATTCAATGCACTTACTGTTGCACAGACATGACATGGTGGTGTTCTGTTACAGTTATACAGCATAAAATGCTGTTGTACCAGCAAAACACAAATATAATTAAGGCCCGGAGGCTAAAAATTGTAAAAAAAATAATTGTATAATCCTGGCATGCAAAACACCAAGGAAAAAATCAGGTGGTTACATCACAGCAACAAGCCCCAGCAGGGTTAACCACATGCCCACGTTTGTGTAATTCTTCTCAATGCCATTTTGGTTTCAAAGTGACATGTTGTGGCAGTGCCAGAACAGGGTGTCCTGAAGCAAAGGAGGTGAATGGTTTTCTAATTCGTGTGTCATCCCTAGGAATCTTGTTCTTTCTGCTGCAACTACCTTGCCTTGTGTTGCTTGTGTGTGAATCAACAGGACAATTTGAACTCCTCAGTGGATGCACCAGCTTTTGCTTCTTGTGTGTCTCATTGCTGCTTTTTTTGGTCTTCCATGTGATTTTGAGCCTTGGATTTGTTTTTTTCCATCTTCACTTTGTATGCTGTGTCCCTAAATACCATTTTGATGAAAATACAGATATTTTGCAGGCATTTGTACCCATTAGCCATTGTTGCTGTTCACTTTCCTATCTGCTATACAAATTCACACGAAATGCTCTTACAACTTTTTTTTTTCTTTTTTGTTGTGCTTTCATCCACTCTCCTAGATCTGTGTCATTTTGAAAAGTATGGACTAGCACAATCTGTTGTCATCAGAATCTAATATTTTGACAATCATAGCACAAGTATAGCCTGCTGCCAACAAGCTGCGCACTGCTGAGTTAGAAGCTTTTTTTGTCAGTGTTATCCAGGATAATGCTTTCTCCTCACCTGGTTTTGTAGCTTCATGTTGTCTGTTGTTTTCCTCTGCATTTGGAAATTGGCTTTCACTCTATCCAATATTAACAATATTATCTGGATGAGTTAGTAGTAGCTAAAGAGAGAGTGAACTTCAAGTCAGAAAGCATAGCCTTCAGTTAACTGGTGAAATGTTAGGGAGCACTCTTAGCTTCCAGTGTGTCACTTTGTGGCCAATGTTGAACCCAGGTCTCCAGAGGTGGAAAACTGGCCCAAGGGGCAGATACCTCCTCTAACTCCCATCACATCCCTAATAGTTATTAGGGCAGAATAATGTTTCATGACCTTTGGGTTGTACCATTACCACAACATAATCTAGCTGTGTGACCTTTGCAAAGGTCATTGTAGAAATAAAAATATTGCCTGCTGTGATCCATACTCTCAGAAACAAAGGAAAAGAAATATCTCAATAAATGTAGTGATATTTGCGCTATAGGGCACAGTGCAAGGGTCATAAACCATTATTCTGCACTAGTAATAATGTCACTGTTTTATTATTGCCTAGCGGCTACTGTATGACATTTGTGCTTGCAGGGAAATTCCTGTGAATATCAGTAACTTAAAATACATTGCCTCGAGTGCCTATTGTTCTCCCACTGAAGTCAATGAAGTCAATTTGCCATTTGCATACCAGTATCTGGGCACAGGACTGACCCAGCAATCCTCATGATCAAAACTGAAATAGTTTCAAAGTGGGTTTGGTATTTTGTTTTCTTTTTCCATTACGAAGTATTTGTAGATTGGACCCCCAGTGAAACATGTTTCTTAAAAGATTGTAGCAGATAATTTTATCATATCCATGGGAAGTGCCATTATTGTATATGTAGAAAACAGATTACATGATGAGTTATTTTTAATTTAAAAAAAAGTTCAAGTCCTAATACTCCTAGGTACTTGTGTGATTATTTATGACCTGGGAGAGAGATATTACCCAACATTTCTTCACTATATTCTTATGTGATAGGTAAATGACTGTTTCCTCTATTTCAACGAAGAAATATATTAATTCAGACTTTTCTGAATGACATGGCTGGAACAATATAGCTACAGTGTAACTATAATGAAATGACAGAATTCTTCATAATATGGCCTGAATTTTGCAGGTGTAGAAGTTGCTGGTTTTGTCTGACAGATTCTTGATTTTATGTTAGTGGAACTGACAGCCCTGAAGCTTTTTTTTTTTTTTTAAAGCTAAGGTATATCAGCCTTAGTCCATTCCTATGAGATTATGAGTTATGGCTGAACTCTTAGAGGAAGTGGTGGACATTTTGTATGCAACTGTGGCCCATGTTGGCTTGGCCATTGTCTGGAAATATACCTTAGCAATCAATAAGTTTATTGTACCTCTGGTAATAAGTCTGAGAAGAACTCCACTTCTCATGTGTGAAGAAGCCTATCTGACAGAAAGAAACTATCTAAAAGCTCAGTCAGTGGCAGGATCTTTTAATTAATTGCTTTGGATAACAGTGGTGCCTGCCTGTAGTCTGGCTCCACCATGGACGAGGTGATAAATGTTTCCTTCCCCAGCCTCAGTTTGTGTCTGTATCAGAGAAAAAAACAACACCAGTTCTGAGGGAAGTGCATAGGCTGTTATTTTTCAAGAGCTTGTGGTGACTAAAATTGTCCCCAGCTGCAAGGGGAGGTTCATGTTTACAATGTGAGGAAGCAGACAGCGTTGTATCATCCAGGGTGCCATGTCCTGATTGCTTTTCAAACATGCTGCAGCCAGGCTTGTGACAGAGGAAGGGTTTTGGTACAGAACATTGTGAGAGTGAAAGAGGGGCCCTTGTAGATCAGGTCCATCCTTACAGTTGGACTTTGCTGAACACAGAAACACAGTAAGTGGGATCTAGTGGTAAAAGAGCTGTCACCTTTTTGGGATCCACTAAGCTCACCTCAGCTGTCACACTAGCCTGCGGCTCAGCCTTGAATGTGAAGTTTAATCCTGGCTCCAGAGTAAGAAGTGGGAACCACTCGTGCGAGCCAGGTCTAGTGCATGAGGCAAGGCAAAGTCAATACACAGGGCTGACATCCAAGGTGTGCTCCACAGAGCTGGGAGAAGACGGGTCTGCTTCTCAAGGCCTTGTCACTGAACAGCACCGATTGATGCCATCCTTGTTTTCCTACTCCTTTTCCAGGCCAGGAGAGCAGACAGATTTGCATAGTCTATTCTGTAGGCAGCTGAGTACAAGTTTTCCTGTGGGTGGTAGTATTTAGAAAGTGTCCCGCCTTGCCACTTTCAGATTGCTATCGAACTCTCCTGATGGGATTAGGAGCCTGGCTTCACAGGCATGGCCTGATCCAGCTGGCTTCCACAGGGATGAGGTGGGTAGTGGTGAGAAAACAGGATGGGTGATGACTGTGTGACTGTGCTGGTAAACTGTGCCTGGGGGAGGGGACTGAGGGGAAGACATGGGGACAGAGGAAAAAGTTATAATTCTCACCCATAGAAGGAATTCCTTTAACATTTGAAGGAAATTATCAGGGAGCAGACACCAGTCATGCTTTTGTGACTCATTGTCCTGTTTTCAGACAGCATCCCACTCCAGTCTCCTCCTGCCTGTAGCACTGCTGTCCTGATTTATTTCTGTAAAAAGTTATCACAAGAATTTCCCTCTTCAAAAATATAATTAAAGAATTAGTGTTGTAATACATGAAGTTTTGCAATGCACTGAAATCACTGAGAAAATTAACTTCCTTTTTTAAAAAATAAAAAGCAACAACTTCATGCAATCTACAACCTGCATGATTTGAGATGCTCTCATGAGCTCTTCACTTCTTGAATTAGAGTCTGCCCATTGCTCCCAACTGATCCTAACACAGGATGCCTTCAGAGGGACATAAAGTCCAGTTTGATCTTACAATAAACAGTTAGGTAAAAAGACTTGCTCTTCTCCCTAGCTTTGGAAGGAGGAAGGTCTGCAGAAGAGAAATGTCAGTGGCATCCACACAAAAACAGAAAGAGTGGTCTGTGAGGTACAAACCTGCATGTGTTTTCTTCTAAGTCTCCTTCCCAATTTTTTTACTAACATGCTATTAGAAAAAACACTGAGGAATACTGAGAAACAGGCAATTGCCCCTTTCCAAGCCTCTTTTATACATTAGAGCCCAGGGGTGAAAGGCTGGTATAAATCTGCAGTATCCTCATGAAAATTGCTGTAAAGACAGGTACTTTTGAAAGCTTGACTTAGCACGTCTATAACAGCAGCCACAAACACTTTCGCTTCTGGTCCAGAGTTTCAAGGATCAGCTCAGTCAGCAATAGAAACTCAATCATCTCGTTTGATACCCTTTAATTAGACATGCATGCATATATAAATGCATAGATTATCTAATGCCTCCTACTGCAAATTTCTTGCTGAAATTAATGAGGTTATTCAAAGAGTAAACTATGAGTAATAATGAATAATATTAATACTCAGCGTGACTAATGGTGGTAAGAGGGAGAGTCTTAATGACTTAGGGAAGGAGGGTCTGCTGGGAGCCAGCATAACAATTTGCACAAATAATTCCTTTTCAGAGTGGTGAAGCTTGGAGCTTACTTGGAGCCAATCATTGAACTAAAGAGTTCATTTATCACAGGCGTCTTGATCTCTGTCTCTGTGCCTTTCTCGAGGCGCAGCTTACATGTGTGGCAGAAAATGAGTCATGCCCAGGCAACTGGTCTTCTGATCCCTGTTCTGTTTAGTGTAGTCCGCATCTTTGCAGCAACTTTTATGGAGAGATCATGTTTCAAAAAGCCTTTGACAAAGCTTGTCTTCTTTTTCATTTAACTGGGAGAGAGAGAGTGAGATGAGGAACTGGCTAAGCAGTAAGAAAAAAGCAGAATGAGATTATATTTTGTTACAGTTAACGCTTCCTGGTGCAGTGCCTGGGAGTCTATCTGAGGTTAAGCCATGCTGTAATATATCAGTGTCTCTGAAGGATATAGAAGAGTGGAAAAAATGATGCAAAATTAAAAAGCAACATTCATGAAAGTGTTTAAAAGAACGAAACGTGAGATTGTTTTCTGTGATATTGGGTGTTAGATAGTTAGCTCTGAATAGATGTCAGTCAATGTTTAAATAATTTAGACAAATTGATGTGTATATATTACTGTAGAGTGATATACAGTAAAATAAACTCTGCTCTCACTCTATTCCTCCTTTCTGTAATTGCAAGTTTTTAGGGAAAGACATGTGGTGAAAATTTAGGAATGAGAAATGAGGAAATTAATATTCCTCCTCAATTACAAAGCAATGGGAACTTCTTCAGAATGAATACTGAAAGGGTGAATCTTTTCTATCAGTATAAAAACTGCAGTTCCTTTCTCGTCCTTATTTCCAGTTCTTGCCACTACTTCCCCATCTGTGGTGCCTCTGCTTTTCTCATTACATATTTTACAGTAGTTTCATGCCACTAATACAAAAATCTGTGAAATGTTACAAATTTAAAGAGATCCTTGATCAGGCTGGATTTAGGAAAATAGGGTCAAGAGGTTTGGAGAAAAGGCAAAGCTGTGTAAATCCAGGGTTTGTCCTAATCTATCACTCAGATGCTGCTATGGCACCTAATTTTAACAAGTTCCATGACTAGAATAATAAGTTAAACCAAACAGATGTATCAGATAATGAGCATCTGAAAACAGGCCATTTCAGGGTGTCTTAATTGAAGTTGTGCCTTGGGGATTTATGATCCAGGTCTGGACCAGAGTAATATTTAACAGTTTAATATGCTAAATGTCTCCTGCTGGTTGAGGAAAAATGTGAGTCAAGGTGTGAAAGGAGTAGTTCCAACAGAGAATCTGTTTTAGATACTGTGTATGATTAAAGCTCAGAGTAGTCTCTGTATTAGGGCCATGAAGAGACAGCCTTCTCTCAGCAGTAGTTTTGCAATATGATTAAATCACCAAAGGCATACTCAAAATCACTCAAGCCATTTTAGTTCTTCTTTTATATTGTACCCAACTCCAAGTTTTCTGATGCTGTAGGCTAATGAAAATAAAACCTATGCTGCCCATCCTAAAGGAGAATACTACTGTAAATGTTCTTGAAAAGCTGCATCATAAGCAGCATCTAAGGGATGTAATTTTAAAATAATTCTTGCTTGTAGGCCTCTCATTACAACATCGACCTAAAGATGAGCAGGCCTAGTGGGTTTAAATGCAATTGTCAGCTGCCTGCTTGTGTGATTACTGCAATATTAGCCCTGTTGTGTACTGGAAGGTAAGAGCTTTAAGGTAATGTGGATCCTGAGGTTCAGTTAGCCACCATGCCTTTTCCATGAATATAACCAAAACAACTACTCCTTTTCTGTTTGATGGATTAGATTAATAGGCTGCTTCTTTACAGAAGAAGACTCAGCAGGTTGATTGTTGCATGAGGCAATGAAGGTCAGGCAGAGGGGCATTACAAAACTGATGATTCTGATTGATTGAACTTTTATTCCTAGGCATGCAAGAATGGAAATCTCTTTTATAAGAGCTAACAGAAGGCATGCCAGAATAACAAGAATGTTCTTGTTGATTTATCTGCAGCTGGTATTGGGTCGGCAGTAGTGATTAAGTAAATAACAGCAGTTCTATCAAATGTTTGCAAAAGTGAGCAAAATCAACAGCACATCAAAACTGAATTAAGATCTCTGGGATATAAGCTTTGCACAGACTGTGCATTTTCATGTAGCTCAGAGATTTACCATGAACACTCTGATCTCACCATTGCGGAGGTGAATGCAGTGTGCTTTCAAGAGTATGAATGCAATGTGCTTTCAAGAGTATGATTTACATGTGGCAAGTTGCAGTTTGCTGTTTCTTCTGAATCTTCTCTGAGTTTTAAATCAAACCCTGAAAGTGAAAAAAGCCTGTGTGTATGGTTATTATATACCACCTGCTTATCACTCAGCAGCAGACTAAGTTATCTTTTAAAGAGTGTTTAAACATTTGAATAAATTATAGGGGGAGTTGTTTGGGTTTTATCTTGTTTTGTTTACTTTGTTTTATCTTGATAAACTATTGAAATGTATTCAGTAATCTCCATTGCAAAAGAATAACGTGCAATGAACTTTTATATGTGGCAGCTGTTAATTACATCCTTCCCCCTTGCAAAGAAGATCCTTCTGTGTGGTATAGCATTCTTGATATCTCTTAAGTTAGCTCTTTGTCATATCCTCTGAATAAAGCAGAAGAGAGCAATACTGCAAATGGAAGAAATTCTTGATACCTTTAGAATTACTCATCCACTGTGTTGGAAACTGTGAAGAAATCTTTCTTATTGTGTATCCTTCTTTGTCTGTTATTTTGAAAGAAAAAGGCTGCCACCAGCCAGCCAGAATCACCACTTAGGTCTTCAATATGCAGCTGCTAGGAGCTTGACTTAGAAATGAGACAGAGACAAGAAGCGGAAAAAATCCTCTCCAAGTGGGTGGGAAGGAAAGAGAGCTTTACGAGCTAGAATTTCTGGATTTCCTTCCTTGCAAATATATTACTAAAAGTTGCCTTTGTTTTTCAGGGGGGAAATGCTGCTAGTGAAGTAGTTAAGGGTGAACCATTGTGTCAAGGTAACTTGCTAGGGCTTGCATACATGTTTCAGATCAGCTCTCATGTTGGTGCTGATTCTTAAGCCAGTGAGGTTTTGCTGTTGACTTCATTGTGAACAGACAGTATTCTGTCTCCTTAATGGTTTATGAAGCTGTGTATGACAGCTGAGATTTTCCATTTGCTCTCCAGAGAATGTGCTCTTCATACAAGACTGCTCATCTGATCCTGAGGTGTTCACCTTCATTTTTTCTATTTTGTCAATAGAATTAAATTAACATTTTGAGGATTTAGTATTCTGTAATTCCAGGAGTCCACACTAGAATGGACTAAGTGAGGCTAATAACTGGATAAATACATTTTAGGGAAATGACCATGTTTACTGACAACAGTGTTCTCATCATTCTAGTGCTTGCACAATATTAACTATTGTACAGCTTTCTTGCACTGACTGTCATCACATTCTTCAGATTAGAAAGAAAATCAGATCATTGCAAATAGGTTTGAACACTTGGCAATGAAGAAGCTGGAACATAAAAAATTACTCAGGAGAAGACTGTTGAAGTGTTTGCTGACTGCCATCTTTTTGCTGACAATGACAGATTGGTTCAGGCAAACACATCATCAAGGCTTAAAGCTAGACAAGACCTGGAAACGAACCCATTTCAGTTTCAGACTCAAACATGCTTATTGTCTGTCCATTTTTTTCTCTTTTTGTTCTCTTTTTTTGCTTGCTGTCCATCTCTTTGTGTGTTTTCAACAATTTCTGAGTACTTGCTTGAGACAGAATGGGAAGTACCAAAAGAATATGGCAAGATCAATTATCTTAAACATGAATTAGTCTCTCCAACAAGTTAACCCACCCAGCATGGTACTGGGGATGGCTTTGTGTGCTTGAGAGAGAGATAATGTGAGGGTGGTTCCTTAACCTTCACTGCAAATGAGAGAACAGTTCTCAAAATATGGTTAGTAAGTTTAGACTCATGAATTTCTTGGAAAGAAATCTTGGAAAGATTTGATGGAGTAGAAGGAGTAAGGCTAAGAATTCAGCAATTCAGACATGTTAAGTCTTCAAGAATGGGCTTTAAACTAATTACTTACTAAGTTACTTATTTTGGCAATGGAGATGGCATAAGTACTTCCTGTTTTCAGGCATTTTCTTGTGTTTATTTTTTCCCCACCTTCCCCATGTGCCCCTAGAAGTGGTGTTGCTACAGCAGTGTGTGGGATAGAGTAGTGGGTAGGATCAAAATACAGATTTGTCTGAAAAACCAGCTGGCTGCTGATGGTTATGTGTCACTTGGGTCAGGTCAGGTGTGGTTCCCTGTGCAGCTCTGGTGCAGCTGGCCAGCACTAGTAAGGGATGGTGCAGGATCACTTCCTTCACTAAGATTAGTTTATTTTCCATATTTTGAAGATTTTTTTTTTCCTCTCATAACTTACAAAAGGAAACCCAGTATTTTTTGTTTTAATTTCTTCCTCAACTTTACTTCTTGCATTTAGTGAACAGGGATAGTTTAAATAGGGAATTTTAAGAGCGTGGATTTACTTTCCATGTATGGAACTTTTTTTGTCATTTTAGGAAACTGAAGAGATTGCCTTCAGTAGCATAGAATGGTGTTTATAAATCCAATTGTATATGTGAATTAATTACAATCATATAAATCCACATCTCATTTTGTGGAGATGTCTAGCTATCAATCTAGATAGGCTATGGATTAAATATGTACAAGTATTAAACAGCTATTTCCATAGTGGTGAACAGCTGACTGAAATTTGACTTTCCAGGGTGAAATATATTTATTTAGTGATCCTTTATCTAACGTTCTTTGCTTACAGCAAAATTGCCAAGCTATGCAAAAACCCCCCAACCCTCTGAAAATACACCACTTTGACTGATAATATGAGGGAAGATAAAGTATTAAGTGATGCCTGAGACATGTACTTTCAGGCATATTAGCTTTTAAGCAGAAGGGCTGATCTTCTTGGAAGAAACATTGTTTTAGAAGACTGGCAGTCAGGTGACAGTAATCAGTCTGCTTTCTCCTTTTAGCTTTTGCCCTGGAAACATCCTATTCAGAATCATTATCTGCATTGCAAATATATTTGTAGTAATTATGCCTCTGCAGGCTAGATGAGCCATTTCATTTTTATTGTGGCATAAAAATGGTTTTGAAATCTCTGTACCAAATAATTAGCAGAAGTGAAGGAGGAGATCCTGGGGCTGGAATTTTTTATTTTACTCAAGTAAAATGGATTTGCTATAGCAAGTTGGAGAAGGCTGATGTTTCACTCTGACTTCATCGATACTGTAGGTGCAGGAACAGCCATGAGCGCTGTGCAACTGACTAATGGACTTACTTGGGTGATTAATGCCTATTATCTACTTTACTTCAGAGTTTGATACTTGCTTAACTGATTTTAATACCTAGAAATATGCTGAAATCACCTCAATTTCTTGCAAAATTGCTTCCTGTGAATAGGATGCTGCTTAATGCAAGCTAAAACATGCAGGTGGTGATACCATTAGGGAATAGGCCTGCAGAGAAGACCAACTTTGCCAGCTATCATATGCTTAAGACACAGCATGAATTTGGAGCTAGCTGCTCCCAGATGTAGTAATGCTCTTTTTTTCCCAACAACTAGCATCCTCTGGGCAGACACTGTCTCAGGTAATCTGTACTTCAGTGCGGGCTCATGAGGCCTGCGTGGAGGTAAGATGTTACCCAACCCTAGTCAGATGTATAATTCCTATTAAAGCTAATGGGAATGACATGCCTACATGTTAGTGTGTGCACATGGCCTGATGCTATCCTGGAATGCTATTTGTAATGGTGTAGGGGTTTTGCAATGCCAAAAACATGTTATATTAAGGTTATTATTTACCAATGTTAACATGTTTGTCTGTTATTGTGATCCTTTTGAAATGCTGTACTCCTCCTTTCCCTATCTCACCTGCCATGTTTCTCTTCCCAACCATGACTTGTGTTACTTGCACAACCTCAGTTCTCCAAGGATGCCACACTCCTCTTTTTATTCACCCTCTCCTTAACTCCACATGGCAATGTTTCTCTCTTCCTCCGGAGAAGTCCCAGAACAGAGTTGCTGTGTTTTCAGTGAGAGAAAGGGAGTTACGTTTGCCAGAAGGATCATTCACCAAGAGATTCGCAGAGCATCAGTATTATATGTGCCTTATGACCCTGTGCCAGGGACATTTGCCGGCTTCTTTCTCCTCTCAAGGGTCTTGAGATTAGTGGTAGAGAGAAAAAGGTGGCATCCTACAGGACAGACCCTGCTTTTTGTCATAGCTATCTGACCCAAGGTACTATTAATGTGACTGTCTTCCACTCTTAAAGTTAATCCCAAGAGCTAGTTCAGATACTTCAAAGTCCTTCTAGATCATACTGTGTATCAGTTACCACAGAGCCAAGCTCTGCAAACCAGTAAAAGGTGTCTTTGGGAGAAAGGCTGCACTGTTTCTCTGTTATACATTAGTTGTTGAGGCACAGATTGCCTTTCTCTGTCTTGCTATGGAAATTGACTGCTGAGTTGTGAATTTAACTGGATCAGAGTCCCAGTCTCTGCAAGAGTATCCTTCCCAATTGTTTGCAACAGGGCAATTTTCATAGAAGTGGGACTTCGCTGCAGATGTCTTCTGGCTCTTCTTTCAAGGTTTGGCATAGGTGGCTTATGCAGGTTAATTTATAGGAGAGGTGAGTGCAATCACTGCTGGGAAGAGCCAAGTGTTGTGGGCAGGCTGTCCAGACAGTGCTGTGCAATCCCTTCTTGCCCTTGGGGCTACAGGCTTGGATTTCACTCTTTTTCCCATGCCTCTTTAGCCCCAGTAGTTTTTCAATATGTGCTTGGTAACCTGGAGAACTGCAATGAATGCTTCTCCTCAGAGCAGAGAAAGGCAAAACTGCAGGTTAGGCTGTTCTGCTCTGCTCTGAAGGTTTAGAGCCAGTGAAATGAATGATCTGAATGTAATGGCTGCTCTTTGTCAGGGGAAGGGGAAGTCTTGTATAGGGAGGAATGCATACGGCAAAATGCCCTTGATGGCGGGGCCTCAGATGTGCAGGGGATCAATGGTGTGTGCACTCTCATGCTTAACAATTCTCTGTATGAACATGGTGACCTTCAGTCTTGTGGCCTTTGCTAGGAGTCTGAGAGCCAAGTACAGCTCAAGCAACTTGAGGAATATGTCTCTGCAAATTCTAGCATGCCTTGGCCTTTTTTCTTGTGCCAAGCTGAGCCTCCAATCATCTACTCGATGCTCCCAGCGCAAATTCACCCTTTTAACCTCTCAACACACCTTGTATATGTGCGTGCACATCCTCACGCTCTAAGGTGAAAGGGAGCCAGAGATGGCAAGCACTTTTGGGGAGGATAAGTAGGTACAAGTTAGATGGATCTCCAGGGCTAGTAGATCTGTAGTTCACACAGGCAAATTGAGTAATCCCAGAAAGATGAATAGTTTAACACTCTATGAGTTTCCATGCAGGAAACTTTCCCTAACCTGTGATGTAGAAGGTAAAATCAGGTCACAAAACTTTGTCTTTAGCAGGTCTCAACATTTGTAATCAAATAACTATTGATCTAGTTAAGCATGGTGTAGCATAGGCAATATTCCTGAAAGAGGGGAAATGGGGAGAAAAACCTTGGGATGGCCCCCAAAATCTCAGTTTTGGCTCTGATGTTGACCTGTTATTGTCATCAGCAAGTTTTCATTGCTTGGTATTTCCCCCCCAACCCTTGCACAGATTATGTTTAGAATAACCCAAATTGCCTTGTGTATTTTTTATCCTGGCTTTCTTTGTCTGATCCATGTGAATGCAATGATAATGTGAAGTCTGCTACTGGCTGTTTAAGCTTCTGGAACATGATGTTGGGTATGCAAGAGCATCACACCTTTAAAAATCAATTGACTAAGGCATCTCCTCACATGATGTAAAGGACTTTTATTTATTTACTTGTTACATATCTCCTGCAGTCCTGGTCAGGCTAAAGCCTAGGATTTCTTGTCCCTCTTTCCACCATCTTCCCGGGCCCACAGTTAACATACTTGCTCTGACTAATCCACTGTTCATAACAAAGTCAACTTGAAAGTTTGGTTGGCATAGGCATGTTGCTTTTTCTCTTTTTATCTGCATCACCTTCCTCACAAAAATACTACTTCAGGTGCAGTTATACCACAAAACCCCCTGCTCTAGCTCTCATCCTTTGCTTCCCAGCCATAGTTGTAGTTGCATTTGTGTGTAGAAGCACAGCAAAACCAGGCATCACCTGGGTTTGAGTGCATCTGTGTAGGGAGGGCTATTGGAGCCAGTCTCTCACCCCAGCAGCAGGTTGCCAGCGTGCCCTAAGTCAGAAGTCACAGCCAGAAGCCTTCCCTAACACAGAGTCAGGGCAGTGTTGCACTGATCATCACAGCCTTGTGTTGCACGTCAGCTCTGTGACTTAGGTGCACTTACAGAATCTGCCAGGGTCTTTGGAATTGGCAGAGTGCTGTTCTTTCGTGTTCTTCTGCAGGACTAAAAGCAATGAAGTTCTGCCACAGAAGTCTGCCCTGCTTCTCACTGTGATAATTGCTGCCCCTTGAGTAGCAGAGGAAATGTGACAGGGCTGGGCACAAATAATTTTTTAAAAGACCGCTCAGAATTGGACAATTTCCTTAGAAAACTCTTATCTTTTGGCTTTGGGAGTTCTATAGAATGTGCTATACAATGAAAACTTCCTAAAGACTTCCACAAAGGGGGAATTAGCCAAGTGCTATTCATAGAACTCTATGTCTGTGATTAAAAGGTAGCAAGCATCCATTCTGCAGGGCGCTCCCCACAATAGCCAGGAGTTACTAAGGCCTTTCAAAGGCAGTAATGCTTTCAGTCTTTGTGTGCCTCCAATCCCCACAAACGACCCTATAGTTTGCTTGGGTACTTAGTAGAAAGTGTTTCAAATAGCCCATTTTCCTGAGCTGCCAGTGTGCTAACGGTTTCCCTGACAACTCAGCTATAGTAATTTCTCTTGCTTTTTTTCTATGCCGATTTCCCAAGAACTGGTAATTTCGGTTAATTCCCTCTCGGGAATATGGGAGTGAGATATTATGTTTGTTTTTCTGTGATGAATTCTGCAGGAATGGTTTTGCCCTGCACGCAGAATGCAGGGAAGGGAAATTCAAAAAAATCTTATCAAACAAAAGAAGGGAAATAAAAGGGAAGAAATGGCGAATTAAAAAGCCTTTTGAAAGACGGAGAAGAAAGAAAAGACTATCATTCTTTCTTGCTATGAATGACTTATTTTTTTCTTTTATTTACCTTATTTACAACTGTGCGAATCATAATAGAAATCGTTTTTGAATTATTTGTTGAACTTTACAATCTTATAGAGGGAAACAATATTGGTGTCTGTAGCCTATATAATAACATATAAATGTGTAAGCCACATTTTAGAAGGTATGAAGTGAATTCTCCATTTTTAATGAAATGGATAATATTTTCAGTTTTTCTTGACTACAGGAGATCTAATATGGGCAATTGTGATAGCATCTTAAAATGGAGAAGATTAACTTTAGAATGTGTTTATCTCAGTTTAATGCCATTTGGTATTGGAGTATATGGGAATTTTACCTTACTAATCCTAGCTGTTGACTACTAGTTGTAGCCCAAAGGCTATGTTAAAACTATTAGTTCTCCAGAGTGTAAGGAAGCATGGAATGCACTGCTGGAAACTGAATGTGTGTGTGGGTGCTGTGTGGTGAAATTCTCACAGAGTATCCCTGCCATGCCTTTCCATCTGTAGTGTGTTCATAGGTGAGCCTCTCTTGTTCTCAGAATGCATCAACATAATTTTTCATCAGTTCTGTCAGCTATTGAGCATTTAAAGACAACACAGATACAAAAATGCTGTTAGTGTGGGGCTGACTCACAACACTGAGTTATGGCTTCGGAGGTCATCAGAGAGTGAAGAACTGAGGTTTGGTAAAGCATCCATATTTAATGGCCTCTGCTTTTTACTTAAGACACTTCAGTTCACCATTAAGATCAAAATGTAATAATCAGTATTGCTAAATGGGACATTGTTCAGAATCCAAGATGAAAACTTCTGACAGGCAACTGTAGTTGCAAAGTCCCCTTTAGTCCTGGGTTCCCAAAAAAGGCCCTGCTGAACTTGCTTAAATCTGCTTGTTTTCAAAGAATTTCATTGAGGCCTTTGACACTTCACTAAGGCATTTAGGATCAAGGATTTAGGGTTTCAGCTGAACTGTGCCCCGTTCATCATCACCCGATCCACCACGCAAACCTCGTCTGCTTTAGGGCTACAGAGAGAGATCAAGCGTGTGAAAACTAGAGGGTGGAAGGCGACCTGATGTGGAGATTCCCACTCCAGATAAAACCTTTCTGCTTGCCTGCTTGGAAGTTATTGCCATGGTTTTAGCCAGTAGAGGGAGATGTCACACGAGCATAGATCACACATTCTGCATCAGGTGGCCGCGACCCTAGAGAGGGGCACCAAGCCCAGCCCAGCACTCATATGGAGGGGCTCCTATTTCCTTCTGTGCTGTGATTGTTCTAACATGCTTTCTAAAGCTGCTTTCTTCTAGGAGAAGCTGAAAACAGAAAATTCGGTAAAAATCAAGTTGTTCTAAGAACACATTGTAAGAAGCAAGAGTTTATTCATTTACTCAAGCAAATAAGTGCTCAGGCAAAATAGGCAATGGCACACAGTTATTTTCAGGGGCCATCACTTTTAAGAGCTGTCCTGATAACACTGTAATTAGTATTATGAAGTAATGATGAATAATGGTAGCAATGAGATACAGGAAGTATGTAGAACAACTACTAAGTGTTGTATTAGTGCTGTATAATAACATCAGAGATATGTTTGGGACAGTCTGTTTCCCTGCACAGGTGTACCACCTGGGTACATAGAAAAACAAATTCTTCAGTGTAGTTTGTTATTGGTTTTTTGTTTGTTTTAAAATTATTATATGTAATGTAATTGTAGGTCATTAGACATGGGAAAAGGAAAGTGAGAGAACAGTGGAAAATCACTGCAGATTCAATAGTTCTTGTCTCTATAGTGGGATTGATCTGGAGCAACATAGAAGGGGAGTTGACATGGATGAAGGCCGCTTACTTCTCAAATGTCTGTGTATATAGAGACACAAAAGTATTCAGCCTAAACTGTTTGTTAAGAAGGAGATGCCCTCCATCATGACAATTCTGGGGAAATCTTGTTTCTCTCCATGTGTTGAGCAATAGGATTCAAAGTCACAAGGATGAGCTGGATTTTGGAGCTGACACACCTCTGTTCTCTGTACTAAACAAAATTTCTTGGAGGTAGGTGGACAGGGTTGCTTCAGAGAATTATTTGTATTAGTTCACTTGTCACCATAAAATTAATTTAAGAGTTTGGAAGGCCATCAAACCTCCATGAAAATTGTTGTGTTGACTTAAAACATGACTGATGTAATGGCTGCTTAATTAAACTCTCCTTGCTTTGTTTATAGCAAGATTAGATTATTTTAATACTATCCAACTATGGACCCAAGAATCTTTTGTCTCTTTTACTGATACTCATAGAGTTCCTTTATGACTGTACTTTGAAACATAGATAATACTCAGTTTCAAATGTGTGTTTGAGTTTCATATGCCCTATAGTTCTATTCTTGGACAGCATCTCACAATCATCTTATCCAAAGGAAAAAGAAAATCAAATTGAAAAAGGTCAGATACTGCCTCAGGCTTTACTTTAGAAACACACTCCTATTGATGTGCCTGAAAAAAGGCTGCACAATATGACCTTGATATCCTCCACTTTAAATGCCTGCACTGAATATGTGAAGTGATCTTTGTGCATAATTTTTTTCCTTCTCCCTGTTCTCCCTGTTTTAGAGGCTTTCCTTTTGTTCTTTAGATTACTTTGGATGCTGACTTAGTACTGTAACATTGTCGTGGCAGGAAATGTCTGTATATGGATATCTTGCAGCTAGACTTCAGTAATTCCCACACAGACTGTCAGTCCTATGCAGTGACTATGTATACTCTGTCCTCATGTTGGCAAGAGAATTCAATTGTGTCCCTACAATGGGATAGGATTTAAAGCTTTTAGTTGCTTTTGTTTCTTGTGGAAACGATGGCTTCTAGCCATTGGAATGGAGAGTGACATGGCCTCTTACACAGGACTTTTACCCATGTTAGGGAACTGATCAGACCTGATTTTAAACAAAAATGTCAACCTGATACAGAAGAGAATTCAGGAACTGAAGTCTTTTTCCTCCCTTCACTCTCAGCAGCTCAAATTTTAATGTACACTTACAGAAATTAAAGACCTGGTGAACACCGAGTAAAATGTCAGCAGCCAGACAGCTTCAATTGGTTTCTGACTACCTCCCTGGTAGACAGTGACCAAATATCCATGCTAGGCACCCACTCGATATCATGATAGCACAGTTTCAATAGGGATTATTGCTTCTAGCATTTATCATAAAATTCCTGGCCAACATGTGGTGAAGGTACTTGGGACAACTAGAATTTAGACCTTTCTAAGAGGGTAATAGTCAATAGTGTTGCATATCCCTCAAAATTTGATTTAGAAGAAATGTGTAAAATTAAGTAAATGATCATTCTTTTGGCTGTGAAATATAAGAGACTCTGTCTGCGATCAGTTCAATACTTTATTTGTGAAAGTCCAACTTTATCCTAACTCCATTATAATTCCAGCCCAATCTGCCCTTATTCTTCATATCCTTCATCCAGTGCTTTCATTTTTCAGGCCTTCTTGCCAGCTGCTATCTTTGGCCATATTAGTCCTGTGGAGTCAATGGAAAGACTCTTATTAACACCAGTGACACTGGACTAGACTCTTTCCATTTTTCTCATCTAAATCCTTTTCCTTATGCCATATGCTTCTGAGGAAAACTGACGAGTCTCATGCCCAAGTGGCACTTGTTTTTATCTGATTTCACTTGAAAAATTATTTTGAAGTTTTAGGTTGTTTATTCAGAAAAGCTGCCTATAATTATCTCATCAGCTACAGATGGAAGCAGTGCTTCAAGAAACTTTTTTCTGCCTTGGGTCTTTTTGACGATGAGGTGTGTTTTTTAGATTCTTGGAACAGTGACAACATCTGTTCTTATGACCAATGTAAAACTTATGATAGTCTGTAAATAAAGTATCTGAAAAAAACCCTCTGAAATCAGCAGAGCAGAGATTTTCTTTGATTATTGCTTGACTGCTAAGATAACAGTACTCAGTTACGTGGGAGGGCATAATTGTGCTAAATTGTGGAGTTACCTGATTAAAAGAAACTAAAACAATCTACCCTGTACTTTGAGTACTTTGACCATATTTTCACCTTTAATCTTTCTTTGTTAGGGGTACTGCTTGCACAGATCCAGTTCTAGATAGGCTTCTCATATTGGCCTTAACAATGTCATTTAGATACAGACAAACTGTTCCACATAGTCTTAAAATATTACAAATGCATTGAGGAGATAGTTCTCTCTTTCCCAGAATTGTGTTCTTTGGGCTTTTGGCAACTAAGAGAGCCTGGGCATGAATTAGCTAGAAAATAACCCCAAGATATAGCATATATTAGCAAACAAAACAACTCTCTCAACCTCAGTTCTGAAAGTTTCCAAAATGGCTTGATGCAAAATTATCCCATTTCTTGTGGTCATGTGTAAAGCTTATTGCTTGTAGCTGTGGACTGTTTCATTCTTCCCTGTTCTAAAATGGTAAAACTGAGGACAAGTGACATCCCCTCTGCAGGTTATTAGCAGGACCAGGAACAGAATCTGAGTTTGTCTGCTTTTCCCACTCCAATGCTTCCAACCTTTGAAAGAAATAGAGATATTATTCATAGAAGTTGATGAATATTTATTTTGAGTGTAACTTGGGAAGCCACATTTGAGTTGGTCATAGAAAAACTATTCAACAACTGGCAGTAATTAAAATTTTTTCATAGGTTGTTATGGCATTAGGGCACTAATGGCCATGCCCAGCTTCCCCAAGGGATTTCCCTCACCCTGTCCATGGCTTAAGCCCCCATTTCAGCCCAGCCCTGCCCTGGTGATGCTGCTGCAGAGTTAGTCTCCAGCTCCCTGCAGCCCTCACTGCCTGACCATGGACCTGTACAGTATCTTGAGACAAGTCACAGGAGTTGATCCGTTTCCAAATCTGCTTCAGTATGGCAGTTCCTCTTCTCCAGTGGTCAGTATAGGATGCTCTAGGGGAAGCATAGCATGCTTTTAATTAGTATGTGTGAGATTGTGGTCCTCAAAGTAGCCTCTTCCTTGCTGCAATGCGATCTCTAAATACTGAGCCTGGGAGCAGGTAATCAGTCGTACTTCCCCTTTGAAAAAATGGTTACCATAACTTTGTTTTATAAGTGTGCAAACCCTGGTAGAGTCTTGCCTGTCTTGCAGTTTCAGTAACACTGTCTGTAGGGCTTGGCTGAAATTCTTATATTACATATATATGTATAACAACTTTTTTATCGGCTTTGAGTTTTATCATCTTGCAGCTTGCTTCAGCATTTTCTTGGCTCTTTTGCTGTGAGGTAGCATACATATTTACTTATGTACTTTTTTTTTTAATCAGCCAATATTTTACCTACTTATATCACCCTGCCCAATTCATGTTTCTTTAAAATTGACTCTAGCAAGGGAGATGAGATCCTGTCTAACTCAAATCTGGAAAACAAGGCAGAAGTGAAAGCCTAGATCTAGCAAGGCTGGTGTTCATTTCCTCTGTGGCAGCAGAATTAGTCTGAAGTATCTATATGGAGCCTGGCATTGAGCAGACCTCTCTCAAGGTCTTTAGTCCTTACAATCAGGCACAGCACTCAGTTTTCCTGATCTTGTGCCACTGCGGGAAGCCTGTGGGCCCCATCGGCATGGGTTGCTCTGTCATCTGGGATCTCTTGATATAGAGTGGATGCTTTGCTGCAATTAAAGCACAGTAATCCCACGCATATAAGGCGCACTGGAGTATAAGGCGCACTTCCGGGTTGACGCCAATTCCCCCGTAATTTGTCCACATATAAGGCGCACTGGCGTATAAGATGCAGCTCGCCATCCCTCGCCCCCCACCTGGAGAGGATCCGTGCGCAACAAAGTAACAAATTAGTAACAGAATTGTGAGATTGTGGGGTTTACTGTCAGGTGCTCAATTTGCAAACCATTTTCACAGATCGACATAGCCTTTAAACGCAGCCCCAGGTACCCTCCCCGTGCTGCGGGCCCTAGCACTCCTACCCCCGGTGCTGGCTGCAGCTGTTGCCTGCATGGCAGCGTGGGCTGCCCGCACGGCTCGCACTTCCCGGTTGGCAAATTTCCAAACTTTGTCCATATTTAAGAGGCACCAGCCTATAAGGTGCACTTCCAGGTTCCGATAAAAATTTTAGTCAAAAGGGTGCGTCTTATATGTGTGAAATTACTGTTAACTGCCAACTATTTGTTGGGCTGCAATAATGGCATCATGCATCTGTCCAAATTTCAAAGAAATCATGTTGTCTTAGACAAGTGACTAGTTAGATATTAGGTGTCTAGTGTCCAATCCTTGTTTTTTGTAGTGAGCATGTAAATACCCTACAGCTGACTTTTCGGGCATTTGTTTTAGTGTGTTTAAAAACAATGAACTTGACTTTTCTCTCCACACACATTGTGGAGTCATGAATATGCTGTCAAAGGATGTGAGAGGTGCCCAAATGCCAGTCTACTGGGTGCTAGCAGAGGGAACTTGAGGGGATGATAAGGACAACTCTTCAGGTAAGAACTAGGCCTAGTAAAGTTAAAACTCCTCACTGGTAGTTTCAGGTGTGGTGTAACTTCACAAGCAGTAATAATGCCTTCTGTTGAATTGCTCTGGCTCTCCTCTGTTAATGCATACAGAAGTAAACAGTCACACACTACACCTCTCTATTCTTGCAATTGGAACTATTCTAATATCTTTGAAGGTAGCTCACTTTTCTGTTCTTTATATCTTTGTTTTCCAGTTTCCTTTTTCAGTCTTTTCCACTTGTTTGCTCCATTACCTCCACTTTTTTATTCCTGTTTCTTGGGCCAGTATTCTAAGAGATCAAGATAAACATTTGAGGTGATTTCTAACTGGGCAAGGCAAAACTTCTGTGGCCAGGAAAAACATTTCAGCTGTATGAAACTATTGTGGCTGAAACCATAGAACTAGCAGGTGACACAGCAGTGAACCAAGCACAGATATTCTGAACAAATATTAAATACCAGGAAATGCCAATGATATATCTTTGTTGCAAGGTTGACTCTGACTCTTGCTCATGTGGCAGCTCTGCTGTGCCCTGAGAGCAGAAACTTCTTGACAGCTCCAGGATTTTGGATGGCCTTCAGTGGGCATTCTGGGGTTCCTGTATGTTACCCTAAGCTTTCTTGACATTGCAGTCCCTGATATTTTGCACTTGGTGTCCCGTTCAAAGTTAGCTCAGGGATGTTTCACACCTGTCAAAACCCTGGAGCTGTATTCCATGGCTTCTATCTGTTCACTTGCTTAAATAGGTCCATCTGTATCTTTTCTGTGATAAATGCCCACGCATGAGATAGAAGTCCTAACTGCTGAAATACAGCCTCTGTTCGAAAGAAGCCTGTGATAAAAATAAGCCTGTTATGATATGATGATATAATCTTTTGAAACAGTGAACTGACGATATCATAAGCATGTGTACGTGTCTGTTCACACAAGGACTTTTTCACAGTTTATTTTTTTAATGAAAGTAGAGTGATCAAATTTAAACCCACTTTTTAGTTCAGAATAATAACCGTGATGAAAGAGTATTTAGTGATCATCTCTTCTCAAAAATACATTTTCAGACAACTTTGCAATACAATACAGTGAGGAGTTTATAATATTTTTATCTGAGTAAAAAATAAAAGAAAACTAAATTTGAAGACATCAGGAGTTATTAGTGACAGTCACTGGTGAGAATAATTCACCATGTCGGTGCTGACTAACACCTCTGATTTTGTTCAGGTGGGGAAAGCAGAAGAAAATTATAACCAGATAGCCTGACAATAGCCTCTGCACACAGTTTCTGTCTCTCTGGAGGAGGTGGTACTCAGTTTACTGTGCCATTAGCGTTCAGAACAGTTCCCCATTGTGGCCACACTTTGTGACAGCAAAGCTGTGTTTCAGTTTGTACCGCTTATTCTAGCCCACCTCAGCAAAACTAGCTCTAGATGCAACACTGAACTTCTGCCACTGAAGTCTGAACAGCATCTGGCTGTGTCAGGAGGGATTCATTGCAACTGCACACAGGATGTCTTGCTTCCTTCTCTGCTGCACCATTGCCTGGCAGTCAGTTCTGCATCGGTGCCCTGTGCCTTTCAAAGGAGGAGATGGGGCACTGCTGCCGTCATCTCAGCCCTGCTCATGTGTCCTGCTGCCTTGCAGAGCAGGGGGGAGAGTGAACCTGGATAAAAGCTCTTTGGCTCCTGCTTTGTGCTCTGTTGTGCCTCTGCTGGGGAGGAACTGATGCGGTAGATGGGTGCTGTGAGCGCTGTGTGTACCACTTCCTGTTACACAAGGCAGAAGTATCAGCCTAAAATGGGTTGTTGGTATTATTTTCCCATGCTCAAGTCAAAGGTAGTCTGCTGTAAAGCACTTTCCTGGTTCTAATCCTGCCACAACTACAACACCTTCAGGCTGACCTTCTGTAGTCTCATATGGGAACATGGCTTTTGGAGCAAGCAAACTCAAGAAAGAAAAATGTAAGAAATAACACATTGTGTCCAGATCACTTTCTTGTCAGATGTTTCCATTTATGAATTAAGCCTTAGGATTTGAAATCCAGCTCCAGTTTACAACTTGAATGATCTGATTTCTGAACTAATTTCTCCCACCTCGCTCTCACTTCCTTTGAAAATGTCCATTATAGGGTAGGCAGCATATGAGGTATTGAAAAGGAAACATTCTAGATTTCCAAAATGCAGAGTTAAGGTATCTAAGTATCCAGCCCTAAGATTCTGGTTGTTTATGATGGATTTCTGGTGGAAACTCAGCCAAAGAATTTGGATCATGTGCTTAGAATCACAAAGGATATTTCTAGCAGTCAATAGTACAGCCCCTGTCTCTTAAGTGTCAATCTTATGCTTTGACTGTGGAATCCTTCTTTCTTCATTCCAGTGACTAAATCATAAGGTATTACAGAATAGAGAGTATAGGCCTATTTAAAATCCTCCATAAATAATTTATTTTTGTGTTGTGACTTCAGTACCTTTTAGGATCTAGTGAATTGCTTTACTTCCTAAATTAAAAAAAAAATTAAAACTATTAAGCCAACCAAAGTCAGATCTAAATGATAAGAAAGATGGTGGAGATGCATTGCTGTATGGAGGCCGGCCCTTCAAAGGCTGTGGACCTGGGTATTCATTTGACTGGGAGTTTGGGAAAACACCAGTGTGGTGGGGTGAGGGCCTGTGTGGTTTTATATTTGGCTTGTATTTCACTGTGAATGAACATACAGTATGTGATTCAGTTTCTCTGAACTGAGTGAAAATGCCACAGGGGCCAAATTTGAGAGTGCCTTTTATTGCCCTCAGATCCAGAAGCAACATGGACACTGTGGAAGTGTTTGGGTAGGTACCACAGTGCCTCTGATACATGGGAGCTCCACCCCATCTTCTTTCCTGGAAGACTCCACAGTAGGTGTTTACAGAAAGTTCCCGCCTTTCTGGACCGGGGTCTGAGCAGATCTGCTGGTCTGAAACCTCCCTGTGTCACAGGAGACATCCAGTTTCTTCCTTCTGTTTTTCTAATGGCCTGTGCTAAATCCCGAATCTATGAGTGCTTATTGCACGGACTTTATTACTGTAAGTAATTCCATTCAATTCAATAGGGTTATTCATAGTCAAGCTGAGCATGTGTGTTCAATGTTTGCAAGATCAGACACTGCAGAATCTTGCTGCTGTGCCATTTAGGGCTGGCAATTCCATTCCTTAGGCTCCTGTGTCCTTGTATGGAATGATTTCATTTTACATAGACTTCACTTTGTTTTCCACATCAGCCCTCAGTACATGCACTATTAGTACATACCAGAGCTGAATACTTCTTCCTTAGATATTGTATGAAAAGGAAGCAAATTAAAATTTAAATTCAATTCCTGTGTGCAGTCAAGTGTGCTGTCCTTTGTAAAACATTCAGAATACTTTAATGCTGAAAACAACAATCATCACTTCTGTCAAAGAAGAGGCCTGCCTGGTTTATGTTGGATTTTTAATCTTTTAACTGATTTGTAACATGTAAACTAGTAGAAACCACAGAGCTTTTGGGATGTGCAAATAGAGTGAAAAGCAGCTCTGCTCAACAGGAACTTGCAGTCAAGCATCAAGTTGTGATTGCCTTGAGGAGGAGAGGAGACACAAAACTGTCTGGATTTTGCCAAAAAGTATTGAATGAAAGCACAAAATGGGTAAAGGGAAGCCTTAGGACATGTCAAATTAGGGGATTAAAGCTTGTATTTTGCGTAAAGTTTAGATCTGAAGGAAAATACAGTCAGAGAAAGCAGGCCCAGAGACCCAGTTACTCATGGCATTGTCCCAATTACTTTCAGTTGTCCGAGTGCTCACAGCCTCTCCAGTTTGACATTTTTTGCAGATGTAGTAAGTCTCTACCAGCTTTCAGATCACAGATAGGTATATTGACTAGCTGTGGCTCTGGAGCAGTGTTCTGCATAACAAGGGTTAATATACTTTCCAGCTGGACAATTTCTCATTGATAACTCATTATTCTGAATATTTTTTCCATATTTTGTCCATAAGATGTTGATGTAGCTTGCTTATGAGACTGTTATGTAATAAAGCATGAAAGCCTTAACAAGGCAACAATCCAGTAACTGCTCATATCTCCACTTTTTAGTGTATTTTAGGCTTGCTGTTTGCCTTAAAGAAAATTAACTTGCACTGAAGTGATTTGCTACTGACAAAACCCTGCTGACGTGTCCTTATCTATGAGGTGCTTACACAGGAGCTGAGTGGTTTGTTCTGATGTCTTTCCAAAAACTTAGGTGTTAGGCTAAGTGCTCTGTCATTTCTAGGGTCCTCCTATCTCTCTATTTTTGCAGATAAGCACTGTATTCAGCCTTTATCAAAAGCCTCATCCTTCCTCCACAAGTTCTCAATTGACAATTTTTAATGGTTCTGAAATGGCTTTAGGCAGTTCCTAAAAATATTTTGGGTCATACTTCACCAGGTTCAAGTCAAACCCTGAGTATGTTCTCTTTTCTTCCTTGCTCGAATTATGCCTGCTTTGTTAGTTATGTTCTGTCTAATCCCAAATGATTAAAAGCATCTGCTAAACAGATTAGTGGCCTGTAGTGTCACTGTAAAGGGTTTATGTTGTTGCTGAGTATAGGTAGTAAGTAAACTTAGTGAAACAATAGAGAAGCCAGGAAATTTTGGAGATCTTAAAAGCCAGACCAGAGTACTGTGTAGAAAAAGCGACACTGGAAGAATTCAGAGGTTGGGGATGTCATGAAGGAAGGGTTTTGCCAAGGTTATTCTGACAGTGGAGCTTATCTACACCCCTGAAGATCATACAAAGGAAGATTACAGAGTCTGTAGTTGTGCATGGTTAAAAATCAATGTCTCTGAATGCAGTGGTGTCTTAGAGAATATGTTTGGTGCTTTTTTTGGAAAAAAACTGAAGACTTCAGTGTAGCTTGGATCTCAGGCTCCACAGGGAAGGCTGGGTCACTTATGCCTGTGGTGGGTTTGAGATGCTGGGGCCTGTACAGGTGACAGGGTGGCCCTATCTGTGCTTCATATTATGTAAGAGTTAGCTCTGACCAGCTCAGGTATTTTGAAAGCAGTTAAGTTCTGGCTATGCTGAAATTTTAATTTTTTTTTTTTTAATGTACTGACTGTCACTCAGAGTGGAAATAGAAAGAGACAATCATAAAAGGGAATGCTACATGACAGTGTATAAAATTATATTTGGAACTGTCCTCTGCTTTCTGTGGAGAGAAGCATAAAGATCAGTGCTACAGCTCTTAGGAATGTTCTTACCTGAGTGGGAATCCAGCTGGAGACCACTTGCTCTTGAACACTTTAGTTAGTTACAGAAATGGCTTAGTTATATGAAGCCTCATTCTTTCTTTTTTCTCTTTGTCAAAATAGTGCTTCAGTGTGGTGTTTTTCTCTTCCTTTTGCTCTTTGTTTCTAAAGACTTTTAGTTAAAATTGTCTTGATTAAAATGTCTGTATCCATCTCACTAAAAAGAACATTCATGCTGTTTTCTGTTCTTGTGAAGAGGGCTTGGAAAGCTAACACCCTTCCACAAAAACATACTCAGGCATCACACCCTGGTTTCAGTTAACTTGGATGAATTACACTACTAGCTTTCTAACAGTTAATTACAGTGCCTGATCTTGTTACCAAGGATGATGAAACTGATTCATCTGCTAAACAAAGAGCTTTGTGGGGATTTTTTTTCCACTTGCCTTGTTCCAGATTGCTTTATACTGTCAGTCTGTAATTTGTTCTGATTTATTTCATTATTAATTGTCCATGCAGACTACATTGTAGCAGCGATATTTAACTATGGGCACCTGAAGTATTCCACACTTAACTTTTTATGAAAGGATACCAAAGACTGAACATCACAGGTACTAAGTAATTTGCAAAGCAGATACACCTGCATTTTTCCTATTGAAAAGCCAGAAATTACTTTCTGATTGGAGACACAGAGATAATGATTAATGAAGTAATTTTCTTGTCTGTGCACACTTCCTGAACAGACGTGGTTTTCCATTTTGACTGTGGTAGTTTATCAGTTGTTGGTATGGAGAAAGCATATAGGTAAACGGTCTAATAAAAAAACTGATAAACACCAGATACTGGAAAAATTGAATAATGTGTTTGTAAAAAGGGAAGGGAAATAATCTTCTATTTTTAAATTTTGCTGCTAGTCAAATTATCTTGACTATTGCTGTTGTCAGCAGGTGAAACGGTAGCTGACTAGAGGAGTAGCACACTCTTCTTATGTATTAGATAGAAAACTTATGGTACCCAGTGGTTTGCTGTAGTCACATGAGTTGCAGAATGAAATAAAAATTCTGTGCACTTACAAATCATTTATTTTTATGGCACAGCAAAATAATACAATTCAGTGGTAAACAAAATTAATGCATTTGCCAGTGAAGAGACAAAATGTCTGTTGGTATACGTCATAACGACTTTTGAAGTCCTAGACAGTTAAATAGATTTTTGAAAGATAAAGATCTGCAGGCATACAAATAAGTTGTCACTATGGCTATCAATGAAATGCAGTACTGTCCTCCTGCTAGTAAACTCCAGCTAATGGTTAAGATCTACATGACAAGACAGAAAAAGGTCAGTCCCTAATCTAGGAAAGAGTAGCCAGAAAAAAAGATCAAAAAGACATCAAATATAGACAAGAAAACCACAAAATGGAAAGGAATGAATGTTATCTGTTATCTTGCCTGTGTTGTCTGTGCATGGTACTTGAGTTGCAGCAAGTGATGTTTGGACTGGATGCAGGCAAGGCCTTATTTAGTAGTTGAGGTAGTTATCCTTTCTGCAGCCTTTAGGGTGAAAAACTGCACCATCACTGTGTTGCGAATCATATAGGTACTGCTGATTCAGTCTGAGGGCTGGGAGAGACACTTCTATACAAGGTTTCTTCTGGTCCTGTGTTCTGTGATTCCTTTAAATGGCACCCAAAGCAGAGCCCCTTTAGGCAATGAAAGGGCTTGCTGAAAGGCAGCAACCTGCTGTGTCTCTGAGCAAGGCTTAAATGTCTAGGGAATCTTCTAGTTAAGACTTGTCTGGTTGTCTTGAGTCTCAGGGATACACATAATGAGGCTGGGTCATGTATTTGTACACGAGGAAATAGACGTCTTACAAGAATCTCCTTGAAACCTGGGGGAAAAACCCTCAAACAGCAAGCAAAAAACAAAAAAATTGTAATTGTTATTTGTCAGATCAATATATTATGAGGATTCCTTCTGAAATGTGTTGGGCACTTTGTTCTACTTCAAGGAAGGAGCTAAGAGGATGGGCTGGAATCAGCTAATCTTATGCATGTTAGTGTTGTGAAAGGTGATGCCTGCATTCTTCTAAGTGGTTTGAATCTTCCTCCTCCACTAACAAGTCTCTTTCAGGCAAGAAAATTGTCGGTTGAACTTCATAGTGTCTGAACTTGTTTCTTGAGGCCTGAGCTCACAACTTGAGTGTTTTTGTTTGTGAAATCCGTAGGATGACGTATCTCATCTCCTTGTGTTTGGCTCCAGCAGACAGAGGTGTGGAACCTGAAAACAATCACAGGAAAAGAAATGTACATGCTAGATAATGGACTGATGCAAAATATGTAACCTATGCATGATTTACTTCTTACCTTTTAAAATTTTAGATCCAAATGTATTGAAGAACAGTGACATTTTACACTATAAAACCATTAAACACATTTTCTGGTGACCAGTGATAGTCTGCCTGATTTGGGGTATTCTCTGAAATCAGCATTCATGACTTTGTAGAGAAATATTCTCTGTCTTCTCCCTGTAGTATATCTTGTATATTAAACTAATCTGTGAAGCTTTCAAATTGATTTTATTTAACCCAGAAGGAATAAAATATTTAAATTTCATCAATAGCAGCTGATACACAAAGCTCAGTGTGAAAGATGCTTGATGAGCTAAAGTCTAATAATTCTTCAGATCTCTCCTACTTTCTGAGTTCTTTAGATGCAGCTGTGCATCTAAGAATCAATCTAAGATTCTACCAATCTAATAGTCATTTAGTTTGTAAAAGACCCTTATGATCACTCAGTCCAACCATAAATTTAACAGCTAAGTCCACTGTGTCCCTTAGCACCACATCTACACATCTTTGAAGTACCTCCAAGGGTGGTGACTCAACCAGTCATTCTCCAGTAAGGAGATGATTTGCCATGGGCAGTCAGAAGAGCCAGCTTTTTGGAAGCGTAAGCATTTTAGTTATCTGCTGCAGGGAGCTGGGGATGTGGATTGCAGAGAACAAAGTGAATAGTACAAATCTGGTGTAGGGATTTGGGTAAGGATGTGTTCCCAGCAGGGTAGGTTTTTGCAAATAAATGTTTAATGATTCAGGTTGAATTATTTGAAGTTTAGACTTGGATTCTCAAAGATATACAACTGGCCAAATTCCTCAGATTAGGAATTATGCACCTGAAAATGGAGGGTGGTAAAGTACTGCTGACAAGTACTGTTAAGTGATTTTCTGCCCTGCTCTGGTGGCTGATAGGCATGCTGGTGAAAGTTCACTGGGAGGCTGGAATAGGAGTGAATGTGGTTTTTTGCATGTATTTGAATGAGCTGTTCTTGGTGCAGCTCTAAGTAGAGCATGTTTGTACCTGCTCTCCTTTTAAAGGTATAACGGGACTCAACACATTTTTTTTTCCTTTTTCTTCAGTTTTATTTTCCGGTAGGATCATAAATACATTACACAGTGAAAGTTTGATGAATCTGCCACGTCTGCTCTGAATGCAGCTGTCTGCAGAGAGATACAGTTTAAGTTATGCCCATCTGAGGTAGTTCTGTTTATGCCAAAAAGGGCACTCTGTGCTACAATTTTAATATAGAATTGCATCTTCTTTTCCTTCTTAAAGCCAAAAAGACACGTCAAGTGGGACATATAATTTTAACAGTATCCGTGTGTGTGTTGTAGGGAAGAATGTTTTTTTTTTAAGGCTTCAAATATATTTAAAAGGAAAGACCAAATAATTCATTCTGCAAGCAGGACTGACTGTGAGAAAACTTTGATGAGTGTGGCTCCAAGTTCTAATTTTGCTTATTTGTGCTTATTTAAATCTAACATATTTGCACTGAAGTCATTGGAGCTGCACAGAAGTAAGCGGTTGCAGAATTTACATCAAATAGTCTCCAGAGCTGTTTGTGCTGCCATAAGCAGTTACCATTCATAACAGTAAATGAGCTAATATGTGTATGGGAGATTCTTTTTGGATGGTGTGAGATACAGACTGTCAATCCAATTCTCATGAATGGAATTTTCTACAGCAACACTGAAAAAAAATACTCACATTTCCTCTTAGTAGAACTCAGAAAACTTAGAGATACAGGAAATTCATTTGTATCTTAAAAAAATAATTTCCTTCATTGGTATCTAGGTGTTATTGTGTGATCTTTTTACAGTCATAAATAGAGGCATAAAGCTGACAGTGTTTCAAGTCATTTCTGTCAGACAAAATAGGACTAATGTTAGGATCGCCTGTTACTGCAAAACTAGCCTTTTCTGTTTCTGGTCCAAGGAGCAGAAACAATGTTTTATTTGGATTGTCCTATCTCTAGGGAAATAATAACTTGCGCATACAGCCTTTGAACTAGTTAGGGATTTGATGCATCGTTTTGGTAAACCAACAGTATTCCACGCAAAGAATTAGATTAACTCTGTCTGACATTAGATGTGATGCATTCGATCAGAGAGTTTTCCTTAGGCAACAGCAAAACACAAAGCTAAAGGAAATCAAAGCAAGAATCGAAACATTTTATGGAAAGCCATCAGTCTCTTTTCTGCCTTGCAACCTCTCCTCCTTTCTCTGATTAATAGATTTTTTCCATTTTTTATTGTGCATCTTTACTCACTTTCAGCTGAAAAGAGCATCACCACACTGCCAAATACACATTTCCAGAAAAAAGGTGTTTCTTGAGTCCAAGTCTGCTCTCTTTCTCCTCTATTAGAATAGTGTTATGTGTATCTAATACTAGTTATTCAAGAACCAGTTGAATTTATAAAGACTGTTGTGGTCACTTGCACTTGTGAGATCCAAAATATATACCTAGCATATCCAACACATATAGCACTTAGTGTGTGAAGATGCCACATAAATCATACAGTGCATTAAAAACAATGAAGCTAGTATTTAACCATGAGATAGGATGCATATACATGTACAAACATATCTACTGGCCAAGTTAGAAAATAGTTAAACTTGTCTGACCACATAAAGGAAAAGAAATTAAGTATAAGTGCTTTCATGGGCAGAGAAACAAACAGAAAGAAGTCCACGGTCAGTCAGATTATTTTTCACAAACAATGTCCTTTGCAAGAAGAGCAAAGATAAAACCCAGCTTGAAGCTTGGATAAGGAGGTATTAAATGATTTCTGTTTCTGCGAAGCTGTTCCAATAAGATAACGTAAGAAGCAAACATTATAGGCACACTAGTCAATATACAGAAGGTTGGTTTCTACCTAGCAGCAGTGGTTTGCGTGATCCAGGCTCAGGCTGACAGTGTAAAGCCATGTCCTTTGGTACAATACAGAACACTGGGTGCAGATCAATCTCTGCTAGCAGAAGTAAAAAGAGGGGCTATAGTGCTTAGGCTAATTCCATATAGATGAACTCAGGCAAACTGCTCAATTTCTTTATGCCTGTCACTAGTCTTGGCCAAGGTCTGAACACTAAAAGCTAGAGTAGATAGCTTTTGGCTGCCTGGCTGTTAAGTTTGTGCTCAGGATCTTTGTGCCATCATTATGGATGGCTACAGACAGTAAATGCACAGGCAGTGTGAACAGCATCCTACCAGCGTCCAAAGTCCTGTTCTGTAGGATCTGTGATGTGCTCCATGTCCATGGAAAAACTAACCTTCTAGTTTGCAACAGGTATGAATGGCATCCCATGAGTATCTTGTCAAAATTCATTGACCGACAAACATATTAGGATGTGGGCACTTGAAAAGCTGTGTTAGAGGGCCAATGTGCTGTCACATGCTACTTTCCAGAGTCAGGACCATCGGGACCACTTTCAGTGCTCTTCTAGCCTCCTGGTGTGCTCCTCAGTGGAAATTCACAGTCCTTTCCTTCAGTCTGCTTCCTTAGGACACACTCCTGAAGCAGGTGGGTCTTAAAAGTTAATTTTTCTAGTCTCTAACTACCTGCATACATCTCATACATTGCAATGGAGGGGGGATGTAGATTACAGACTTCCTGAGTGGGAAGAATGTGTGCCAGAGTAATTTGAACTGCCTCCTCTTGCTTTTACTGTGTCTCTTTCAAAGTGTAGGTTTAACCTGACTTCAGACAGAGCTATTCCTGCTGTAAATGAAGTCCATATCCCCCTCCTGAGTATATATTTATCATATATATTATCAGGGATAATACCTCAAATCCATTCTCAGTGGGCACTGCCAACCGTTCTCCTTCTGGGTCTTAGGAGGTACGAATGACAAGTGACAACAGAGTGACAACACTGGAGCAGCATCATTGCCAGGTTTATCAAGAACCTGTCCATTCTGGAGGAGAGCATCCTGGATTGTATGTTTTCTTCACATCTCAATAACACTTTTCCTATGCCTTTACCTGATGTGTTTCTAGAAGTGCCCACTTATACATTCCAGGCTTCAGTAACCATGGAAATGTGTCTTGCAGTGGGATCCAAGAGGCACTACAAACCTGCAGGCCTAAGGGATCCAACAATCCTTTCCTAGGGAGCAGTACAGTTTTGAGATGGAGATTTTGTCTAGGAAGGGGGCTAGGAAATGAGCTTGTCAGAAAAGAGTGATGGTGTTTGAGTTCCTGTGTGGAAGGGTTTATACTACCTGCAGTATATACTACCTGAAGAACAAAGACACTGTGGGATAGTTGCTGGAGGATTGCTCATATCAGGACTAGTCATACAGAACCTGTGCTGGCAATCTACTGGGAAAGTATGTCCAAACAGTGCTTAGCTTCTACCATCTTATTTAGTAACACAGTATGGACTTTGCTACCAGGAATCACATTTGGGCCTGTTAATAAAGGTACTTTGAGGTGCCCCAGATTTATAGTGTGCAGCTTGCTTGAGGACTGTAGCAAGGATAGAAGGAATGGCCTTTGATTTGTCCCTACCTTCTTGCCCAAATAAAACATTCTAGTAGTGCTGAGTATCCTGCAAGCTTGTGTTTATGAGGAATCTCTACATTCAAAAAAGCACATGAAGGAGTGAGGCATCCTGTGTCAGCAGTGTGCAGGTGACATTCAGGGCTCTTTCACCAAAGCCAAATAACTTTGCTACAACTGGGCTGAAAATGTACTCAGGGCTCACACATATCTGAGGGCAGAGTGGAAGAGCTGCTGTCTGTGGGGTTTAGTCTGTATGAGAGGTTAAGAGCAATCCTTCCTCTCTTTTACAGTAAGTCCTGCTGGCTTGGGTCACTCTGCTGCTCCTGAAGGCAGCTGCAACTGGGGGGGAGTTTCATCACAGAACCCTGTTTCTCTCTGCTGAGCCTCACAAGCACAGGGAGCATGCATAATGGGTAACTTATTTAGTAATGTGCAGCCCAATTCACACAAGTGCTCCTTACCTCACAACTATTTTTAAAAAAATGGATTGAATTTAATTTTTTTCTATGTGTTTGTGATAGTAACAGCAATGGCAGCAGGTACCAGCACTGGAAGTACTGGTACTGATACATCACATGTCCCTTGAGCAACTGCTCTATTAGATGTAGGACATGGAACTTTCATTGCCTTGTGTCTCCAGCTGAAATTTTTGTTCTGTATTTGAGCAGTATATAGCACAGACATAGCCAGTACTTCAAAGACTGTCACATAAACAAGTCTTGCAAATAGGCAGGGTAAGTAAACAAGGGGGATATTTCTGATCTCTGTTTATAACAAGTTGTCACTGCATGTCAGCATTT
The DNA here is from genome assembly GCA_009812075.1 of Sialia sialis. NCBI lineage: Eukaryota > Metazoa > Chordata > Aves > Passeriformes > Turdidae > Sialia > Sialia sialis. The sequence continues at coordinate 40,167,415 of VRYO01002734.1, read as the reverse complement.
TCACTGATGTTAAGTGCAGGGAATTGGAAGTGGAAGAATTAGATAGCTCAGGGGATGCTTATAGAGACATTCAGATAACTGAGAATCTGCCAGAGGAAAGCACAGGACTCCAGTTAGAAAATCTAGTGGAGGAAATAGAAGAGTCTGATGTGATGGGCAAGCTGGAGATACAAATAAAGGTGCACTGTTGCACCAATTGTAGCTGAACTACTGGGGGCTGCCATGGTCCGCTCTCCTTTGAGGCCTGAGCCAGACAAAATGAATCCTTTTTTTTTTAATGACTGGTTTCCAGCTGGTTCACCTCACCAAACAACTGCAGAAGGAGCAGTGCTAGTACAGGAGAGGTAAATGGTAGCATGCAGAGGAGTGCAAGACTGCAGCAGCCCAGGGGCAGATCAAACCACATAGCTATGGGATCACACACCAGCCTTCTGACTCTGAGTCAGAAATAATAGGTGCAAGGGAAGCAATCTCACAAGTTAGAAGCTGATTTTTGTTCACTGCCATGAACTCTGCAAAGAGCTAATACGTCTTGCTCTCAGGGACTAGATTTGACAGAGTATTTCAGTGGCAGAAATAGATGGTGTTATATACTCCCTTGCATGGAACAATGTGCAAACCTAGAAACTTGGTAATAGCAATAAGCTCTAGAATTGTAACTTTTCTCTGGCCTAGACATCTTGAGAGAACAGTGCTATACTTGGTTATTCGGGGTGTAGCCTCTCACAGGGAAAAATCCTTTCCTCTTTAGCCAGAGAGAACATAAAGCAGCCAAAAATATCTGACTGCTGTTGCTTCTGCTCTGAGACATAGTGGAATTCATCATCTCTATTGAAAGCTGTTCTATTTTAATGGAACCATTTTTCCCCACCCTGGGTCTTCTCCAAAAAGACTAGTGTCAAAAGGATTTTATATTAACTAAAACTAAGAAGAAGGAAAGCCAGATAAGATCTTGAAAGCTAATCATTCTGTCTGTAGAAAAAACTGTTTTCTAAATAACATAAGTCCTTGCAGTCTCCTAGTGCCAGAGTTCTTTGGGGAATTATTCTAAACTCTAGTCCTCAGCAAAGTAAGCTTTCCTGCAGCCAAGTATTAGAGTTAACTCCAAGCTTTATTTTTATCTACAGTTTTCTTGGCAAATTGTAAAGCTTATGTTTGGCATTTTATTTCCCCTTACAATCTTCTATCTTTGGTTTGTATTACAATTTGCAGAGCTTAGGGTTTACATTGGGTTTTGGGTGGGTGGTATAAATTCTAATAGGCTTTTATATAATGTAATTTAGAAGCTTAAACAAAGAAAGCCATATTCTGTACTGGAATATTTGTGCAGAGCTTTGCTGAACTTATGTTAATGTTGAATTAACAACTATTTTCAGTAGTGTTTTGTTTTTCTTTCAAATGGAACTGTAATGGAGAAGAAGGTGGAGAGCAAATTTCTTACTGAAATGCAATACAACAGTAACACATTTAAATACCTTTGGTGATCTGAACAAACCTGGGGCCCTAACACTGTCATTATTATATATATTTTCTTTGAGAAACTAAATCCTAGAGATTTTTTTTTAATAGACAGCTTTGGTGTGCTAAATTTCTGGAATATATTTCTCTGCAGCTATCATAGTAAATTTTATACAATAGAAAAAAAAGTAAATGTGTATAATGGTTGAAAGACTTTATGTTCTTATTGCACCTTGCAATTAGGGATCAAAAAGCACGTTACAATTATTGTACTAAGTCAGAACTGAATATCTAAACATGATTTCTGTATCTGCTGGTGTAAATGAATGTTTTACTCACAGCTTAAGCAGGTCTGATTATAAACGACACTGCCAAAATCAAACCAGACCACAGTGCTGAAGATAAAAGAGTTGTCTCTGTATGTTTTTACTTGTGACAGAACAATATAAATAAAAGCTTAAGACAAATGCTGATGGGAAAATAAGGCAGAAAGCCAAACCACAGTGCAAGTTACCTTCAAACTTCAGCAGGTTGGTGGTGGCAGCTTTAAACTGGAAAGTCTCATGTGGGTTTGTTGAACAGTCTTCTAGTACTGGTTTAGATCCAGAAACTGGGAAGGCATAAAATAAGATCCATCTCTTGGCTATAAATGGCAGCTCCCATGAAAGGCAAAGGAGAGTCATAAAATGTCAGCAGCTATCTGGGAGTACATCCCTATGGACACTTTCTAACCAGAGGGATCAGCCCCAGCAGAGTTCCACGCTAATATGCCAACTTGGTTCTCAGTTTAGAATAGTCTCATGCCTGGTCAGCCTCTTTCCTTCCATCTCTCCCTGCACTCTTCTGAGATGATATACTGCTACTGCTTAGGCTGTACATGGGCTGCTTGACACACATGCAGTCAAAGCCAGGATAGCCAAGATGATTTTCACAAGCTGCAAACCTTTAATAAGGAAGAGTCTTGCTCAGAGTATGTCTTGTTCAGGAAAATGTGTAACAACAGAGACTGTATTTGGCTTTCTCTACCCCTTCTACATCCAGGCCAAGATGATTTTCTGCTAGATACTGTTAGTATAGGTCTTTATAATCAAATTTTTAGAGTATTAGAACTACAAATATGGAAGAAAAAATAATTTCTAAGCTGAAATAAAACAGGCTTCGGGGGAACTACACACTGTAAATGGGATCCTGAAAATGGGTATATATTAATTATAAGTGCATACATGCCTTTAGATTACTTGCAGACATCATCAAATTTGGCATCTTAAAAATCAGCTTAATCTAGATTGTTTTATGTGATATTGTTATTGTCCTATGGTATTTTGTACTTGTGGCAGCATTCTTCCTTTGGTGCCATAGGAAAGTTCATTTTCCTGGAGATGTTGATAACATATGTTTCCAAAAATCCTTTTATCATTATGTTTTATAGTTATTATTTTTTTAAGTAGAAAGAATCTGAAAACCTGCATCAAAATTAGACATGAATAGAAATTTTGTGCAACTCTTTAAAGAGCACTAGTGAATCTGCTTCCACAAGTTTTCTCTTTCCTTGTTATTTATTTAAAATTAATTTATTTAATTATTACTTCCTCTTTAATATATTTAATATATGATCTAATATCTGATTTTTGTAAAGTAGTTTGAATTTCTGAGCAAATATTGTGAATGAAACTTTCTTCTACACTAGGTGACCTGCAGGATCACAAAAAGAAAAGTTTTTCCTAACAAGAAATTTGACTTTTCTATTATGAGATAGGAATTTGAGATTGTCCAACTATGTTGCACCTTTAAAATAGACCATACTAAAGAACTGGCATTGTGATGAATATAAGGAGCACTTTAGCAGCCTAAAGAAAGTAGTGCCTATCCCATTTACTTGTACACCTGTACAGAAAACCCTTTCAGCAATATGAAATATGCAAGAAATGAACTCACAGTACAGAGGAAATTTGAAGGCACCTGAGTGGAAGCTGAATGTGTCAATATGGCCAGATGATTTTTGAACGCAGGAAGACAGGATAAAATTTTAATATTACAAAATCAAAGGAAAAATTCCAAGAAGCTCTTTTCTGTTTAAATTTTGGTATCAATGGACTCCATCTTGCTTTCTTACCTCATCCCCCAATAATACCAATCAGTTCAAAAAAGCCAATTTTGAGATAAAATAATTGCATTTTACTAAAACTGGAAATACATATGCCCTGACTATTGGAATTTTAATCCTTTTCTAGACAAATACAAGTGCATTAGGAAAAAAAAGTTTCTGAACTTCTATGGCTTTTTTTTGCCCCGATTGGCCTGCAACTTCATAGGCAAATTGTTTTGCAATAGCTGTGGAATTAAGGTGAAGTCCGTATTTCAGATCTGAAACTGAAGTGCAACTTCTCCATAATTGGAAATTCAGTGACTAGATGTCTGTCAGGGCCACAGCTATTTGTATCTTGCCAAAAACAACTTGGTGGTTCGCAATCACAAGGGAAAACTAAGCTTCCCAGCTGGCTGATGGGATGTAATCTGACTCCTGCTCAGTTACCAGAGTGCTGCAGAAACATGTGTTCCATTTGTTGACAGAACAATTGTCCTGGGTAGCATTTACTTACAATTCGGTACTTTCATAAATATTCTAAGAACTAAGGTGGTACAGGACAGACAGTGCAGGTAGCAGTTTCCATTCAAGCTGTGATGGCCTAGGGCCATCACTTCTAAGCTCACTGCCAGCTCACTCAGCAAATCCTCTAGACTGGAGTACAGGCTATTTAGGAATTGAGACAGGTCAGGCTGTACCTTGCTTTCCTTAGCTCATTTTTGGCTGTTTTCTTCTTGCTCTAAGACTCTCAGCTTCTTTTCTCAAAATTGTCTGATGGGTGGGATTTGTGCCATGGTGATTCCAGACTAGAAGAGAAGAAAGTCATTAGAATTGAAAGCATACATGTGGAAGAGTCCTGAATGACAAGACACAGAGTGCACTTTGATAATGGCTCAGGAAAATGTTCAACTCTGATCTGTTTTGGTTTTTTCCGTAGGGTTTTTTCTGGACATCCTATCTCTTAACACAATCTGGTGAATACCTCTTCATTAAGATAAAGATATAAGGATAAATTAGATTACAAGGACCTGGAAAATACTGTTTTGTTTCATGTTATCTATTGGCGATGAATTGTTTTTGCTAAGAAGAATATTCTGAGGGACAGTAATCTCTGAATTTATGATGTAATGACTATCTCTCCTGAATAACACACCTATATTTGCCATTGATAATTCTTCCTTTCAGCTGAGACTCTTTTTAACGTAATATGTTGTAATGGTAATTGTTCTCTAGAAGTCTCAGATAGGAGATCTGAACTTTCTAGAAATCACATTTACACAAGGGATTTGGACAACAGTTTCCTCATGGGAGTTATAATCTCTGTAATTCCTAATCTGATTTGCATTAGGGAATACATACAGCTCATTAGCAGCACTGTCATCTTAATTACCACATAACTAAATGTGGGACATGCCTTTGACTTGTAAATAAATGTTCCATGTTCCTCTAAGAGTGCCAGAAAACTGTAGATAGTGAGGATGATCAATGCAGTATTTCTCTTTAAGTGATGGGGTAAGCAAAGTAGGCCACCACTTCCTCCCCCAAAATATCACAAAGCTGTGCCTAGCGGGACGTGTAACCTCATTTGCATCAGTCGTGTCCTTCATCCACAAACACATTTTTTCACTATACTGACCATGCTCTGTTAGGAACAATATTCAAATCTGTTCTCTCCCAAGAGGCCTGGAGTGAAAGAATTACCTTCCTGTTTTACTGGTACCTTCTTGCTTAATTCCTCTTTTAAACTAAAGGTTTTCTATCTCTTGTGGAGAAAATAGAAATATATAGGGTTACACTGTAATGTAAGAGAAAAATGGTTAATAAATTTGATACTATTCAGTAAAACACTTATGTTGCAATCTGTAATTAAATAATATTGTATTTTGATTTATTATAACTTTATTTAAATATTATAAGACTGTGATTGTTATGGCTCTATTTTCTGTCTCCTACTTCTCAAGATTTGAAACTTCTTAAATATGGAAGAAAAGCATCTGAAGTTAGCCATGCTTTTACGGCTATGAAAACAATGACCACAACAGCAAATCAAAAACTTTTATGTTGTAAAGATACTTCATTTGGAAAGGCGGCAATTGCAGAAATTTATTGTCTCTATTTTTGGTCTTGTGTTTTTTCTTTCGGTATCCCAAATGATTATTGGAAAATAAAAGAAAAATCATGTTAATGCTGATGATGTTACAATTGTTTAAAAAGTTATAGTCACCAGATCCTGGGTGAAGACCTTGTGGTACGTCATTTTGAAACTGAAATTCCAATTCTGAAGGCATTTTATATGTAGATAATTAGCACTGGGTGTTTTGGAACTGAGTCCAGAGTTTGTCCAAACTCATTTAGAACTTGGCTTTTCACCACAACCGGTATGATTAAACTCCCTGCTGTGATGGAAGAGAAATTGTGTGGGAAGAATATGATCATCTGGAGAGCCTTATGAGAAAAGAGATTTGGTGTTCCATATTGCACAATTTACCTCAGCTACCTGGAGCCCTGGATATATGAATGTCTTTGGTGTTTATTTACTGTCTTCCATCTGTGCATGTGAAAAATTGACTAATCTTTAATATTCTTCCTTGGCTGAGGGACAGGTTAAAGGTTAAACTCATGACTTTAGGCTAAGTAGGGCTATAATAAAGGGTACTGATTGTTTTGGTGATGTTAAAACCTGCTTGGGCGAGGTCAAAATATTACACTGAGAGCCTGTATAGAAAACAAGGAACAAGTGCAGCTGTGAAATGTGCGAGACCACATGATTGGAAAGAACTTCTTGGAATCTTTTCTTGGAAGAGTCTTCTCCTACTGCAAGCATTTACATGCTGAAGTCCTTAATTACTGCTTCAAGGTCTATCTTAAACTAAGTACTTTCCAGCTTTCTCAAGGTTGCCCTCAACCTGTCCTAAAAGAGTTCATTAGATTTCATTTTTCTGATATCTAGAAACCTTTTCCAGACTAAATTGTGCCAATGTTGTCTTTTATGTTAAACAACTATTCCTTTCTTTGTCCTGGGGAAAAAGTAAATATCATGGCTACCATAGGGCTAAATGACGTGAAGGTAGAATGTCAGCAAGAATGTCTCCTAAACTGGCCGTGGTGATGCTAAGTTAGCACTGAAATGCAGTGGGCATTAAACATATGGTCAAGTCTGAGGATGGATTTCACTGCTTTTCTACACAAGGGTACCTTTTAGGTGTTGCACACAAGCTGGATGGGATAAGAAATATAAACTGGTGTTAAAAATCAGCTCCATATAATTGTGACTTGTGTGGAAATTTAACTGAAAATTTTTTGAAGTCTGCTACTGCTACTGTTGATGGTCAAATTTGTTATTTATGTCAGTGTAGTTGGTCAAGGTAGGTATCATGTATGATTAAGGTTAGTACTAAGGAGGTATACATAGCTATAGATGGACACACAGTCAAGACACTTGGTACTGTCTGACCACCCCTTCTAAAATGGCCCAGTTCTATACACTGAAGTTAATAAATATTTTCCTTCTGTCAGAGGTCTGTACTTGGAAATTATCAAGCAGGAGATTTTTCTTTTCTTTTTTTTTTAAAGACAAGGTGAAATAAACTTCCCCAGACTAAAATTTCTTTTTGAACTATGTAACAGCTCAAACACACATCAGATTTAAAATGTGTATTCTTTCTCTTTGCGTGGAAGAAAAAAGAAACAATAGGACAATTGATCTTTTAAAAGGATGATTGAGGAGACAAAATGCAGTGGAAGTGATTTTATTCATTAAGTAGCCTGTCTTGACTTGCTATATACCTTTCAAATCTACTTTACTCATCTGAACCTGTACTTGTTGAAGCTAGTGACTGTAATGATGGTGACATCATCGTTTTGTTTATACTGAAATCTCTTTTGAGTACAATCATAGAAGAGATAGTTTTGGAGATTGATTACTCTTCAACTTTGGAATTTGGTAATTTTGGTGTACCTCAAACATGCTGCACTTGTTCCTCAAGTCTGCTTTTCTTAGCTTTAGATTATGAACTCATCAGGCTTTTGATTATTTCTTCATAAGCATTTAAAAACCACATAGTACACTAAATCTCCTGGAAAGAAACAAGAATAACTTTGATCCTTGACCATATGAATTTACCATAAATATTTAGTCACAATTTTGCATTTTATATTACACCTACAAACTGCAGAGATGAGCACTCAACGTTAGTAAATCTTAGTTAAGGATCTGCTAGAATGTGCAGGTTGTTCTTAGTTTTGATTTGACCCTGTTGTTCATGTGCCTTATGAAATGGTTTTCATTTACACAGTTGCTTCAGGTTTTTTGGGTTTTACCTTTTTTTTTTCCACTCATCCATCACAGAAAATACGAGAGCATTTACTTAATGAACAGTTTCTAAGTGTTTAATTTTAATCGTGCAGACTTACGACATATTTATTTATTATTCACTGCACTGGAGTGAGGTTATTGCTTTTCTTTTTTACTTTCTTACTAACATTCAAGTTTATATATGTTTCTTTCATAAGCACTTTTTTGACAGCTTTCACAAGGATGGGAAGGGGGGATTTATCTTTTTGCAGTTAGCTAGCCAAACAATGTCAAATTTCAACTGATCTTCAGTATCTAATTTTAGATACCTCAACTGGTAATTTTTTTATGTGCTAAGTATTGTATGACACTTGTCCTCAAAATGCAACATCATCTGGCTTCCTTTGCAAGTGTCTTTCGATTTTTTTCAGTCTGAACCATTCTTCAGTGTAAAGACTGCACCATTTAGTTGAGCACATAGGAAAAGGTTTAATTTTTAAAACGTCATATAGAAATCACATTGGCAGGGGTCCTGAGACTCTTCAGCTTTCTCCTATACTCCTCCTAGCAGACACTTTTCCTACTCTAGACCCTTTTCTTTAAGAACATTAGATCAGAATGCCTCTTTCTCCTTTTGTAACTCTAGTTTGTGTGTTTGTTTCTTCACCCCTTCTTTCCCTGTTTCACATCTGACACTTACCTTTCTGATCCCTGAGAAATCAAGCTTACTTTCTCCCCAGGGTTACTCCACTTTTTTGCTTGGAGCCAGTCTTCTCAACCTACCCAGGTGTTTCTCTTGCCTGTCTCCTTCTGTTCGTGTGATTGTTTGCACTAGTATTTGTGTCTTTTTGCCCTTAGTCCTTTTGTTTGTCTTTTGTTCCTCCTATTTGAATGTTCTTTGTTCTAGTGTAGCTATAGGAACTGGTTGTTTGCATACTGCTTCCCTCTCCCCCTCATGCTATTTCTTTAATTTTGTTTGCTTTTGCCAGCTGTAATGAGAATGCTCTAATCAGAAAGAGGGGGCAGGTCCCTTATCTTCTTTTCCACTCAGCTCCTCCTTTTATTTTTGTATTGATGGCTCCTCAGTATGAAACTCTGTCTTAGCCATGGAAATTATGTCTGCTTTGTCTTGAAACAAAAGGTAATAACGACTCCTGACATTTCCCTCCTTAGCCATTTTTAGGGGTGCTACTGCTGCTAAAATAACCTCCTCTTGTGATTACCTTCACCAGGTATTAAGCTCCATTAAAGTTGACAATGTTTTCATTAGTAATATTGTGTCAGCTTGGAAGAACATCCAGTATTGATAGATAAAAGCCATGAGAAAGAATCTACTTTGGTAGAAGTCATGGCTGTTCCAGTTATCCCACCAAGCGTCATCTTTTCATCCTGTTTGTGAAATCCATGGCAACTTCCTGTCAGAGGTCCTGCTTGCCAAAGCAGCTGATGACTGGAGTGGATCTGATGCTGGCCTCAGACTGAGTGGAAGGTGCTTTTATCAGCCTCTAACTTCCTTTCTTTGAGTCTTTTAAGCACCTGGTAGTTAGCAAGAAATTAAGCAGCAGGAGAATAAAGTGCAAAGCTGACTCTTATTGCACTGCCCTAAGGAGACAGGAAATTTCCTCATTAGAGACCTGGCTTATCCAACAATTTCTGCTGCTTCCATCTATATCCAAGAATGTGTTTGGGGAGGGGGTGGGGAACGAAAGGGAGGAAGAGGAGCGGACGAAAAGCACCATCAAGTCACTCTTAGTGGACCAGGCATTAAATAAACTGATGGTCCACCTCTTCAGTGCCACACAAGCCCTACTTGTCTCCTTTCATACATCACCTGGTATGTCAGTGAGAGCTGCACTCATATTCATATGCAGAAAGCTGGCCTGCTTCTATTTTGATAATGACTTCTGGGAGGTTTGGTAAGGTTCAAATGTTTTGAAGTTCTGCTCAACTTTTTGTGAACAGTGGCATCACTTTATTTTCACTCAGACAACATGGCTTGGGGAAGCTAGGTTGGCCTTTTCTGCTGTGGTTATACATATGGTGACCAGATGAAATGCAGTGAGCAAACAAGTTTTTCAGCTCAGCAAATGACTGTGTGTTCACCTGGAGATGTTCTCAGCAGAGTGCCAAAGGAAGCAAGGTGAATGAATGCTGGGCCCTACCACCCTACTGAACCTTGGTTTGTCCATTGGGCACTCTCTGATGGCAGTGAAAAACGTGCTAGAGCATCTTGTCAGAGATCATGGAGGATCCTTTTATGCCAAAACCTAACTGCCATTCATGTCATTAGGCTCCCTTATGATGGACCAAACATTTTTCTCACTCTGACCCTTCATCTGCCTTCCCCTGAGTAGCCTCACTAAATACTGTAGTTCACTGCACATTATGGAAGTCCTGTTTTAGACATTACTGTTCTCTGGGCTGAATGCCCAGAGAATGGAGAAGTTCAGTGCTTGTGAAGATGGGTTTTGTTCATCCCAATATCAATGGAGGACTGCTGCAATCTGCCTCCCAAGACATATTTAGCACCAATTATGTGGGACCTGAAGTTACAATCCATCCCTATTATACCCATGCTGTTTTGTACAAGAACATTTTCAATGGTTTATCTGGGCTGAAACTCTGCCAGTACTGTTCCTGGAAGAGGAAAGGATGGAGTAGGTCACAGTTATACTGCAGGTGTATCAAAGCCCTTTATATCAAGGTTATTATTTTTCTAGTGGTTGTGCACAGTGCTTTATTATCCATTAAAACTCATCTGAGACCTGACCGGGTCATAATCTTTGATTGAAGAATGTGTTAAGACTGCTCCCTATTCAATCAGTTCTGCACAGCTTGCCTTACTTCATCTCCTCAGTACAACCAGGCAGGTGTACTTTGCACTAATGATGCATTCCTCAAAGGGCAGGTTTTAGTGACCTTGTTCTGGCCCATGCCAAATCTTTCATTTAAAACCTCCCTCCAGGTTGTATGGGTGAGGAATTCTGGCCAGGACTGCAAGGATTGCATCTGTGCCCAGTGCCATCCAACGGTGTGTGCACCTGCTATTCCCTCCAGGGCATTTGCTTCTGTTCAGAGAAATGGTGAACTAATTTTGTTTGCAGACTGATTTGGCTCTGCCAGCATCTTTCCTGAAAAGCATAGAGAGGGTTACTGGTCATCAGTCAGCTCGTCCTCCCCAGGCTCAGGCAAATGTCTGCAGCATTTTGCTCTCCCATGGCCAGCCTCCAAAGCAAGCCAGGGTTTGAGGCTGTGCTAAGCCTCCTGCTGGTAGGCAGTGCCAGAGGCCTGCTTTCCCTCCACAGCCAGGTTTATATTTTTGTCTGCAGGCTCTGCACAGCCTCCTTTTATAGTGTTCTTAGTTCAGCACGGTATTTGTTGATGCACGCATTCCTTTCATTTGCCGCTTCCAAAAGCTGCTGATAAGACCAGAAGCTCTTCTGTGTCTGTTTGAGACCCAGTCCAGCTGAGATCCCCTTGCCTTGCTTTGTCTTGACCGTGCTGTATCTGCATCGGTCAACCTGCCTTCACTTTTACACTGTGATCCTGGCCTGATCCTCTGTGCCTCTCATCAAGTGATTCTAGACTTTTTGCTTCTTTCAGAAGTCAAGCTGGGACTGGTCCTGTTGCAGTGAAGTCACTACTGTTTTCTTCCTGACACTTCCCAGCCATTCAGAGTTCAGACACCGTATGTAACAAATGCTAAACCCAAAGCATCCTGAAAGTGATCCAGGGAACTGGCTGTATTGCCAATGTTATATGGAGCTTTGTGCCCTCTCTGCCCTGCTGGTGCCCATCAACCCCCTGTGTTTATGTTAGTTTCAGTGACAGCTTGTGCCAGAAGCTGTGGGCAAATACACTTTTCTCCTCAGGCCAGGCAGAGTGTCAGGGTGCAAAAAGGAGCCACAGTATGCAATCCCCCCTAAAGGGCAGTGGGAGTAGGTGGAAGGAGGAGCCCCAGGGCAACTTGAACATGCAGTCAAGAAGAGGAAGAGTGAAGGGATGGTTCACCTGCTGTATGAAGATGTTCAGCCCCATCAGCACCAGGTGTTTCACAACTAAATGAGCCTAAGGAGGTTGTAATTTTTATGGAGGCAGACAAGGCAAAGTTATCTCTACCAGACAAGTGTTAACAGCTGTTTCTAAAAACTTTCACTGGAGCAAAGCTTTACAGGGGCAGCCAGAAGTACAACCTTGACACTGCTCCCTCCCATCGCCCCCGCCTTTTGAATAAAGGATTGTTGGACTATTTATGCAAGGGTAAAGAACATTATTTTTGGAAATGACTTAATTATTTTCGTTACTTATTTTCCCAAAAGAAAAAAAAAAAACATTCAGCCCGAGGCAGACACCTGGCATGGAAAAATTCAGCTTGCGTGGTAAAAACCTGGCAGAAGTTACCGGCAAGCGAGAAGTGTGTCCAAAAAAAAAAAAAAAAAGTAAGGAAAGAAAAGAAAAGGAGGAAAGGAAAGAAAGGCAAGCATCAAGCAGCCGTGGTCACCGGCAGCGCTGGCAGCTCGCTGCCGTTCCGGGCTGGCGGTCCCGCTGATGGCCTGTGTCCGGCGCTGCTCCCGGCGCGGGGAGCCTGGCCCGCCACGCGGCTCCGCGTGGGACCGAGCGCGCCGCCCCCGCGCCCCGCGCTGCCCCATCGCCGGCGGGGGCGGGGCCGCGGCCGCGCTGCGCTGCTCCCATTGGCCCTGGCGGCGGCGCGGGGCGGGGGCAGCGGGCGCGCCGCCGAGGCGGTCCGGGCTCAGCCCCCGGCGCGGCGGAGCAGTCGCGGCCGCCCCGTCCTGAGGGCACCGGCGCCGCCCGCCTCCGCCAGGCAGCGCAGCCCCCGCGTCCGGTTCCAGCTCGCCGTTTGTCTGCCGCTCCGCGCCCTTTTCTCTCGCTCTGTCTCCCGGGCGATCTCGGCGGGGCCGCGATGGAAGAGGAGCGGGCGGGCGAGCAGATGAGACCGTTGCTCACCACGGTAACGGGGGGTGCGGTGGGGGGCGCACAAAGGGGCCGCCGCAGGGCAGCGCTGCCCCGCGTCCTGCCCGGGGGTCGTCCTGCTGCCCTCCTGCCGGGGCACGGCGGGGGCCCTGCCGTGGCTCCCCAGCCCTCGGTGGCGGCATCCTCGGGCCGGGGGTCCCGGCCCCTGCCGCCCGGTGTGCCCGCGTGCCGGCCGCGTGCGCGTGGCCGTGTCCCCCCCCCCAAACCCTCCTGCCATCCCCGGGGGGCGGCGGCGGGGCCGGAGCCTTTTGTTCAGCCGCGGGCTCCGTGCGCTCGGCGGCCGCGGCTGCCCCGTCCACCCCCCCGTTCCTTTGTGAGAACCCCGCAGGGCTTGTGCCGGCGGCGGTGGGCGGCGCGGCCGCCCCTGGCCTCGCCTTTCTCCCTGCCCCGCTGGCTGACGAGTTCCTGGGCGAGGGAGAAGTGCGCACACATGGCAAGCGGCGAGCTTCTCCTTGTCCTCGTGTTGCACGGCGGCGGGGTGGGCGCGCTTCCCCGGCGGGTTTGTAGTCCTGGGAAGTGGAAGTGTCGGTGACGGGGAGATGGGTAAAACTATGGGGCTTGGGTTCATTTCCTTCTCGGGCCGGGTGGCTCAGTGAAGCGGGCATGTGTTGCCTTCCTGTGCTGCTGAAAAATACATGTGGTTCCACGCTTGTAATTTCCCCTCCTTTCAGATGACTCAAGGTCTGGATTTTGTTAATGAGCCTCTGAGATCTTACTCTGATGTTCTCCTTCAGGGGATTTGTCTTCAGTGCCTGAAGAGGAGGGATGTGTAGTTTGTAGCACAAAGAATGCTGTGATGAGCCATGAAATAACACTGAAAGCACATGAGTTTTCATCATCTTTCCGTTACTCCTCAAGGAGAGACTTGAGTCACATTTGATAAAATTGGCAGGCTAATGAAGTGCTCGCTTCCTGTGACATCAGTATGTTCAGTGTGTTTTTCCTTTGTTATAACAGGAGCTTGATAACTTAGTGGTTCAAAGGGCCTTGAATTTTGCAAATGTTACAACCTTTGTATGTTGACTTCAGAAGTTAATGCTTGTGCTCGTGTCAAAAGGTTTTGTAGATGTGTTCTAGACCATTTCTCCACCTTGTCACTGCTCATACTGCAAGAAAGGTGTATTCCCAATTCATGTAAACTTGTTCAAGGTAGATTCTGTGTAAGAGCAATCTACTCAATAGGTTTAATTCATGTTAAAACTACCTTTCCCCTCTGTATGAGGTATTTCTTCTTAGCTGGCAGGAGAATACTCCCATATAGTAAAGAGATGCTAAGCTGTGTGGAGGGAGTTGAAAAACTTTGAGCTTCAGGTGTAGGGTTGCAGTGGAAGATGGTGATAGTTACCCTCAGGTAAATCCAAATGAAAAGAGTAGATGTCATGAAAGTCAGTGTGCCCTGAGCATATTTATCGGGTCTGGCAGCAGTCATTTAGGTTCTGTTGTAAGAAAAAATATTTATCTGGGACAAACGCCTGCTGTATTATTGCATGGTCATTTTTGATACAGGTGTTTTAAACAGAGGTGCTCTTATGGAGTGGTCCAGATTGGTTTCCGTGCAACAGCAATACCTGACTTTGGTGCCAGAGTGCATTTGGGAGGTAATTCCAGCTGAGTTGAAATGGTTAGAAAAGTGAGAGGGCAGGGGAGTTGGTAGGAGCTGGACAAAAGGAGCTTTTGGGGAAAGCATGAAGTAAATGGTTTACAGAAGGACAGGACATGCTGATCTTTAGGCCATTGCATAGTATAGCAATACTGGACTTGTGGTTTCATATGCAAGAGAGCTTGACTTAATTTTTCTAATCCTGTGTTTCTTGACAATACAGGCTACCTTTCTGCTAGCAAAGCTTACTGAAACTGCTTACATGTGCAAAAATTTTTCAGAAATAAACATCTCAATAAGATGAAAGGACTTTGTAAAAAAGTGCAGATCAAGTCTGAGAGCTTCATTGCTGTGGCTTAAAAGTACAGAAGTGTAATAAAACAGAGGAGTCCCTAAAAATTTCTTTTATTCCTCCCTCCAGTGTTGTTTCTGTGTTCATAGAGTATTAGATATGAAACGAGTTAAGATCTGGTGGCTCTCTTATGGAGGAGCACTTCTGTCAGTCATGTGCTGCCCCCTCCCCCTCCCGTTTAGTTTATCAAGAATGCAGAAAAATCCTTTAACCTTGCTTGTTTTATACTTTAGGTCCAGTCTTACAGAAGAGAATGAATGTGTGTTTCGAGGAACCTGATTGGTGGCAATATGTACTTGAACGTTGGAAGGGCGAGGTGAAACAAATGCCTGATAGTTATTACAACCAGAGAGTAACTGATGATCAGAGCATCTGGGATGACTAGAAAATACGATAGGAAAAGATACATAGCTGCATAAATCCATGTTTTTTTCATACCTTACATACTCTTAGATGTTCTGCCCCTGATCTTAGAAAAGATGCATTATTATTGGAAAATGTTCACTGAATAACAAGATGATATGAATTAGTTCAAAGATGATAAAGGATTCAGTAGTCTAGCACTTGCCAGCCTGGTAGAGATGATGGAACAGTGATATGGTAAGGCTCTGTAAAACTGTGGAGAAAGTAAGTGACAGGGAAGAGGAGGCACACAGTCAAATCAGACTTAGGTGCTAAGTTCAGAACAAATAAAAGAAACTCAGGGTAGGGATTCACAGGTATATTTGCTATACAATGTATAAAACGTAAACTTAAGGGGAGGTTGGATGAAGGTTGGAAGATGGATGCATTGAGGTTAGTGGATGAGCAACAGCCCCAGGAAATCTGATTTGAAAACAGCTGGAGGTTGTGAGTGTAAGGAGGAGGAGTTGTATGCTTGTCTTGTTTTTCCTCTTCCTTTAACAGCTACTTATGGTAATTCTTTTGGGGTTTTTTTTAAATAGGGGTGGGACATGGTAGTTTGTTTTCTATACAGTGGTGAGTTTGACAATTGCAGTTATGGTATTAAAAATGCTTGATACTGCATATGAGTGATCTTAGTTCCAGCTTCTAGCTTTTGTTATTATGGTGTTCATTACCACATAGTTTGGAGGGCTTTTTTGCAATAGCTGTAAGTAGCATTTAAAGGAATGTGTAGTGCAGTTCTGTCTGTAGATATTTTGCAGGTAGCATTTTCAAAATACTTTATCTTAAAGTAGATGGAAACTTTTTTTTCTGTTAGTATTTGTTACCAGGTTATATATATCAAGATAGTCACAAGGTTGTAGACCATGCAGTATAGTTAAGTAATGGCTTTGTGTCTTCTTTCAGTGAAGCACATCTGGTTTTATCATTAATTCTGCTGTGAATGATAGAACTGAAAGTGGCTGTGTTGGAGAAGGGCATGTTTCCAGGGATCTTCTTCTGGCTTTCCTAATCAAACCAGGGAAGTACTGTGGTCTGCCTTATCTCACTGAAGAGGGCATTAGTGTCACAGTGCATTTTCTGAAGTGGCTACGTGGTTGGCTACAGCTTTTTACTTTTTTTAACAGCTGTGCATGCACATTATCAGATGGGTTACAGTCACTGTCCTCTGCTGTCATCTTATTTAACACGGGGCTTCTGTGATGTTCAGTCAAATGACAGGTCTCTGAAGAATATTATGCTGGTGCATACAAATTTTTTTTCCTATTAACATAGTAAGCTCAAACGGGTGTTTTCCCTTTATGGCTGGACAGGGGTAACCGAGGGTATGTTTGTACTGCATAATTGAGGACTGTGCAGGAAACTCTCCTCCCCCACAAGTTTGTGGCATCTGGCTGAACAAATGCTCTGCACAAGTTAAAGCAATAGAGTTATAGCTGTGTGGCAGTGCCCTAGCTGAATAGGCGTGATCAGAGAGAATTGTACTGGTTTGCCAGCCTTGCAGACTTGAAGCTATGACTTTGGAGAGACAAGCTGCTTTTCTGTGTTGTGCTGTTTCAGTACAGTGCGTACCTCGTACAGCTTGCACTGTGTTGTGGGCCTCTGTAAGCTTTTAAGTGTATGTCTGGCAATCTGAGTTCTTGAAAAGTTACTATGGCTGTCAAGAACTTGTGTTATTCAAGAACTTTCATTCTGCTTCATTGTAGCAGTTCTATGGGTAGTTGTAGGTTTATAGCCATGTAATTTATCTGCTTCTGCAGGTGACTTTTGACATGTCATAAAATTTGTTGTTAGCCCTTGAATATTGATGCCCCTTACACAAGGGTATAGGTTGGACAAGACCTTTAGTGATCCTGAAGCTGTAGTAATACTTAATAAACAGAACTGTTCTATAACTAGTGTTAGAGTGAAAAAACAAACCTAGAGTATAACTTTAAACATCCTCAAGCTTAGCTAGAGGTCTCAAATGAATATTGTCATGTTTTTGGTATAGCACATCCTGGAATAATAAAGTTTAGGGAAACATCAGATTTTTTTGCTTAAATTGAGTTAGATGTCCAGCTAATGTTTTCAAATAGTGATACGAATAGTGAAGTTTAACTGAGTGTTTTGTAAATAAGGACGCAGAGATGAGCACCAAGTACTACTTAACTGTGTAGATCAGAAAATGTCTGAATGGTAAAATGAGAATTTTCATTCTTTTACAGATAATTTTACAATATTCTTAAATATTTACATTTCTAAATTTACATTTGCGAAATTAGCCGTAGATTAAAATATTACATTATTTTTTAAAAAGACCAACATGTGTTTGAAGTGTCCCAAGTCTCAAATCTACCTTGCTGGCATATCTCAGCAGTTATTAGAAGGGATTGTCTAAGAGTCTTGTGTTTGTGAGTGGCACTTTCAGAGTTCCTTGTTTCACTGGGAATTAAATTCTCTGCACAAGAGAGTCATAACTTAGAAAATGTACATTTTAACCAGTAGATGGAGCCATTTTAGTTATGTATCAGCGTGTCTATTTACCTAAGTTTGGAGAACTTTGTTTCTTGAAGTGTTTTCAGTAATTTTGTCTATAGAGGATGACTTACAATTTTTTTAATAATTTCTTGATCTACAGAGAAGACT
Source organism: Sialia sialis (assembly GCA_009812075.1). NCBI lineage: Eukaryota > Metazoa > Chordata > Aves > Passeriformes > Turdidae > Sialia > Sialia sialis. The sequence goes on along the minus strand of VRYO01002734.1, from coordinate 40,149,600 downwards.
AAATGTTTTATTCTTCCCATAATAGTGCCAGGACTGTACAGCAGTCTGTTTTCGTAAGTGTGGAGAAAAAAGTGAATGCTTGTTCTTTGTGGGACTTACTGTCGTCTCTGTAAATTGTCCACTGTCACATGAGTAGAGCTGTGTAGCCTTTGTACACCTTGTGTTGCCTGAAGTAACTTTTCAGAACATTGATTCGTGGTGGTGTTATCTGACAGTCTGGATGCTGTCAGGAAAGACTATTAGCTCAAAGTTTTTTGAGCTTTGAGTTTTTTTTTTTTCTTCCTCCAGTCCCTTAAACTAAAATTACTCAAAGTTATGTAATGGAATATTTGTCCTGTTTGGGTATACTGGCATCAGTTGTCTTATTTCAGCAATGCTGGAGTGCTTCATAACCTTTAAACACCCCTGACTTATTAATTCAAGCAAGTCCCATTTTAGCAGAAGCATTCCCAGTGCTGTACTCATTGTATTGTCTTATATCTTCCTTCAGCATCCTCTTTTCTAAATTTTTTTTTTTGCTTGACTCTGCCTCTGCATGATATCTTTAGTCATGTACCATCTAGACCTTCCCTTTCCCCCATTCTGTCTTCCGCTTTGAAGATGATTTTAGATTAACTCAATGCCAACTTGAAGAGTAGAACCTTATTCAAATCTTCATTTGAACTCTCAGTATATGATACTTTGTGAGGTATAGGTGAGTCATCTTCTTTCCCAGAATCCTACTGTGAGAGATTTTGAGATTTCTTCTGGTTCAGGGCTTTTGTTGTTGTAGTTGTTTGGTTGTTTGGAATTTTTCTTATTCAAACTAATTGAAAGTTTAAATTTTCTGCAATTTATACAGAATGAATACTGGTATTTTTCATAAGATATGGTTGTGCTCTAATCTGTCTAGACTTACTTTCTTGGCAGTAGTGCTAAGATAGTATCCTGAAATACAAGAATATTTTTAAACTTGAAAACAGGCTTGCAGGTTTTTTTAAACTTAAGTAGATGCTTCCAGATTGGGCACCTGTCGTCAAACTGTTGTCTCAGTTTAACAGAATGTCTGGAGTCTGCCTCCAAACAAACTGGAGCTTCCTGTGAATGAGGCATGTGGGTGGAAACGGTGGAGAGGAAGTGGGAATTACAGAGAAGCATCCCCTGTATGTTGGAATTGTGCTGTTTGACCTACTCTGCCCTCTGCTACTGTTGCTTTTACAGTGAAGCTGTAGTACTGAGAATCTGGTAGCAGGGATCTGCTTTTGCAGGTGGGGTGAACTGAGGACTTGTATGAAAACCTGTCTGGTTTTTTTTTGGTTATTATGTTTTTACTATGTGGGCATGTATTTAGAGTGTGTATGTGGAAATACTGTCTTAAAAAACTATGCTTCCCTAAAATGTAAAGTGAAGATTTTTTTTTTCCTTTACTCATTTTTGCACTAAGCTGATTCCTTTTTATTTTCCATGACTAATGTCTACTAAATATATGCTGGCTGTGTCTTGACTGAGATCTATTTTGGGATGAAGAAAAAGGCAGCTAAGTTGTGAATACCTAGGTTATGGAGGGGTGATGATACCAGTAATTCTTAGCTAGAAAAAGAAATTTGCATCCACAAAAAGCGCTACCTCTGAACATCGTGAACACGCTGATTATGTCACTAGCATATTATAATCAGAAGACTAAGAGAATCTCTAATCAGCCTGTTTTGCACGTATGTCTTTGTTACCAAAGAACAGAAAGAGGTTAAAGCAAATCTGTTCACAGAGCTGTTGTAATAGAATCTTGCTTGGTGTCCATTTCTGAACTGTGAACAGTGCAAGAATTGTGTTGCTATGTCAAGAGATTCAGACTGCTGTGTTTTGGATCTCAAAAATCTTGCTAAGTGGAAGCATGTGTGATTTCTTTCTTTTAGATAGAGTTATGAGTAAGCTGATACAGCTGGTAAATCACATTTATTGCTAACTGATCAGATTTCCAGTTTCCACGTAGAAGCCTTAATTCTTCAGATTTTCTTACATTTTTAATTAAAGGATGAGCTAGCAGATGCTGGTGTGAGTAATGCCTTGTTGTACAAAGATTTATTTTCTGCTTCTGCTGTATAACTTCTCCTTTGAATGAAAAAATTAAAGTGTCTTTTCTCCCCTTCATCTAGTGCCCTTCGCATCTATTATAACTTTCAACCACTGCAGAACTCTGGCTTATCTAACTCCACCCCTGCACAGTTATATAATGTCTATATATTCTTCCCACTCCTGTTTCCACCTTTCATGTGTTCTGTTTTGCATTTGAGCTCAGCCACTGGTTCCTTTTCCTTTTACAATGGTCCATTGTCAGGCCTGCTTGGATTCCTGTATGTTGTGCTTTGAGGATGTTGTCTTTAAAGGTCAGCCAGTACTCACAGGCTTTGCCTTCACCCTCTCTTGTGGTCTTCGGGGGAGATTCTGCCAAGCAGATCCCTGGACAAGGTGAAATCTGCTCTCCTGAAGTACCATGTTGTAACTATGTACTGGGTTGTGCACTGTATGCTGTAGTATTTCTTTGTTCTTATCTCAGGACTTGTAACTCCATGATTTCATGATTGGTGCAGGCAAGGCTGCTCTTGGCTTTCACATCGCTGTCTGCTTCTTCCTTGTTTGTGAGCAACACGTCCAGTAGAGCATATTCACTAGTTGGTCATTGATGACTTGCACCAAGAAGCAATTTTCAGGAAATTCAAGAACATTCCTGGAATGCTTGTGTTTGGCTATATCTAATGAGCAGATACTAGTCGTTTTAGGCCCTGGAATGTCATCAGTCATGAAGTTTCCTTCCACTTTCAAATGTAGGCTTTTTCTACCCCCTTCTTAATCAAGAGGTCTTTAGTAGGCGCCTAGTACGAAGTTGCCCATATTGGACTGTTCTCTGATCCTTCTCTGTAGGGGCTTCAATGCCTTGTCACTCATTCCAAGCAAGGCATGGTGTGTTGCAGCCATAGGTTGAAACCCATGTACCTTACTTTTCCAGGCTGTTTTTCCCATAGAGCCTCTGACCTTCCATTGTAGTACTTTAGCCATGTGAACTGTCCCACCATTGCTCTGTAATTCCCATGAGGTTATAGCTCTGCAATGGTGCATGCACTAAGTCCTGTTACTTCCCATGGTGTGTAGAAGTACTTGAGATGGGCTCACAGACAAACTGCTTCCACAAGGGAGATGTGAGCCCCCTGACTTGTTCTCCCACATCTTCATTTCTCCTCAGTGTGACATGTCCACCATGCCTAGTTTAAAGCCATACTCACAGACTCATTGTGCCTGGTGACAAATATACTCTTGCCACACTGTGTCAGATGGATCCTTTTTCCTGGAAGAGGTTTCTGGGGTCATACCATAAAAGCTCTCCTGTCAACCATATACTGGCTCTCTGGATGCATCCAATCTACCCTAAGCCTTTTGCTTCTCACTGGAGAGACTGAGATCCACCACATGGGCTTCCTTGCCCACAGTGCTCAGTAGTCACTCTTGATGTGCTCAGTAGTTGCATTTTGGAAGTGTCACATGGATAAGCAGGAAAGTCCAGTAGTTTGAAGATTGGATGAGCCTCAGTTATTCCAAATGTTGTTTGGCAAACAGCAGATCTCCCAGGACCTCCTGCTTATCTTATCTTCCCTATTGTGTCATGTGTTTTATCTCCTCCTGCAGCTCTTTCACCTAGCCTGCTCAGTGCCTCAAAGATAGCACACCTCCCATAGGGTGAGGGAGGCCACTGTGATCGACAGCAGTGAGTCAGGGAGGAGCAGCAGGAGCTTCCTGCAGGCCAGCATCTGGATGGTGACATCCTCCCTGAGCAGTTCTTGGAATTGGGATCTCTGATGTACCTGTTCCTTTGGCTGGTGTTGGAGACTTCGCCTGGTAACATTGCACAAACATGAAAGGCATTTGTAGCTTTGGCTGTGAATGCAGTGACATCTGTTGACTGAGCCCTGGTAGAGGGGTGTGCTGTGCCCAGTTTTGTATTGTGAAACTGTTACACTACCACCCAGTTCTGATCACAATATGGATGTAAAACAGGTATGTTAATGTGAATGTTTTGGTCTACCTGCAGCTGCTTTTTGATGGGCATGTCTTGTCAATATTACTTTAACAACTTCAGTACTGTAAACTTGTAATGACTGCTATTTCTTCAAGGCACATATTCAGTAACAATAATCATTAACGTTTTTAGTTGGCTGGTGCTGTTGCATTGGCCAGTGTTACATTACATCTTGGCTTCTCAGCATGGAGAGACCAAACACAACAGATTTTCATGTCCAAATTTTACCAGATCATGCACCTGTAATGATAGGTATCTGTTTCCCTTACCTGGAAATATTTAACACTATTTAATAAATAACCTCATTATGTAGAGCAGAAACAGTTCTTCCATGCTGGAGATGCTTCAGTTTTTGAAAAACCTAATTTTTTTTTGTTTGTAATATCTGTAAACTTAATTTGTTATAGGTGGAAACACTGTGGCTTCAGTCCATGTTCTAGGAATTTCTTCATCTGTCTCTTTTTTAGAGGGATTTTAACTGAATAATGCTTACAAGGGTGACTACAAAACTAGAGGATCTTCTTTTCTAGTTGCTCACCAGAAAGAATGTTTAAAAGAAGGTATGCCATGGGTTCTCTAACTAAATAATGAAGTCAGAGTACTGATTGCAGACTCTTTATTTAGCAGTCTAAGCAACAAGGTAAGATTATTTAGGCTACTGCCAGATTTATTGCCAGTTTCTATTAAAGAAGAAAAAAACTATTGGAAAGATTGTATTTAAACTTACTGCTTGTTTTAAGCTTCTGATTTGTGGAATTTTTTTTCCTTTGGCTTGTATATAGCACTATTGTGAGGATATACTATTATGTAAGCATACGCATTTCTTTAGCATGTCAAGCATATTTCCAGACAGACTTTGTGTACGAAAAAGGAAATGAGAAACTTCTTACTGAATAGCCACAGTTGGTGTTCCTGTTAGTGGTAAATTCTTCATTTTGTTTGTCAAATGACTACACCCTACCAGCCATGAATTTTAAAACTGTTTAGATAAAAACAAACAGATAACATCTGATGATTGTTATGACTCATTTAAGGAAGTGATAAAACCCAAGAGTAGCAAGGATCCTTTCCTTTTTCAGCTTGTTTATTTTTATTAACTTTGCTGTGCTTGTGTGCAGTTGAGAGATATCAAAAAGGAAATTATTAAAGCAGATACTCTTATAATTACAGTAATTTCGCGATTATAAGCCGCACCTTTTTCATTGAAGAATCCAGCCTACCCCAGTAGTGCTGCTAATCATCAGGTGTGGCTTATTTATGGACAAATCCCAGCGAAATGCCAACCCGGAAGTGAGAGCCGGCTGGGGATGGGGCCTGGGGCTGCGTTTAAAGGCTTTACTGGTCTATGAAAACTGTTTGCAACTTGAGCACCTGACACCAACCCCCCCACTGGCACAATTCTGTTACTAATTCGTTCTTTGTCGCACATGGATCCTCGCTTATAAAAAAAAAAAAATGTGGCTTATATTCAGGTGCGGCTTATGTATGGACAAATCCCCTGGTCTACCCAGATGTGCAGCTTATAATCAGGTGCGGCTTATAATTGTGAAATTGCTGTAATATTTGGTTGAATTGCAGATAAATAATGATTCAGTTTATAAAATAAGCATTAAGTTTAAAACCATTTTTAATTTTAGATTGCAGTTACAAGCAATTTGATTAAAGCTATTCTAACCGATTTTTGTAAAAGTCCTTGAATTTTTCAAACTGCTGATATATGTCAGTCAGAAAAATAACCTTTTTGCTTGTTGGCGTTGATGTTGCCATCCATTACCTGCCTTAAGTGCTGTTGCTATATGAAATGCTTGCAATTGCTTTACATCTTTTTAAAAACATAACCAGAGGGCTTTTTTCAGCATATTGTGTAGTGTGTTTTGCTGGATCAACTTCAACTGGTTTTACTGAAATATGTAAATATATATGTTTTGTGTAAGAATAAATATTTTTGGGCCTTGTGTCCTAGTTTGGAGGACAGGTGTTTAAGAAAGGCAGGAGCCGCTCTTTGAAATGGAGAATATAAACTCCCCTCCCTCCAAATTATTATAATTTTGAAATCAAGGGGCTCTCAAAGATATGGGAGTTAGGAATAACAGTTCTTTACTAAGAAAATTGAAGTAGAAATACAATATTACAAAGAAACAAATCCCAAACACTGACAAAGTCAGAATACAACCTGACACCCCATCAGGCAGGGTGCTGGTAGCAGTCTGATTAAATGGTGGTTGCAGTCCTCCTGCAGTGACAGATGTGGTTCAGTTGAAGCAGTGGTCCTGGAGAAGGATGCAATTTCCCTCCAAAGATCCAGTGATGATGTAAAAAAGTCTGGTTTTCCTCTGGAGTCCAGGGGTAAAAGGGTTACCTTAGTGTCCCAAAACCTCTGGTTTTATCTTGGTAAGAAATGTTGGAGCAACTTCCAATGGGATGAAGTAATTCTATCAGTCATACAGTGGGACTCAAAGGGCCATTAGCAGAAGATAACTCCCTGGAGGAAGGATGGGTTGTGAAAAGATAAAGAACAATGCCCCACCTGGTTTCAATGCATGGCCCATTAGCAGAATATCTCCCATGGAGATAAGATCACTGCTCCTGCCCTCAACAGATGGTGATAGAATAGATACCTTTTATCACATCCTGTATTGTAACCCAAGGCCCCTTGTTTTTATATACAGATGCTTTAGGTAGAGATTCAGCTGAAGATCAGTTTATTGAGAAGTTGAGAGTATTTTTCCTGAAAGTTAACAGAACAAAGGTTTATTTTTAAACTAAGTAAAATTTTAAGTTTGAGTCTTTGGAGGACACATAAAAAAAAAAAAAAATTAAAACATCTGTTTACTAGGAAAGAGAAAAAATTAAATAGGGGTAGGATGCTATCTTTTTTTTTAATGGAGCAGCTGTCCACCAAATTATTTTGACATGATAGGAAACCTTATTTGTCAAACAAGATTTTTTTTGGATGTGATTAAATGTACTGAATCAATTTATGAATATAAATAAATTCCAGTTCTTTATAACTTTTGCATAGTGCAGATGGGCTTGGTAGGTAGCCTGTTGGCTTATAGTTCAGGCAGAAGATGGCCATATTCTGTTGAGTAAAGCCAAATAATGTTAGTCTGAGGCTTTAATTCTTAAGCATGAATAAATTGCCTTTACTATTAATATACAAATGAAGGGGAAAATATAAATAGGGGTTTGAGAAGATTTGATATGCTCGAGGTGAAAGAATATACCTTCCACTTGTATTCTGTGCTTTGCATTGAGAGGAGGTTTTGAAAAGCCAGGCAAACAAGAAAGTTCAGTGTGCTTTCTCATTTGCAGTGGTGCCAACTTAGTGTAAGCCGTTTGGTATATGTGATTTTAGATACAGAAATAACTTGAAATATGCTGCTTTGTTAAATAAGATAATGAATTTCTCTCTGTCACTTTCAGTGATTTGTTGTATGACTGGATATTTAATGTATTTGCATTTATGGTAGCCCAGGCTTTGTGCTTGATGATTATAAACTTCTGATCCTGTAGGCAATGTAAAGGTGAGGATATGTATGTGGAAACAGTAGTCATTAAACCAGATCTGCTTCCTAGTCCGCATATATCAACTCTTTATCTGTGTTTCTCTGGGAGAGGAGTAGAAGAGTAGGTCTCACTATAAAAACTGCTGTGGGGTTGATGTATTAACAAATAATTGACTTCAGCTTTCTGGAAAAAGGTGTATTTTATTTTTGGCTGTTCTTGGAAGAAATGTGTAGTGCTTGATGACCATTGTTTAGATAATAACTTCTCAAACAGCTAAAGTTGTAGTCTTGTCACCCTAAGAGATTACTCTTGAGTTGAAATCGCCACTAGTGCATATTCTGAGTAAAGTCACAAGTGTCCACTTCATGGTGCTGGGGGAGGTTGTAGCCAGACGACTAATTTTGGTGGCACTGAAAGCACCAGTGACTCAGCAAAATGTGTATCTGCTTTCAGAAATGGCTTCTAGAGAATGGTGGCAGTATTTCCAAACCGAGGTTTAAGTTTATTTTAGAGGCTGCAGAGGTGGCAAGAGCTGGGGATAGCATGGACAGTGGCAGTACAGTCAGGTGCTGTTGAGAGGCCCAGGGGGCTGTGGTGCTGAGTACTTTTGGAAGTAACAGAAAGGGGATCTGTATTTGTATGCATGCTTATTTCTGGATACAAGTGTACGACACTCTTGAATTTCTAGTGAAGAGAAAAGAAGTAGATACCTGCGTAAAGAAATACTTACCTCCAAGGTGGCATGTTTGCTTCTGTCTTGTGGCTTGTCTATCTGCTATAGTCAAGCTCAGAGGAACAATCATGAGTAAGACTGTAAACAGTTTTATGTATTATGGACACTTTATGATATAGAGAACCTGTTTCTAGCTTCAATTGTACTATGGTATAAACAGGCTCTTGGGTGAAGATAGAAAAAAATTTCCTTCCTGTCCTGAGGGTTGCTAAAAAAAAAAAAAAAAATCCAAGTACCATGAATGTATACAATATGCTGTACAGTTTAATGGAGCTGAACAATGGCTCTTTGGTGGTGAACAGATTGTGTGTGTATGTATTTTGTCTTTAAGGTGTACTAAATTTAAATGAAAGAAGTTATGTGTTGTTAGAGAAAAGAATGGATGTGATCTTAATTTGTCTCCTGTAGAGCTCTACATCAAAACACTTTTGTACAAATCTCTCACTAATAGATCCTTAATGAACATTTTTAAATCCAGTAGTATTTCTAAAGTCAAGTATCGGATTGGAAAGAGGAGAAAAATCTGGGAACTGCTTTCAATGTCTCCTTGCTTGCACAGGAATCATTAAGATAAGGTAATAGTTAAGAAAGTGGCTTATTGTGACAGGTGAAATGGGGCAAAGCAGAGCATGGTGGTGTCTTTCTGTAGCTTCTGTGGTCAAGGTAATTCTTGAGGATTCCATGGAAAATTACTGTGTAACAGCAAGCAAGACAAGTTTTAGGCATTTTGACAAGGCTGTAGTTCCCCCTTTCCCCCTTCATTGTGGTTTATTATTTGGTATCCAGTGCTTTTCATTCTTAGAGTGAGTGTTTCATTGTTAGAGTGACTTCCATCCTTAACCTCATCAACCTTGGTCAAAGGTTGGTCCCTGTAATCTTGGAGGCTTTTTCCAATTCAATTGATTCTGTATTGGTAGATGGTCTCGAAGGAACTGGATTGTTACTGAGTGCCCTGTTCTCTGTGAGCAGTGAGTCTGTGATGTTAAAGGATTCCTACAGGATATTTTCTATAAAAATGTGCATTGTGACTAAAAAATTCATGTGTTTACTCCACATACCTGCAAGAGTGACAGTGCTATATACTGTAGCAAGGAGAGAAGTTTTCTTCGTGGCTGTAGAAAACCAGTTATTCTCAGTTAAAGAGAGAAGGAGGCATTTTCAACTCAGCAGTATTTCTGTTTCATATACTGCTTCACGTGTAACTGAAAACTGACTTCCTTTTAAGTAGTATAACACTGCCCTTCGTGGTTACTGTGCTACTATCTCTCAACTTTGGAATGAGTTGCTAAGCTCCAAGCCAAGTGTGTTCTAGGCAGAGACCCACAGCAGCTTTCCAGTGTATTAATTCTAGGCAGATAGTAATAAAAGCTGAAATGTAAATGTGCCCTGTATGTGACTATATTCTTTTGTTGATTCTCTCTGACATGTTTTGTTCATATTACTGAAGAAACTAGTTCTAAACCCCCTAGGCTCTGAGAAGGCACCTTTGTTAGAAGTACCAGAAATTAGAGAACCTATGAATATAATCTTGTTTTTCCTTTGATATACATAGCGATCCTGCTCTGGGATAGTCATGAGCAGTGATCTCCTAATTTTGCACCACCAGTGGGGACAAAAAGTTTCAAAACAAGTTACATGCTTTATATTCTGTATGATAAAAAGATCATCCTGTATCAGTCCAAATTGTAGAAAATCCAAATCTGAAAACCGTTGGTTACAAGTGAAGCAACACGACTCTAAGCAATCCCATGTAAAAGAACTAGAGCTCTTGGTGCAATTGATCTGTGATGAGGAAGCTGATCTTTGGTAAGTGAACACTACTAATTTTGTAAGTTAATGTGTTAAACTTGTAGCAGGTAGTTTGACAGAAGTCTTATGAATGAGAACAGTGGCTTGTATCAAAGTTGTTCAGAGACTAGATGTAATGAAACAGCTGGAATTACTTGGTTTAAACTGGACAATTGGTTTGTTGTCCTGTCATGGAGACCCTCTCCTGAGAGCAGTCTATTCTTCTTTTCTTCCTAGAAATGCTATGGCATACACCTACAGCACAGCACAAGAGCTAAGTATTGAACAATTTGTCTTCCTTGGCAGCTGAGGGCTAAGTGAGGTTTCTGGTTTTAAATACTTGTGACTTTTGTTGGGTATTTTTGTGTATCTTTGTTATTGTAACAGAGAACGCCTATAATTCAAGGCCTACTCACTTTGCAAAGAAGTGATGCCTGATTGTCAAGACAGTGTGGTGTGGATGAGTTATGTTCATGCCTTCTTAGATCATGTATTAGTAATATCCTTTTGTGAATGGCCCCTTCAGAGGCTTCCTAATTTACAGTAGTTAAAATTTTCCTCTCTGCGATTTCATAAATTTCCAATACAAGCAACTTAAGCAGAGGATTTTTTTGTGTGTTATGACTTTATTGCTGTTTCTTCATAAAATTTTGCGGAAGAAACTAGCGTTAGAGTGTGTTTCAGTTGATCCTTCAGAATTAATACAAAATATTAAGGATGTTCCGCTTCAGCAGTGTAAGCACTGAGTCTCATTTAAATAGAAATCTGACTCATTTAGGTTGGAAAAGGCCTTTAAAATCTTTGAGTCCAACTGTAAATATTTGTGCTTTATTAATACACGTTGACAGTTCTATTTGGTAACATTGGTAAAAAAGAGTTCAATTGCAACACCTGGAAAATTAATGGTTAACTGAAAGAAGATGAGTATTTTTGGGGAAATTTAGTTATGGAATATAATACTGATTTAAAGTATCAATAAGTACACAGAGGTAAGAAAATTATTATTTAAAGAAAAAAAAAAGGGTACTTTTAGGAAATCCTTGGTGAACATTCTTCCATTACCCTCTTCCTCCATCCTCATTATAAAGTGTTGGGCTGTGAATGTGGCTAATGATATCTCTGAAAACTGCATGCCTGTATTTGTCTCCGAATGCTTCTAAAAGTACTTTTAAAAATGTGGGGCTATCTTGCATATTCAAATTAATCCTCAGAGTAGAAGTGAAACCTGCTGACATGGTGGTTCCAAAAGTCTGAATTGTGGTGGGGCACCCTGTTGTTCAATGTCCCCAGGGTGATTCTGTTTAGGAGAGCAGGCATGTTTATGAATGTATATAAGTTGCTGATTACACTTTGTCAGGTGTTACTGAAAATCCAAAAATGACATCCATTATGGAATGATTCAAAAGCAGCAGTAGCAAGCTTCAAATATGTAGAGCAAACTTTCCTTCAGGCTGCTTTGTTTCATTTCCTAAAAGTAAGGGTAAAGAGGCATTGCAGCCTTTAAAACTGCTTTTTGTTTAACATAATTTGCTTGGTATTTGAGTATGCAGCTTCAGAATTTCCTTCAATAAAAGAGATTGGAAGAACTGTAAGAATTGAGAGAGTGGTGAATGTTCTCTGTACTACTGTACAATAGCTTCCTGTCTGAGGCAGGCTGTCAGAATGCTGTGGTTTTTTCCCTGATGTACGACTACATTTAAAATATTTAAGCATTATGACCTCAGTTGTCTGCAAAAAGTTCTCTTCCTTTGTATTTCTAAATCACTTGTTCATGAATGAAAATTTAGAGTTAATGGCAGAACCAGAGTGTGCAATAGATTTTTTGAAGTGGATTGCTTTCAGGCTCCCCCTAGCGTCCTGATATGGATGTTGTAATTCTGAAGTGAACTACAATTAAGTTTTCCCTTGAGCTTCCTTTTGTCCTTTTGTCACAGTTGTTCTGTCCCAGTGAAAAAAAGGCATCTTACCCTTTCTTTGAGTTACTGTCAATGCACAGGGACCTCAGACAGCATAAAAAGCTTTTAATAGACAGTTGGCCTAGTTATAAGTATTTTAAAATGGCCATTTATTTGTCTCATTTTGCTTGAATAATTTTACTTTATATAAGTATATAAAAAAAACCCTACCAAAACCCCACAAAACAATGCTTCTGGTGTTGTTTTTGATGACCAACAATGAAAGTGTTTCAAATTGAAAAGACAGGTCCTTTTGAAAACCTCAGTTTTTAAAGTTTGTGAAAGGTTGTTAAAATCAGATATGACATTATTGCTTCTATTTAAATGAATTACATTTCAGACAGAATTTCTGAAATTGATGTTAAATAACCAAAAACTATGATGTTGTGCTGCCCCAAATATCAAAGTGTATTCAAATGTCAATGAAAAGGTACCACTTTCTGCCAAAGTTGAATGTCTTATTGTCATTCAGATACCATCTCGTTTGATTAAGGTTAGAGTGCAGTGGAAACAGGTTTGATTCTGTTTGTTTTGTACAGGGAAATTTTTCCAACTTGCTCTTGGTGATACTTTTCTAGCCTGGTTTACAGGCAGTTGATTTTCTTCTGTAGCATCAGTCCTGTGAAGAAATGTGAGGATAAATCCAAATTATTTTGGTGGTTATGTTGATTTCTTTATGTGTGCCCAGACTTAGGTGAAGTAACACTGGAAAAAGGAACTTTATCATTAGAAACCTGGGCTGTTCCTGGGGGGGAAGTATGTTCAAGTTTTTCCTATTTAAAAATTTCTTTACATGTTACTTTTGGGAGTAGGTGAGAAAGTTTCAATAAAGTTGCTCTTAACTGTTGTTTCTTATATATCTTATTTATTTTTTCAAATTTTGTTCTGTGTCAGTTTGAGGTAGAACAGTCTTTTGGATTATGGAATGATGAAAGCTGTGTTTGATTCCAAAAGCCACCATGTAAAGATGTGCTTTCCACCCAGAAAAACCCAGTTGAACATTAAAAGTTGTATAAATGCATATGTAATTAAGATATCTGATTGCAGAAATTTATTTGATATCCTAACACATCCCCGGGCTGTAAGCTGTGTTGTTCATATTTTATATGCCACAGTAAAAGGAAGTATTGGAGTCTGTGTAGGTGGCTTCTCTACAAATTTGATAGTATTGGAAAGAAATACTTGTTCTGGAAGCTTGGTTTCTAAATAATGAGAAACATAATGCAATTTTCTTTACTTTCTCTTTTTCTCCTTGTCTGATATGTGTAGAAAATTCATTTGGTTGCCAGATACAATTACCATTGACTAGAATAACTCTTGCATTCTTTTCAGCATTTAAAAATTCCTTACTAGCTGTGAAATCCTGGATGAAAAATGTTAAGATAAAGTTCTTGTAAGCCGTGGGTGTAGCATATTTGATTCATATCGCTGGAAGGTCTTTTGCTTAGATCTCCAGTCTGGATGATGTGTTTTATGTATTTGTCTTAATGTTTGGTTTACTGTGCGTTTGCCTTGGTATTTTATTTTTTTGAAATCTATTAATGGTATCAATTATGTTTTTAAGGACATCTTAAAGCTGTTTCAAGTTCAGGGAGAGAGTGCAGGAGGAGTCTTTGTGTCTAGGGCAATGACTTTGATTTATTGATGCCAGCTTTAGAGTTCTGAGGCTGGTCAGAATTGCCATGGTTGCATTGCAAGGAGCATGGCTGGTCTAAGTTTACTCTGCATGTTCAAATTTGCCTTACAAGAAAACCATGGAAGCAGAATTTTTATGGGTAGACTTTATGCAAGGCTAGATAATTGTCTTCCAGAATTCAATGTGAAAGCAAAAAACCCATCTAAGTTTTTTGTTGTACATGCTCCAATTTTGCTTAAAATTGTCTCACTGTCTTTCCTTGAACATGTATTTGTGCTACTGGATGGAAGTGTACAGATTAAGGTGCATGAAAATGTGGTCTATGGCTTTATTAGAAAGATGAACAACTTCTGTTGTTCAATTTAGAATAATGAAAAATGCCTTTTCAGAGAGCACCCTTTTTTAATAGCTCTTGGCTGGTTAGAACTCCCATGCAAACCACCCTAATGCTCTCTCAAGTACGATTTCTAAGTGTTAAGCAAATGAAGAGCATCTGATCTGCCTGCCACATGTTAAATGCTGTCAACTTTTCTTACTAAGTACCCCCTCAAGTCACTAATTTACAATGAGAGTCCTACACATTATTTTCTCTTTGCAAGAGAAATGTGTCTTTCTTAAAAGTACTGTTCTGTAGATTGTCTTTTACATCATTATTCACAAAACAAAAACTAATTAAATACTAAAACCAGTATCAGTAGTTGTTCTCGAGGCAAAGAATGAAGTGGCTTCAGGGTTTCAAAAGAGGTAGGCTTTTTTTTTTTTTTGGCTAATTTTAGATCTCTATTTCGATTTCCCTTTGCAGCTGAACTTTCCTGTGAAATAAGCACTATGTACAGTGGCATGCATGAGTCAGTTGTGTCAGAATCTACACCTTACTTTTAAACTGACTTCTCCTGAAACCTCCTGGTTGGACATAGTGAACACATTAGCCTTAATACATCTGAAAATCAGCTGCTTGATTTTTTTGAAACAGAAAACTGAAAGAGCTTGTTTGTATAGCTTTACAAGATATTAGGCAAGACAGATAAGAAACAGAAGTGGATCTCCTTTTAAATGTCCCTTCATGGCCCTTCTGAAGGACCTTGTAATGACTCCTAGAAATTTCAAGTTCTGATGTTTTTTGTCTAGCAATGTCTTTATTTCAGGCTTTTCAGACTTTTAAGACTGTTGTGCTTTAGAAATGTAAGAGGAAAATGGAAGAAATTTTGGGAAGAAAGTATGTTTCTTAACATATGGCTTCATGGTAAGGGTGAGCTGGACTAACTAATTCCTGATTTCTGAAATGGAAAAATGTCTTTCCCTCTACATTCTGCCTGATTTTTCATAAGCTGATTCAACTTCTGAAAACATAGAAAAACTCAGACAAACCTCAAAAACCACCCTACAACCTGAAAAAGGACTCGTGAGTTTTAGTTTTCTGAATAGAATATTAACTGAGTTACATATTCATTCTGTAATCAGAATCATTGAATCAAAGGCTGGTCTAGGTTGGAAGGCACAGTCTTCTAGTTCCAGCACCCTTAGCATGAAAAGGGACATCTACAAGTAGACCAAGTTGCTCAGAGCTTCATCCAACCTGGCCTTAAACACTTTCAGAGGTGGGCAGCCACTTCTCTGGAAAATTTGTTCCAGTGCCTCACCACCTGACAGTAAAGAATTTCTTCCTGATACCTAATGAGTCTACTCTCTTTGCATTTGAAGTGCGAGAGACTTTCCTCCATGGAGAAGTGCTCTATCCTTCTAATTATCTTGGTGGCTCTCCTCTGGACTCTCTCCAGCAAGTGCATGTGCTGAGAACTAGGTGGGGTCTCACTGAAATGAAGTAATGGATTCACCTCCTTAAAAGTACCAACTGTTGACCAGGAATTGAGCCCTAGCCTCCTGCTTGGCAGGCAAGAATTCTACCACTGAACCACCAATCCTGGTGGGGTTTTTTTCTCATTTTTTACATTGTCTTTACTAAAAAAAAAAACAAAACAAAAACTGAATAAACCAGAAATTTCTCTTTGGCAAACACACAGGCACCACCAACTTCTTTCATTTTTCCCTTCTGCACTTCTTCTGAAGTTGGGAGTTTCTTGGGCATCTTTTCCTTGCCTAGCACTTTGTAGTAGCCTGAGTGCATAATACCAGTGACTGTGGCCAGTCTGGCCTCATTTTTCATGTAATGGAACCTTTTCTATTCACTTGTAAGCCTCCACAGTCTCCAAATTGACAGTAGCACAGAATTTTTGGTTTCTTTTCAAGCAACAATGTGTCATGCCTACTTTTCTGAAGTAACCAGAGTGATGCTTGTCAAAGGTCATCCTGTGATGTTGCATACCACCAGCATTGTTACTGTGTCCTCTGGGATGTTTCCTGTATGTTTGCATGTGGCTGTGGCTGATGTGCCCCCTCAGCTTCTGGGTGCCCCTTAGTCTGTCTGGAACGCGTCTTGTCAGTGTGTGCAGGGGCAGGGAAAGAGCCTGGTGGTTAGGAGAGTGAGGAAAGGCAAAAGGGCAGAAGTGGAAAAGTATCAGATCCAAGGTAAGGCAAAAATGTTGCATTGTTCAAAATATTATGAGAAGAGTGGAAGATGATGTGACTGGTACCTTGCTATCTCTTCAAGCTGAGGTGTGAAGCTACAGCAGTGGAAATGTGTGTATCCACTACAGTCCGAGTCAGGCTTTGCTGGAGTTACCCCAGGGTCCTGCTGTACCTCCTCTGGGCTCAGCAGTCTCCCCTGCTTGCACCTCACCAGTACTGAGTGGCATCCAAATTTAAGTGGCAAAATACCATCAGTGCAATTTTATTGCTGGATCAGTTCCCTCATCTGGTATGTTGCGGGTTCACGTTGGGGTCAGCACTAGCACAAAACAGGAATTGCAGCTTTCTGGTACTGTCTGCCTTATTAATAAAATATGTGTGGATTGCTAAAACTTATTTTTTTTAGGTAGCTCTGTATTTGTTGTGGTAGAGGCTTACTAGTACACTGGGGGCTGGCTGATATTCAGTGTGTGTAACAGTGGTAATAATCTGACTGGCATTCCTGCTCCAAGGATTTCAAATACCTTAAAGTTCCTCAGCATAACTTAGATGATTAGACAATTTGAGATACTGGGAAAGCTGAAGGTGAAGAATTAGGCCTTGAATTCCTGTGAATTGGTGTGAGATTCTTTTTTTCGCTTTTCTGTGAAATGACATAGGTGAATAATCATTCAAAAATTGTACCATTCATGGAAAGAATTTTTATTTATTAGCTGCTGATGGTTGATCTTGTCAAGGAGCTGTTCTGTTTGAGTGTAGTTTGGCTTGGTTGTATTTGAGCAATTTGTCCTGACTCAGTATTTGGATGGCTTGACTTATTTTAATTTTTTTTGTTTGCTTTTTGGTTTTTTGTGGGGTTTTTTTTGTTTGTTTGTTGTTTTGGGGTTTTGTTTTGTTTTTTGTTTTTTCTTTTGCTGTTTACCTCTGGAGGATCTGCAGTCAGGGACAGGCCTTCTTATGCAAGCACTTAAATTATGTAAATAAAAACAAGATAAAATTATCTGTCCCTTATTATGCTGCTTCCTATCTGGGCTCGTCAGCTGTTCACAATGATGCCATCTATTCTGGGGAATTAATCTAGAGGATAAGTTTAATATTTGGGCATTGAACTGTTGGAGTGAATCCAGAGGAGGGCCACCAAGTTGATCAGAGGGATGGAGAGCATCTATGAGGAAGGGCTGAGAGACTTTGGATTGTTCAGCCTGGAAAAAGGAAGGCTTTGGAATGATCTAACTGGCCTTCCAGTACCTGAAAGGAGCCTACAGTTAAGATGGTGCAAGATTATTTGAGTCTGTAGTGACAGGGCAAAGGGGAATAGGATCAAGTGGAAAGAGAGTAGGTTTAAATTAGATGTGAGGGAAAACTCTTTACTGTGAGAGTGGTGAGGCACTGAAGCAGGGTCCCAGAGAAGTTGTGGATGCCCCATTCCTGGAAGTGTTCAAGGCTAGGTTGAAGCTCTGAGCAATTCTGAGAAAGGTGTTCCTGCCCACAGCAGGGAGATTGGAGTTTCATGATCTTCAAGGTCCCGTTCCAACCCAAACCTCTTCATAATTTAGAATATTTGTACAAGTAGTTGTAGAGTGAATAAAAACTAGAATGTCTCTCAAAAATGCTGCCAAAATGTCTGGAGATTAATTTAGCTAAAGGCAATATGTTAGAGTTGTAGAGTGAGCAGTTTTGAATTCCGCTGTGTCTCCCTACCATCCCTTCCCCCTGTCCCTCCTGAAAAAAAACAACAGAAAACTCCCTGAGGTTTAAAAACCCAACCTCCTGAAAACCCAAACAAATCAAATAATCAAATCACCCAACCCTCCCTAGCTCAGTGACATGGTGACAGGCATGAGCTGACCATATGCTCATACACACTGCTGTAAGGTCATGGTGGGGTTCTGTTGGAACATGGTGAATTTCACCCATCTGTACTGAGGGACAGTTTTGAGTCCTGGAGCATGTCCTGGAAAACTTTGCACACATCTCTTGTTTTTCTACATCATCAGTGTATTCAGATCAGAATGTGGTGTGATTAATCAAGTAGTATGCTAGAGAACATACTACTCTTGCTGTTAATGAGGGTTTGGGTTATAAATTTCAGTGGGGTCTCTAGAGAATAGGTATTCAGCTGTCCAAATGACGTGCAATTGTGTAATGTCAGGAGGGCTTAAGCTAGTCATCTGCCTCGTGTTTGCTCTTGGCATCCTGGTGGCTTCTAAAATCTGTCCTGCAATGTGCTGAGAAACTCAGGACTCCATTACTGGGGCAATACACCAGAGAATATCTGTACAGAATACATCTATCTTTTTTATTACTTTCTTTTTTTGGAAAAACCCAGTTCCATGTGTACGTGCCGATGCAAACTGAGGCAAGCTGAAGCATGCTGTGCAGATGTATGTCTTGGGAATTAGGTGTTATGTAGAAATTGTGTTCTGAAAAATACTTGTAGGCAGTAAGACTTTTGGATTTTATGGCGAGTATTAATTCAATAAATGATGAGCCACTGCCATCAAAGGTTTCTGTGTTCCCTTGATAAGGCAGTAATGATTCTTTAGAGGAATACCCTATTTTAATTTCTTTGTAATAAGAAATTCCTAGGAAGTTATATTAATATGAGTTAGTAGGTTCCCCTTTGATAAGAAGCTGAACAAAACCATCTGAAGAGGTGTTTGGCATATGAGCTTTAGAGTGTGACATACAACTTGCCCCTTTCATCATCTTAATTCTCTAGCACCTTGCCTCCTGACTGCCCCCATGGCCTGGGCTATCCTCACCCTCTCCAAAACAAAACCTCATTTAGACCAAAGTAAAACCTCATTTCGAAGTATTGTCATGCTGTCTCTTAATTACTTCTTGCTTTCTAAAAAAATTCTTTTCTAAAAAGAGATGCTTAGAAATTGTTAGATGCTGTCTTTTCAGCTGCATGAAGAAAGGTGGCAGTGGACTGGATTGGTCTTTTGGGGCTGCAATGTTAGAAAATATAGTGTCACAGGTTAATTTGACTTGGAAGGGCAACATAGGGATCATCAACCCCAACTCCCTGATTTAATTTGCTCATGTAAGGAGGGGTTGATTTTGGACTATGGATGCAACTCTTAGCACCCCACCTCCTTGCTCCCCCGAGCCAGGGTTTTAAAGTATCAATAGATACCCACACCTGCAACTCTGTAAACTCTGTGTGTCAGTATGGTCTCTCTGCAAGCAAACAAGCACTCAATTTCCTTGTGCTCAGATCTGACTGTGTCGGATAGCAGCTGGGCTGGAGCTCATGTGGTAAATCCTGCTGAGAGCTCAGTCCTGCTTACTGCAGCTACTTTAAATGTCCTGCCATTTCGGAATGGCAGATTAAGCACAGCTCTGCCTGCTAGACACTCTGCAGACTCTGCAGTAAGGCAGTTCACTGCCACTCCATAATGGACTGGGGTCAGAATTGTGTATCACTTGGGAAAAGGTGAAAATTTTTTCAAAGACATAAGACCTCAGATGAAAATTTTTTTTGGGTCTAGATAAGTGTGAATACTCTTTTGGACCCATTTTTCAAAAGTATGCTTTTATAGACTGAGATAAGGTCAAATAAGTGGAATTTGAAGGGGTATGAAAGTGAAAATTAAGAAGGAAAGATTGAAGGAAAAAGTTACGTTTTATGATAGGTACTTATGTTTCTTTTATTAAAACAAAACCCAAACCATCATACTCCTCTTAGGGATTTTTTTGCACCATCAAACATATGGTTAAAATATTGCTCCAGCAAAAATAGTTCTACTCTGAGTTCTTGCATTGTTGTCACTGAACATGTTAAAGGATGTGATAGTTTTGAATATATTTGCCTACAGTTTGTTTTAGAATACAGTAGTTTCACGATTATAAGCCGCACCTTTTTCACTGAAGAATGCAGCCTATGCCAGTAGTGCGGCTAATCATCAGGTGCGGCTTATTTATGGATAAATCCCAGGAAAATGCCAACCCGGAAGTGAGAGCCGGCCGGGGAGAGAGCTGCCGCAGAG
>VRYO01002734.1:40065306-40128409 GCA_009812075.1 Sialia sialis | reverse complement strand
GCTCCATGGAGCAGGCGGGGCACCCACCACCGCCGGGCTCCGCCGAGCAGGGGGGGGGCTTGCTACCACCGGGTGCTGCCGCCGCTGCCGCCGCCACCACCACCGAGCAGGCGGGCGCCGCGGCAGCCAGCACCGGGGGCGGGAGTGCCGGGGCACCCGGCACCGGGAGGGTGCCTGGGGCTGCCTTTAAAGGCTTCGCTGGTCTATGAAAACTGTTTGCAACTTGAGCACCTGACACCATGCCCCACGCTGGCGCGATTCTGTTACTAACTCGTTACTTTGTTGCACATGGAGCCTCCCTTTTAAAAAAAAAAATGCGGCTTATATTCAGGTGCGGCTTATATATGGACAGATCTCGTGGTCTTCCTGGCTACCCGGAAGTGCGGCTTATATTCAGGTGCGGCTTATAATCGTGAAATTACTGTACTTCTGTAGTTAAACGTGTTGAGACAATTGCAGTTTGAAGTTGCTCTGCTGTTCTCCATTTGATGGGAAGCTTTTTCCTGGTATTTACTCTAAGGGAAGAGCAGACGTTTATCCACAAAGTGTTTTGGTATGGGACTTAAAAGACAAAAACTTCCATCTGTTTGAAAAAAATGTGCTTGTATTGCTTCTGAGGGGGTTTTTTTGGTTGTTTTGTTTCAAGACTGAGTGACTGTTAACAAGGAATTGGTTGACTATAGACCATAAAGACATTTCAATAAGCTGCTTCAGAGAGATTTTTTTTTTTTCCTTTAAGTATTCAAACCAAGCAAGTACTTTTCCCCAAACTTATAAAAGTTAAAATCAAATGTGTGATTCCCACCCTCATATTCTATCCCTAAGGAATAGACAGCCTCTTTTCCCCTTCACATACCCACTCCCAACCTAAACAAACATATTTTTCACTTGTAGCGATTGAATTACTTCTAGTATGGCTTTATGCTAAGGAACAATTCAGTGAAGCATGGGAGAGCCACCAGGACATAGTCCAGCATAGCTGTTTCAGTATTCATCTGAGCAGCTGAAGAACTGCATGAATCTGTGCTCTGCATTGATGCCCATAGAAGAGATCGCTAAGAGTTCGGGTATCTGATATATATGCTTTACTTTGTGCTTCCTGTATGAATAATTTAGTTTATAGCCATTTACATATGGCAGCAGAGAGGCCTTCAATAGCTTGGAGGTTAAAGGATGTATACGTGTGCTAAAGTGAGCTTCTATTTATAGAGTGGAAACATACTACTTTTAAACTCTCTTGTCAGCACTATCCGAGAATACTTTTATTAGCCTACGGTCAGAGAATTTTCTGGACTGAGGCAGTGAGAGGAACTGAATGTGGCCTTCTAATTTCTCTACGGTTAGGTGATAAATACCATCTTCATAGTTGCACAATGTATTTGCACCAAGTTCATGGACAGTATGTTACTTGATCTATTTTGTCCAAGTTGTTGGTTGGGGTGGCACCAGTCCAGCTTAATTGCTAAAGTTCTCATCAAGCGAGACATAGGAATAAAAGAAGGAAAAGGAACAAGCATGTGGTATGTCTTAAAGGTTAAGTTATAGATAACTCCTTAAAGAGCCAATTTTCCTGTGCATTTTAAGATTGGACAGGGAGATTAGGGTATGTCAGTGATGAAGAGGGAAAGAGTGAAATGAAGCTCTGAATTTGATCTGCTGAAGTAGAGGTTGCATTTTTCAAAGGTTGGCTTAAGGAGAGAAAAAATGCAGCTATTCACTTAATACCTGAAACAGAGACACCTTATTCTGGGAGGACACATGAGATTAATTGCAGCTAACATCAATTTTTTTTCACCTTTCCAACAGGAGGGGGCAAAAAAATTTTTTTTTTTCTTTTTAGGAAGCCTTGGTTTATTTTGTTGAACAAGAATGTAAGAATATATAGCTTATGTTAAAAAAAAAAAAGCCCAAAAGCAAACACCTGTATTGGAATGAGTATTTGGTGAAAGTTTGATGATACAGCTATAAACAGACTTAGCAGATGTTTGACTCCTGGGTCGTTCTGTTCTGGGACCCAAGGTACGAATGTGTTTGTAGTGCTAAGGACGTCTTGGGGCAGAGTAAAAATATTACCTTGGAGCTGTTCTAAGCAGCTGTTGATGCAGAAAATTTGAAGTGTGGAACTCAGTTCCAGCTCCTTTTTTGGTATTGCCTGAGTTGGAATTGAAGGCATGCTTTCTTGCCCATTCTGTGCGACCCTGCAGTAGCCGTAATCAGTGGCCTGGGAGATGAGCAACTGGAACAGGAGCGATTGGCTGGGGAGCAATTTCCCGGAGTACATCTGTGTCAGGCACAGCGAGCTAAAGCAGTCATGTATGCGCAGGCTCTGATCTCTGGGGAGGTTCATTACAGGGTCTCGTACAAGGGCATTCTCTGCTTCTGCACATCAGCATGGAAGAAGCTCGTCAAGGGAAGAAAATGCAACCTGTATGTAAATAGCAGCTGTGTAACGTAATAATGGCTCAAATGTGATTTGTTGCAAGTGATATTTAGCAGCTGTGGCTCAGAATTGTATGCTACCTTAGACTCACTAGTTGTGGAATAAATTTTTGAAAGATCTAGTCATAGAAGTAGTAGTTTGAGTAGAGATTTCTGTGTTAGGGAAAATATTTGCTGTGTTGTTAGAATTGCTTAATCATAGTAACCAGCTTAATGCAGAAAGAAAATGTGCTCTTATAATTGTGACAGTATACTACCAGACTTAGAGAGTAGTTGAGTGTTTTGGATTTGGTTATTTTTTCTTTTGCATTATTTTGAGTCAGCCTTTCTTAATTTGATTAATTTAATTTCTTTATTAATTGTGGCTTTGCTTGATTCTGTGTAAGCATAGCAGGGATGTTTCTGGTAGAGAATCTTGAAATAGCTGGTTAATTGTTCCTTTTTTTAAAAAGAGGAAAGTGAACTTAATGAGCTGTGTAACTGAGGTAAAGTGTTCATGAAGATAACATTTTCTTCAGACCTTAGTGGCACAGATAAAAAAACTCTGTGCGGATTTGTGCAATGAATTCTAGTATTAGTGTTACAAGCTATTGCTTAGCTGTTGTATGGGTTGTCATTACCATGTAACTGCAATGCAGAGTGTAACAGGGATTACTACTTTAAAAGTTTCCTGGAAACTGAAATTTATGGGATGAAATTTTCCCAAGGTGTAAAACTCTAAAGATCCCTGAATGATTTTATATATGAAAACTAAATGTTCTATCTCCTTGTGTGAGCATAAGAAAGAGTTTGATTTAGATGTGTTAGAGTGCATCAGATTGCAGTGGCCTTTTGTTTGTCAACGTCTCTGTAGTACAGTGCTCGATTTTTGATTTTCAATGTGGTGCTACTTTCAGCTCTGGCCACAGAGCTGTTATTGAGCATGCATATGCCCACGAGACTAGGTAAAGATATGAGGTGACTAGTTGTAAACATTATAGTACTTCTGCTTTTTTTACCTGTAATTTCAGGAATTCAATTAATTGCATTTCTGTGAATGGAGATATGGATTTTTTTTTTGAATGAAATTCAGTACTGTGAGGCAGTGATAAAATGCAACTTTGTAAAATAGCTACTATAATATTAGTAATGCAATTTGATATCTTGTGTTGGATTGGTGACAGTATTTGCTAAGTTTATGCATGGTGGTGATTTTTCTGGCTTGCAGAGTACTCAGGCTGAATTCAAATGGGCTTCTAATTTTTATCAAATACTCACCTGCACCTTAGTCATAGGAATCAAGCCATCTCTTTTTCTCATGCTTGTTCTAATCCAGTTTTTTGGATGAATTGCTGTAGTGTGCCATGGTTGATAGTCATTCACAATCATGACCAGTCTCTTGTTGCTATTATGTTACCTTTTCTTTCAGATTTTTTCTCACAATTTAATTTCCTCTTGTGATTAACACAAACACTTGGTTTACTGTCCAAGGGCATGTTTAGTTTTTCTGGGATGGGACATGCCTTCTCTTGTATGTTGTGGTGTTCAATGTGACCCTGGCTGGAGAAAGGCCTGCTAGAACTGAGATAAAACTACTTATAAACATTAGATATCAATGGTGCAAAAAGCAAAACATTAGTGTGTTTAGAACTACTTTTTTCCTGAAAGGGCTTGGGTTTTGTGGTGCTTAATTAACACATACACATCTTTAGTACCCTCCACTTACAGTTTTGGAAAATTGAAAGTACAGTGAAACTTCTGGAGAGTGTGTCTGAAGCCTGTTGATATCTTTTGGACATACTTGTCCAAACAAGGTTTGTAGAGCTGCTGTGTTTATTGTAAGTCTTCTAGAAGCAGATTGGTGAGATGTATTTAGTAAGGCAAGCTGAGCAGTTAATTAGAGGATTAGTAGGCTAAAAAAATGTCAAAGTATCCCTAACCTCTTCCGTTACAGTTATGGTCTTACTGAAATAAATCTAAGTGCCACATCTTCCTGTGAGGCTCTGAGTGTAGCTTTGATTAGGAGGGCCTGTCACTTACATATGAGGCTTGTTGAGTAAAATAGGAGTTGTATGAGCACAGGTAAAATTCACAGGAAAAGGGGGTGTGTGTGTGTGTAGTGACAGCAAAGCCATTGAGCTGAACTAGAGTCATTCCTGTAGTGCTTGAGCAATACCCTCTACTAAGATAGTAGGGGGAAAAAACCCTGGAAAGCAGCTGTTCCTGTGCAAAGAAGACTGTAGAAAATACAACTAAGGGGAAACCCATCAACAGTATGCTTCCTATTTTAAACCTGGCAAGTGTTCTGTTTGTGAATTATAATTAATTGTGCTCTCATCTGTATATATTTAGAGGGGAAGGCCAGCTAAAAATTGTACTATGACAAAATGAGACAGGGCTCATTTATATTTGGTGCATTTTTCCTTGGCTATTAGGTTGATGTGCTTGATTTAGAGCTGGTAGTGTTTCATCACTGGCAGCTTCTGACGATTCAGTTTTGCTGTGTAGAGACTGTACCCAAAGAACCTACTTCAAATGCATCTAAAGGATCACTTGTGCAGTTCAACTAAAGTTGAACAGTTTGATAGATTGTCTAATACCTTCACTTACTGTAATTTAGAAGGAACTTTGATTTTTTTTTTTTTGTATCCTGGTTGTCCTTCAAGGAGGCAGCAACTATAGATGCCTGCCCTTCTGCCCACTGTGGGCTTATCTTCCTTCTGGTTTAAAAGCAGAATCATTCTGAAAGAGAAGTAAAACAATATATTTAGAACTTACCAAGTGCTGCTGTTAGTTGTTCCTGCAGGTAAACCATGTCACCAACTGCTTCCTATTTACTCACTTTTAACTAAGGCTGCTTGATGCTGTGTATAGGTAGCAGTGGGAGATCTATGGGGTAGAGCTGATGCTTACCTGAAGTAGAGTGATTGTCATTCAACTGCATACAGTATACAGAGATGGCCTTAACAAATACACTGTTTTTTCTGGTTTCTTATCTTATCCCTTCCATGGTTGCTGCCCCAGTTGCTATTATTTATATCTATATATTTGCTACCTATTTTTGAAAAAGGTCAGTTTTAAAATATTTTATAGACACACACACACATACCTGGATACATTTGTAAAGTGACGTTTTGTAGCTCCTCTTTGGTTATCTTTGAGATATATGGTCAGAATGGTTTTTAATTATTTTTATAGCCAAACCTTAATTTTTGAAGAAGAGAAATATCAACACTCTCATGTTAATTTGTTTTTTGGACCTTTTTTTTTGATGGCTGTCATAGCTGTCTCCTGATGCAGATCCCACAAAGAAGGGCTGATAATAAAACAAGAGTCCTGCTTTGGCTATGCTTCCTAAGGTCAAGCCACTGTTGACTCTGATTCAGTTTGAACTATTGTTTGTCCTCTTGCAGACAGCACTTTGATGGATGGTTTGATCCAACTGAACTGCTCCTCTATATTTACTGGTGGTGAAGGAAGAAGAAAGTGTGAAGGGCAAAATGTGCTGTGCACAAATTCTTAATTCTGTTGAGCCTGGTAAATCTAGAGTAGTGTGCTACAAAGGTTTGCCAGTTGGGTCTTGAAGCAGGATGTGGGTCTGTTTTGAGAGGAATGATTTGTTGGTGCTACATTCCAGCCTACGAGCTAAATTCTGTCTGTCAGATCTCTTGTGCCTACAAAAGTAGAGATGTATTCATGGGTTCTTGTGGAAAGGAGGGGGGAAACTGCTTTTTCTTCAAACCAGAGAGATTGGGATACAGTTACAGTCACAAAGCAGTCTGTAGGACCACTGGGATGATGTAAGCAGTTGAGTTAGAATATTATTAACATAAGAAGTGTTAAAAACTGTTGGCCAGGGACAGATGTATGAAGGAAAAAAGTTGATATGAGTACATTCCTCCCTCTCCATCCTGACGGAGCACCTAAACATTGACCTAGCTAAGTAATGGTCTTAAATGTTGAGCTCCAATTATTCTTAATATGGTTACTGTATTGCTCATAGATTTCAAAGGTTTACAGTTAGCTGTATCAGCCATTTATGATCATTGCCTATCAGCAGAATGATTTGATTGAGCTGTATTTTGAGTACTTTAAAAATGTGCTTCTAGCAGTTTGTCTTGGAAGTGGTTATTCAGTAATGCACTTTGGCAGCATGCCCGTCTGAAATCTGTCGTGTGTGTGACTGCACAAGGTTAAGCGAGTTGCATGGTGAGAAGTGCTTGCAGAGATGACAGTGGAAACTTGCCTTTGGATTTAATACTCCACACGTCATATTTGTGCTAGTCCTTGAGACTGTGGCGACCACATACTGCTGGAGGTTGTCAGTTCTTCCAAGATCAGTGCTTTCTATAAAAATCCAGGCAATTTACGATTGACTCTTTTTTCAATATTAGTTTTAATAAACATGTAGCATTAATATGGTAGAAGCCAAAAGTGTACTCTGCTAAATGGTGACAGACATTTGAGAATAAATAAGTAGCGTTAACAATTTCTGGTGCTTGTTTTTGTGCAAGTGGGAATTATTCTTTTCTCACACACTGAGAAAAGGCTTTTGAAAACCAGAGGTGGCAAGAGTAAGCCTATTGGGAGTCTGATGGAGCACTGAGTATTTGAAAGTCTTGTCTGATCTATAGCAGTTGAAAAGGGATTTCATTTTCATGCTTAGGAGAGATAGAAGGCTGAGAAGACAGATTCTAGTGTGTGCAGGCACCTCTAACTGTATATGAAGGTTTTACTGGAGGTTGTTTTTGCAGTTTGAGTTTCCAGAAATCTGATGTTAGAAAAAAGTACACTTAGTTTAGCGTAAGTCAGTGTATTAAGATACAATGTGCTAGCTTTTTCTTGTTGTTTTTTTTTCCTTTGAAGTGCTCTGGATTTGTTCTGTTTTTATAAATTACCTTCTTGTTTAAAAAAAAAAGTGCAAACCAAAGGTGAAAGCTTAATCTCTCCCTAGGGCACCTTGGTTGCTGCTTATATTGGTTTCTTCCCCTTCTCAATTGTTCTGTCTTTTGGCTGAAAATGAAAGCTACATACATTCTAAATTAGTCTAGAATTTTACTTTGGCTTGTATACATCAGGTGAGTTTGGGCATCTGTGGGATTGTCATGCATCAAGTTTCACATGCAGTGAGTGGTAAACTGTCCAGGAATACTTGCTTTAAACTGTTCTCTGCCTAAAAAGGGAAGTTGACAAGTTATCCATAATCCTGATGTTCTTTGTTTATGTAAAAAGTTCAGAAAGTAGAAGTTTTCCTCCCTTTAGTGCCTTCAACTGACATGACAGGTCATTTATAATTACTGGAAATCTATGCCTGCAGACTTTATTTTTAACCAGGAAAAGGTTGTAGTTTGGAATTACTTTATAATGTATTTGAATATTTTTGATTTTTTACCTGACTTAAGGCAAAAGTTTCTCATACTGGAATTTGCTCTTGGCATCACAGAACAGATATGTTAAAATGATGCTTTGTGTTTTACTGAACAAAGGCTGTAAATGATATGCTTCCTTCATGTATGATATTTGTGGTTGTTAATGGTTTATTCTTGGAAGAGTCTTTGCATATGTTGAGTACTTTGAGATAATGATAGAACAGTTTGCAAGGGCACGCATGCCTTCCTGTAATCTAATCTTAAAAAACATGCTACTTTCACATGGTGTGGTTTTTGAAGGCTGCTGCTGTATGTATGAATTTGGCTAAGAATCTCTTTTACTAAAGCAAAGGGTGATAAAGATTAATAATGTGATATAGGGCCCACAGCAAATCCAGTTTCAAGGTGTTGTTGGGAGATAAAAATATTTCCTTGTGTGTATATTTTTCACAGTGTGTACGTAGTTTTCTACTGGTATGTTGTTTGTATCATGTGGAGAAAAACATTCTTCCTTTGTTGCTCAAGAACTGTGTGTTTGGCAAGATTCCAAGTGTCCTAAAAGGTGTTTTTAGGGGGATAGGTGTGTTTAGATACAGGATTTTTCAGCAGTCTGTGGCTGTAACCATGAAGCTAATTATGGAACAGGTTTTGATAGCAGTTTTCCTGTTACTAGTTTTCTTTTGTTTGCTTGTTTTCTCTTCTACTCACTACTTCAGGTAATTTAGAGGATTTGTAATTCTTCCATCTGCTTCCATCTCTACTTAAGTTTTATGGTAACATGCATGTACTGTGTGTATCTGTTTCTGTGAACAGTAGTGTACTACAGTATGCTTGATTTTGGTGTGTAGGAGACAGGAATATTCTATTTCCCCCCATACTCCTCCCCGATCTTATTACCATGACCCTCAAAAAAAATTCTACCACTTACTTATTAACGGGTTCTCGGAAGGTTTTCACAGTCTTGCCCAACAGACATCGCCTCAAATTTTTAAATTGTAGCTCTGTGGAGTGTACAGGGTTTTGATTTTTCGAACCCATATGCAAAACTACTGTTACTACAGTGCAGTAGTAGGCACAGTACTGTGCAATGCCTTTCTTGAAAACCCTATTTTCAGAAACACAGCTCAGAATTTTACTTGTATGTAGTTTTCAGAGGTTTATTCTGCCATGTGCTATTCTTATTTTCTCTTGTGTTTTCACTCATTTATATAATGCCAGCTGCTTTTGGGTTTTTTGTGTTGTAGCTCCATCTACCCTTTTGTTAAACTTCATCAGATTTTTTTCCCCAGCATGTGGTGTTCATCTTCTTCATATTCTTTAATCTTCTTTTCTCAATAGTTAAATACTTAGATTTTTTTGTGTATATGCACACAACATACTATAATAAAGATATTTTTTGTTGAGATCAAGGAGTTGTGTGTTTAATTTTTTTTGAGTGGGAGTTGATACAGTACATTTTAGCTTGTACCTGTTACACACAGATATGTTGTTTTTCATCCTTGCCACTTTTCCTGTGAGATGACAAAGTTGTTCTATATATAAAGTAATTGCATAATTCTAAGACCAAAGTTTAATGTGAACACTGTTAGGGTTCCTGGTTCTTGTAACACTCTTGAATTAGGTTTCTGTTTTACCCTTATGAAACCATTATCACAGATCCTCCATGGATCAATGTAAATGCTGCTAGAAGCAGTGATCGAACAGATAAAACTTGTGGTGGATTTCGCTGTCATACAGCCACAAGAGAAGCCACTTTGGTGAGCTGATCTAATGTAAAACTAATCAAAACAATCAAAAAGCTAACCCTCCATCCCCTCAAACAGCAAAGAAACCACACCTTTTCTTAAGCACTTTTTATCTGATTTCATGATGGTTAGGGTGGCCTAAAGGAAAAAAGTACGTGCCCAAGGGAGCAGAAAAATCACTGACAGTAATCTTTAGCAATTAGCCTTGCCCTTAGATTTGGATGTAAAATGTTAACCGTAGGCAGTTGTTCTTTTGGAGAAATAGCTCTGTCAGGAGGCTGTAATTGTGAGCTGTGAAAAGTGGACTTTAAGAAATGCAAACTCGTGGAGAAAAGCAACTTTAGTGTTGTTTTGATGTCAAATCTGAGATTTCTACTACTCAGTTCATTTTTGTCAAGACTGAGCAAAAGGCAGTTTTAAGGTCTGTTTTAGTGAAGTGCTAACTATGATTAGAGGATGTGTTCAGGGGTAAACCTGTATCTATTTCAAATATTGTGTGTTATGAGTAGTGTGGTTTCAGTAGGAATGGAAGATGAAGAGGTCTGATGGAAACTGCTGCTTTTTAACTTTGTAGGTAAAAAGAAAAAGTGAATTAGGTTAACATGCTGGCTATTGAAACCTGAATGAAGCAGTTATTTTGATACCTTCAGAGCTGTTGGTCTAGGAAACACATTAGGTTGGATAACCTAACCTTCTTACTATCCCTTTGTTAAAAAAAGCTTCTTATTTGTACTGGAAAATCTCACACAGGAATTGCTCCCTACAGAGAAGAGCTTGAGATCTCTCAATATTAACTTCTGTATCTTTTTATAAATTTATGAGTTGTTTTATTGAAGTAGATTGATAGCTGTTGAATAAAAAACTAAAAGAATACTGCAGTTTTGAAATGTGCGTCCTTTCTGTTGATAAGATGAAATCAAGAGCATTGGAGGAGGAAATTTTATGGTATGATCTTATCTTTTGATTTACTCTGTATTGAAGGAAAAGACAGTAATGCTTTCTTGAAAAATTGGATGGGTAGGTTTTCAGTGATGACATACTATTTCAGAACATATCTAGGAAATTAGGAAAAAAATAGTTCTGTTTAGTTTTAACTTGTGTCTTGTTTCTTCAGGGTCATGATGAAGAAGCTGTTGTGGATATGGGCAAAATCAGCTCCACTATCAATACAAATTTTGAGAAAGAAGAACTAGAGAGTAAGTTTGTGGATTTCTGTTTGCTTAACATGCATTTTTTGCCTAGGGATAAAAAGTGACTTTTCCTTGCTAAAAATATCCACTGTTCTAATCTGTCACATACAAAAAAAAAAATTGTTGAAGCTTTCCAAGGAAAGCTTGCTTCTTAGACTTAGGAATATTTTTTTTCAAATTATTCCTGTTGTTAAGTAATTTTCCAGCATAAATGATGTCATGTTCTGCAGAATTAAAAGTCGGGAAACAGGGGTCATGAGGGAGATGTTTGTTTTCTTTTCTGAAAGTTGAGTATCCTTGTGATTGTGGTCATGCACTTCAAATACTGAGTCTGAACAGACATGTAACTGTCCTTCTGCTTCCATAGTAAACTGTGTGTTCCACAATCTGCTATCAGTAAAGCATTATGGTAGTCTTCATTATTTGACTCAGGATTCCACATTTAGCAATAAAAATAGCAATGATTTAGCTTCATATAGCAGAATGTAAAATTAGTTATTTCATCAAAGACATGACATTTTTTCTTACTTGAAAACAAATTGATTAGAGATGAAGATTCATGGATGCTATTAATGACCGAGCAAAAGACTAGGGAGATACAATGTTAAAATCTTCATTATTTGCCTTTCACATAGAATGCTCTGCAGCTTAACTAACATTTGCAGAATGCTAGAAGGTAGTAGATTCACTGAGTTGTACTAACTTAGTGCTTCAGCACACTGGAAAACCATAATAGCAGCAGTTTCTGCCTAAGAAGAGTTGATTTAGGTTGCTGCCACGTTTTTCTCATGCTGTAGTATAGCAGGAGAGTCACAGTTAAAAGTGATTGAAGTTGTTTGCTGCTATTGCAGTCATACTCTTGCCCGGTTCCCTTCATTCTATTACTGTTTTCTGTCTTGTGCTAACACTTCTGTTGGCCTGACCGAACCAGAAACCCAGCTAAGTATGTTAAGCCATTGGAAAATTTAACAGTCTGACAAAGGAAGATGGTCAAGATCTCAGCTGTTGAGCACCTGAAATGTGACACAGATGCATATGTGCCAGAGCTGAGTGGAGGAAGGAAGTGTAGATGTGAGGCTGAGAGATGCAGCAGTGGAGGTTGTGACAATGCTGTTTTAGATGGGGTTCTGCTGTAGGGAAACCTCTGGCTTGGCTGTTTCTGCAGTTGAGTCTTCAGTGCAGATTTAAGCTGTGTCCTCCTTAATTTCTTTCTCTTGCTTTTCTCAAGAGATGACCCAGAAAGAGAATGTGTATGTGTTACAGGGAGGCAGGGGTTAAGGGGAAGCAAGCATCCAGCTGGAGTAGTGTTTGAAGCAGCAGCCTCAGCAGCTGTAATACCTCGGCCACAAGAATGACATGGGAATGTGCAGCCAGATCACTTCCCCAGTCTCTTTCAGAGCACATTCTTGTAGGAGTGCTTCAGCTCCTATACCAATGCAGTTAATCAAGACACTGGGTGGGAAGGCAGGGGGCACAGGCCGCTTGAGGCAATTTAAGCACTTGGATGACTGCTATGGAAAATATCCCTGTCTTACCCACAGCCAAAGAGTAAATTAAGGTGAAATGTAGACTGCTGTCCAATGAATAATTGCAGCAATGTAAGCGCAGTCCTCAACTTGCTCTTAGCCATGCAGCCTTATCTTTTCTTTCACTCACTCTTTTTGGAGTGGCCCAATGTTTGTCTCTCAGTGCAAGAAGGAGCTGGCTATACAGAGGTTTAACAACTAATAAGAAGTATCTGACAAGAAAAATGTTTTCCAGTAGGATTATCGCATACATATGTAGGCACACGTTTTCTCACATAAATAGGAATTATTCTTTGTGTTCACATATTTCTCTTGTATCTTGTATATTTGTAAGTAGTACATTTTCTGTTGGTAGAATGGGACAAGGGAGGGGCAGCATATAGTTTGATTTTTATCCAAGTACAAACTGTTATAAAGTAAGAACAAAATGTTTTTTCTTTCCTTTATGGAAGAGAAAAAGATATGTAAGTGTGATTGTTGAACTCATATAGTTACCTTCTCAGAGATTTGTTCAAATTCAGGGTGTTTTAGAGGATAAATTTATGTGAACTTACAGCTCTGATTAAGAGTTCATTATTTATAAGCTATTATGATGAAAGCAGGTATGTGGGATTTTTAGGTTTTTTCATTCTGATATTAAAATCCTACAAGGGGAGAAATGGAATTGTTGGCTGCAAGCAGTAAAACAATTCCAATTAGTATTATTTTTAATTTCTGACATGAACTTTTTCTTGTAAGCTTGGGAAGCCCTGTACCTAAAGCATTGGTCATTGGAAGTGTTTTAAGACTTTAAACTATTTCAGTCTAGTCTTTCAATATGTGTTTCTGGTGACTTGGAAAGGAGTTATAGAAATTTTGAACATTTACAGAAGTGTGCATTGATATATTTTCAAGGAAAGTCAGCAAGCAGTGAGTTGAGTTCAGCTCTGGTGTGAAGCATCACACCTTTCAGAGCCCATATAGAGAGGTGATACTTAACGTCTTTAAAAACAAGTGCAAGCTAATGTTGATAGGTTTGATACAGTCAAAGGCATAATTTTGCTATTAATACTAAAGGGAAGGTTTCTTGGTGTTGTCAGTATTGGATACTTGTATTTTCTGGAAATTTTGTGATGAATTAATGGAAAGAGAAACAAATGCTAAAAGGGAAAATAGATCTTGGACTTGGAGCTTCTCAAGCTCTGCATTCTATTTATGGTGACCGGCAGAGTGTGGTACCTGTCTGGAGTGACAGTGTTTAGGTTAGAAAGGTTAGGCACAGGCTGCTTGTTTCGTAACACACTTGCCATAAAAGAGGAATGGTTAGAGATGGTAAACTGCAATTGCGGGCAGACTGTGCGTGTACTAAATAAAGGTACTGCAATTTACTGAAGCTGGAAGGCCTTATTTTGAATTAACAAATGTCAGTTTACAGAAGAGCTAGAAAGGGGAATAACATCTTAACCTTTTTAAGAGCACCTAATGTTCTTAACTTGATGGCAGGCTCTTTGAATTACAGTGAATGAGAGCAATAACAAAGTAAGCCAGGAGTTGAAAGTAAGGGCAGAATATTAATGGCAGAGGTATTTAATGTGTTCCTGTAAGAGATATTTTCTTTTAAATGACATTTAAGGAAAACTTTCTTTAACTTGGGTTAAGATGTCTGGCTTGATACTGCCAGGATGTATGTTTGAAAATGTGTAGCTACTTTTCAACCTTGATTTGAGGATACAATTACTAGATACAGTTTAAGGGAAAAGGGATACATTCTGTTACTCCTAGCAGGCATAGCAAGGATAAGGAGTTTACATGTAGCAGAGGTTTCGTTCCAGAACCAATCTTTGGTCAGGAGTGTGTGTCTTGGTAGGCTAGTTTTCCGTGGCATAAATCCAAGCACTAGCTTTCAAGACTTAAGATGGTTTAATAGCTATCTACTCGCACATTATCCTGTGGCAGGTGTAAGTAATGTTTACATTTTAAGTGAACTTGTTATCTCTTATACCTTGATGAATCTTAATTTTTATTTAAGAACTGTGGTTTTCATTAATTTTAGTTGACAATGACAGGTAATCAAATAATACTGTATTTTTTCTCCCCTTCGGTGAATATTATGTATCTAATGCTGTACAAGTGTTTTGCAATTTGAAGCTTTTTGAAAGTCTTTGTCGTAAACTGTCCTAATGTGTTTTTTTTTCCCAAACCTCTTTTATTTAAGAGAACGATATGTAATGTTTTTGTTCCAGCTGCATTAGAAATTTTCTAAAAAGACAATTTACTGTGAACTTTATTAGTGTTATAATCTGAAGCACACATAAAATTATTATTGAAGTAATAGGGTCATAAAACTGAAGTTCTACCAAACAGTACGAACCAAAACTTAAAACTTGTGGTAAACTTGATAGTCCCAGATCACTCAAAGAAAAAATTCTGACATGAGGCAGAAGAGACTGCTTGATTCTGTAGTCCATTACTTCTTGATGACTTTTCATAACCTTTGCCTTTTTTAAATTCACTTAAAAATCAGTTGTTCCAAAAATTGATTAAACTTCTGCCTTGTTGAATATTAGACATATTTCTGAATGGATGATTTCTCTATTTGCAGTTCACTGAAAGCGAGTGTTTCGTAGCAGTTGGAGTTTTTAAAGTTTGAGATTTACCTTTTTTAATTTGCAAGATAAGAAATAAAACAAGGAGAGAGTTTGAGTTTTTCTCAGGAATAGGTAACTTTTGTATAAAGCAAAATTCCTTCTGTAATGTTTTTCATCTCTTAAAACATCAATAGATGCATTTGGCAAACCAATCCATTGAAGCACTTGTACAAGAGAGGGGTGTGATCAAATTTGTAGTGACAATGTATTTGTGACCCATTGATGAAGCCAGAAAATTTTCATTTCAAAAGTTTCTTACAAAATACTTTACAAGAACAGTGTTACGAATGTGGAAGCCTTGTGTCTTTACCAGGGGGATAGGAAGTGATGATCTTTAAGATCTGTTGCAACCCAAACCGTTCTGTGGTTTTAGTTGTGTTTAGTGGGCAAAGGGCTGGTCTTGAATGTTGATGGAACTTCCGCTTGAATTGCTTGTTTCTGGATTTTCTCTCCTGCAACAGAAACAACTCTTTGAAACGATCTTGTATGTATATCCTTTTTCCTGAGCTCTGCTGCAGAGACAGACTGGACCAGGGATCCTGAGCTCAGATAAAGCATGGAGCCCAGCTCTGGTCTGGCTGTGCAGTGCAGAGACGGCTTGTCCTACCTCCCATGGGTGCCAAGGGCTGGCTCCTTTCCCAGGCAAGGAAGATCAGTGCTGGCAGTGAGCCACAGGTGGAAATCTGTGCTAGAATCCCTCTGTGGCACTGCCACCCGGCACTAAGCTTTTCCTATTACTGTTCCTACCTGCATGTCTAATGTCTGATATTACTGCTCCTACCTGCCTGCCAAGAAGGCTGATAATGCCTTCTTGAATATTGTTGATTTTGCATTTTGCTCTGTGACTGCCCCTATGAACTCATTTGGTTTTAAGTCAGAAAAGAATTACTCCAGTGTGTAATGAGAAATCTGGCATTTACTGATTTTGTCAGCATAATATGCCAATCTTTGTCATGTAGTGAGAAAAAGACTCTTTGTGAACTGCTTTACCCTATGCTATGCTAACTATGATTTGGGATTGTGCTTCTCAGTTCTGTCAGTTCAAATATAGAGTGTATTCTCAGATAAACCTAATTGCTAGGTGCAGCAGAAGATTTCAGAGTGCAGCCCAGGATGTGTAATGGATTCTAGAATACACTGTACTGTGAAGAACCTTTGGATTCCAGTCATGGCATGCCACTATCCCTTGAAAGAATTTTCTTTGCTTCTTTCTACAGGTTCAGTTAGAAAATTTTATCTCAAATGTTTAATTCTGAGTGCAAGAGATAGCTTTTGTTAAATCATTCCTTTAACAAGAAGAATCCTTTGTATTTGTGAACTTCTTACTAGTCAATTTATGCATAGAAGACCAAGATTATATGAAATTATTTTATATTCACTTTTGATACATTAATTCCATGGAAAATAAATTGACACTTTCTTGGGAATGTGCATGAGAAGTTTATAAACTTGCTGTTTGTTCTGAAATACTTAGCTTCTTTCTTATGCCATGAACTTCACTATCAATACTATTTTGTGCACTTAATTGCATCCATCAAAAATGAGGCATTAATTTTAATTAGAAAATTAGCACAGCAGAAGTATTTTTGTGAATTAGTGACTTGAATGATTTTTCATTATAAATAAGGGGGTGTAGTGTGTGTAGAGGCATTGTTCTTGTTCCTTAAGTTTTACCAGAGCCAAGACTATTTGGAGAAGTTCTATGAGCTGTGAAATTTTTGAAGGCAAGAAAAGACACTTTTGTTCTCACTCTTACTTCTTTCCCATTTGTGTGCTTCTACCTTCAGAGCAGTCTTGTGACCGAAAAGGTCACAAGAAGTTGTGCTCATAATTGCGTTGAGCTTATTTTTGTGCACACAAGTACTCACTGTGATATAAAGGAAATTAATACCAAGGAGTGAGATGCTGTGTTCCAGATCTTTCCTACTAGGGTAATGCATTTTGAGATGTGAGTTAAGACATCAAACAGCTGGATTTCTTCCCCGTTTTATGATCTTAAGGAATGGATTAGGATCTCTCCTGCAGATACTCCAGTTTTCCCTTACTGGAACACTCCATGCTAGGATGAGATAGATTATGACATTATTTGATTAAAAAAGGCTTCTATATAAAATAAATTATTCATCTTCAGATTATTATTTGAAGATTTTCAGAAAGAATAGTAATTTTTATCACTAAGTTTTAGTATTCAGCAGACTTGAGAGCTTATTGAGAAGATACACTGATGTATTGTGAAAGGGTGAGGGGGATCACAGATAAGATGCTATATTGGAAGTGATAGTGGATATTAGGATTTTTTTTTTTCAGGTAGTGTGTTGCTGCAGGTTGGTATAGGTTTCATAGACAGGCTATAGAAGATACATCCTTAAAAATACTAAAAGGATGGCTGTCATCCTAACTATACAATTGAAGACCATAGCTTCAACTTTGAAATTTGCTGTACTTTGAGCAAGGTTGGATGAAGTAGCTCACCTCCACATCCATCATTAATACATGATTGCTCTTAATTGAGATTTCTAAGTAACAGGATTCGAGAATCCATATAGATGTAAACTTTTTATTCTTTACTTGTCCTTAAGATGAAGAACAATGTCCTTCTTTCTGTGAAGCTTAAAAGGCATCTAGCCAAAGAAAAGAGAAGGTTCTGTGTGGAATTGAATTTAAAGCTTAATGACACCAGGGCATTTTTTTGTTGATCTCTCTGACTTCAGAAGTCTTCTATTACCATTTTCATGGGAGCTCTGGGGAGAAATCCAGAAACATAGAGCATTTTCTTTCCTGTAAATAGAATAGGAGTTTACCCAAACTGACTTTTGAAGTGAGACCAACCATGTGATTGGAGATCAGCCATGTGCTGGAGGCACGTTTCAAGTTCCTAACATTTAAGTTTGTTTCATATCGATAAAGGCCTTAAGCGGTAAATACTCTCAGTGGATTTGAACAGCTAAGCTTGGATAAAGTCATGTTGGATTAAAATGAGCAATCATCTCTTGAGCTTTGTATTACTAAATTTAGTATTGGGCAGTCTACTAATTCTATTGATTATTGGTTTATAGTAATTCTTTAAGAAGCTTTGTTTGAAAGTGGTACATAATGTACCTTTTGAACTTTTAAACACAATATTCAAGAAAAGGTTGTGTCCCCTTTAAAAATAACACCTAGTGCTAGAAGCTTGAATCCCAGCCTTTTTAGAGTTAAATTTCTTTCCATTGCTTTCATAGATGATATATTAATTTTATATTAATTGCCTTTTTGAAGGTCTGTTTTTTTATTTTGTTTGGGTTTGGTTTTTTGGCCAGGCTGAAGGATATCATAAATTGTTTCACCCAATTCATTGGGAATGAAAGAAAAGAAACCCCATATTTTTGCTTCAATTTGCTTTTCGTCATAAATTTATAAGTAAGTCTTTATCTGTCCATCTACAAACATTATTACTCTTATCTGAATAATGAAGCTTAAGGAAACAGACCTACTCAGTGAAGCTAACTTACTTTTAGAAGGTTTCTCAACTCTTTGCTTTGTTGAGTTAGAATCAAAGTTAAGCTTGTCCAACTCCTATTTAGTTTTGTCCCACCTTTGGAGTTGAATATGCCTGTAACATGTTTTTGGGTAATCATGGCAGTATACTCAACAGCAGTAGTTTGAGATTTTCTAGACAGTAGTTGAAATGTCTTTATGACTGTTTGTTGTACCAGAATGAAGGTCCCTTTTCCTAAGGGGTGATGAGGTGCGCTCATAAGCTTCTGTTGGCTGTAGGTAAATTTTTCTTGGTGTTATTGTACTCCCACTGCTTGCTCTGAAAAATATTTCAGAGGCTCTTTGTCCACATCAGATTTTTTGTTAAAGTTATTCTGATAGAATTGCATTGGATTTACTTAATAAATGCTGAAAATCATTTGCTCATTGACATTTCATGTTAGTCCCAAAATACCATTGCAGATGTCTGAACACTTTGCATATACAGAAGTGGTTTGGGGAAGGTATTCTTGGTTTACATCTGCCTGCAAGACCATGTCTACGTGAGGAAATAGTATCACAGTAGTCACTTCTGTGTCACAGCAGTGTGGGCTGAAGGGCAGGACAATAACCCATGGCTAGACTGTCTCTGTGAGACGGTCATTTGTTCAGGTAGCAAGAATGTGTTTCCTTTAAATCTTCCTTTTGGAGTTGAGCAGCAATATCAAATGTTGCAGGTTGTGCACTGACTGACTGGGTTATTTACTTGGCAGTGCCTGCTTGATGTGCTTGAGGCAGCAATGATGCACCTGGACATGATTCTGGGGTTCTGTGATAGTAAAAGTAGTTTGCTATGGACACAGATTGTTTTAAAACCACCTTCTGTGTTGCTTACTTGAGCTCAGTTTTCCATAGCTTTTACCTGTGCCTTTGCAGCATATCTGCTCTCCTCCAAACTTTTTTACTGGAAAAAAAATTCTGTCTCTGCAATTAGGTAGAAGGAGAGAGACTCCTCGTTTGCTTGTTCCACCTCTCCTCCATGCAGCAGTGTAGTCTTTGACTATGGAAATGGTCAAGTTATTACTAATGCCAGTTTTTGCAATAGCAAGGTGTATTGTTTAAGATGGAGATCCTTGGAAAATCTGAAGGGTTTTTGTCTCAAATTAGTGGAAGCAGCAAGAGACCAAAATGTGGAAGTCCTTATTTCTCAGGGAGTAAAATCCTGAACAATTTCACATTCTTGCAACGTTGTGGTTTGTTTTGTTTGTTTGTTTGTTTTGTAGTGCAGTGATCAAAACACATGGTTAAAACAGTCTTATTAACAATACTAAAGCAAGCAGTTATATAAAATGCTCAATTACTAGAAGTATGCTGGAGTTTCTGTTCTAGGAAGAAATAGTTCCTGCAAAGAATCCAACACTTCGGCAACAAATAGAACTGTTCAAGTGTATATATAAACTGTAGTTTGATACTTGCGAATTGAATATATAAAATAAAACAGAAACCCTAACAGGCATGGTAACACCATTTGCAGTGAGTGGTGGCTCACTCAGTTGGAGCTTTGAGTGGGATGGATGTGGTGAGTAATGCAGTTATTTTTGAACATTGTACTGCTTTCCCTGTGCATAAGATTATTGTATCATGATGGCGTCAGCGACATGACCATTGTTAATGATGCCCCCTGATCATATATTATATACCAAGTGCAGTGATTTATAGGTGCCACATTGGCATTAATTTCTCTGGGAATTGCATTGTGCGTAGGAGTCATGGAGGTCAGAGGTTAGGCTGCTGGGCAGGGGCTGGCTATTGTTGTTGGAAGAAACTCACAAAAGACAAGCCTCTATAAATAGGAATGATGAGTGCTTTGAGAAATTAATCTCTTTTCCACTCTTACATGGAAACAAATAGCTTTTAATATGCTTAATTTCAGATTTGGTCACAGTGCCAGTCAGTCAACTCTTAATTAAACTGGTGTTGGAAGTGTGTCAAGAATTGGGTCTTGTTATGTGAAAAGGAATCTTTGACCAAATTAATGAAGTGTTGAACTTACTTGTGTTAATAATGATTTTTGCTTGTATTTTTAGTGGATGTAGCACTATTAAAATATACAACTTCTATAAAGAAGTATCTTTTTGGGCTTAGGGATTCTTTTTTATTTTTTTTGCGAATAAGCTCGACATCTTATGACTTCTTGTTTTTTTTAAACTCTGTAATCACCAGAAGTTTTTTTATCTCTTTAATCTAGTTGATGTGTGCTAGACACACGTACGTGTGTGTATGTGTAGTCACAGTTTCTAGGGCTTGCCTGCATATTGTAAATTGGCTGAATTTGCCTAAGAGCTGGAGGACCACTTCCTTTTCCTTTGGTTAATGTCAGGCTTCTGTAATAACTCTTCAGCACTGTGAAACAGAGTATTTAGTGTTACAGTTAACTTGTCTCTTCCTGTGATTGTTTGTTTAAATAGGAATTGAAAAGCCTATTGTATATGCTATCTCCAATACAGGAGATATGGTAGTAATATGTTCATAAGTCAGTTGATTGAGATTTTTTGCTCAGATGTTGATGCTGGTATCATCTTGATGTGAAAGGTCAAAGGAAAAGCAAGATGTTGAAGGTACATGTCTGAAAGAGCAGTATGTGTTAATTTGAAGATGTGGTCCTAAATTTTTTAAAACATTCTAGAATAAGAAAAAATCCCACCCCACCATCTCTGGAAGTTATTTGAAGTGTTGGACATACATTTCAACACAGAACTACCTTTTGGACTTCCTTTTATGTTCTTGATACTAAATTAATTGTGCAATTGAATCAGTTTCACCTTGATGTGTTAATTGCCACTTGAAAAAATATTGGCAACTCTTTCAAGGACAGAAAACTACTTGCACTCTCTAAATGGAGGGTAATTTCTTGATGAAGTTAATAAGCTGAACCAGGAGATTATTTTGCCATTCTTACTACTGTCCTGATATGAATTCCTGCAAAAAAAGAGAACTATCATGTAATTACTCTGCCTTGGACTTGTGTTTATCAAGTATCTTCTTTCAGTGTTACAGTTCAAGCTTGTATTCTGAATTATTTGTTTCACAACTGAATTCTTAAACTGTAATATGACAAAATTTATCAGAGAAATGAGTCTAGCACTAGTTCCTTGACATCCTGGAAGGACAGAAAGGAAGTGGTTCACTAAAGGTAATTTTGTCAAGTGCTTTTGTATTTCTATTTATAAATCCCTTGTCTTTAGATACTAAGTTTGGGCAGTAGGTAATTTTTTGTTTACTTGTGTCCTTTTAAACTTTCTTGAAAAGGCCACAGAGCTGTGTATATTGGAGTTCATGTCCCACTTGGAAAGTCAGGCCGTCGACGGCATAGACATCGTGGGCACAGGCACCACAGAAGAAAAAAAGAAAAAGAATCTGATAGAGAGGATGGCAGAGAATCTCCATCATATGGTAAGAAATTTGTTGTGCATGTTCTACATGTCTCCTGAAAATAAAGTTGTAGAAGCTACTCTCTGCTTAAATGTTGTTTGTTTTGTGCTATTTCTTTTATTCTCGCTGTAATTAATGTTTTTTTGTGTACAATCAGACAAGGATTTTGTGGTTGTGTTTTATCTAAATCAGAAGCTTTTGGACTTGGTACAGCTGTCTGCATGAATGTTCAGCAGCCTGCACTGAATAGGTCAGACTAGAGCTTTGTAATGCTCTCCTGTAGCATGAAAATCTGTGTTATTTAAATTAGACACCTTTTTTCAGATTGTGTAGTTGTGTATGCTTCTTCCTCTGATTTTTGAAACTAAGCATGTGGCTGTGAAAAGCAGCATTTGCCATGGTAATTTGATCAATGATCTTATTTTATTTAAATATTTACTTCAGCCTTCTTGCTGTCTTTTAGTAAAGGAATTATACTGCTTCATAAGTTTGTTGCCCCCCCACCCTGACCTGTTATCCTCAGGAGAAGACAATTTTGTCATATCATTCCCTGAAATGAAATTATTTGGCAGTATGCTTAGCAGGTTTTCTTCAAGACCCTGAGTCCACTTTTATTCCTAAACTGCAAATTATGGTGCAGTGTTTGAATTTAAGTATGGACACCATGCTGTTGACTACTACCTTTCAATGACTAGCAGCATGTTCTCCATGGGGCCAGTACCTGAAACAAAGTTTTCAATTGGAAACACTTTGACAATTCGCCTTTTACCATTCTACGGTTCTTGGTTTCAACCATCTTCAAGGCTTCCCATCCCAAATACAAATTGTTATAACTGATGTTATGTTTGTAGAATCTTGCTGTACAGTTTTTGAAGAAACAAGTGATACTGAGTTGATAAACATTCACTTCTCTGGTTGTTTCTGTATATTCCATGCACAGGGTTTGGCAGGATTTTGGGGTATGTGGGTTTTTTTGTGATGGAAACAATGTGCTCTAGACCTGAACTGATAATGAATGTTGTTTGCATTCAAGAGCACATTGCTATGGATGATGGTATATACTAGAACAAAAATGCTAAAGCAAAACTAAGTTTGAAATGAACTTTGTTAGTAATTCAGATCTTATGTTTAAATCTAAAAAGCCATCTTCCTTCTACAATAGAAGCCTACAATTGTGTATTCATATGTAACAGCTGTGAGAGTGATGTTTCAGTGAAGAAAGTTAAGAGTCGTAGAATTTGAGAAAATTTTAAAGAAATTTAAGGTTGAGATTTAACTGGTTTTTCTGGCCTTCCTTGAGATAACATTTGCAACTAATACATTAT
Organism: Sialia sialis; assembly: GCA_009812075.1. Classification (NCBI taxonomy): domain Eukaryota; kingdom Metazoa; phylum Chordata; class Aves; order Passeriformes; family Turdidae; genus Sialia; species Sialia sialis. The sequence goes on along the minus strand of VRYO01002734.1, from coordinate 40,105,321 downwards.
TGAACCCTTATAAAATGAAAATTCACTTGAGTTGAAACAAAATCTTTGTATAAGTATTAAAAATATCTCTAAAATCATGTGGCTTAATTGCTGCTTTTTTTAAAGTTTTGCTCATATTTATTGAAATCCAGTACGGTAATTTCACACTCATAAGCCGCACCTGGTTATAAGCCGCACTTCCGGGTAGCTGGAAAGACTGTGGAATCTGTACATAAATAAGCTGCACCGGGTGATAAGCTGCATTTTTTTTCTTTTGTGAGAATCTATGTGCAACAAAGTAACGAGTTCGTAACAGAATCGCAGGATCGCCGGATTTGTTGCCAAGTGCTCAATTTGCAAACAGTTTTCACAGACCCGTGAAGCCTTTAAACGCAGCCCCAGTCACCTTCCCCGTGCCGCGGGCCCCGGCACTCCCATGGCTCCATGTCTGCTTGGCCACACCCTCGCTGCCCACCCCGCTCAGTGGCGGCCCCACCGTCCCTTCACCCTGCTCACCGGCAGGCCCGCCACCCCTTCACCTCGCTCGCCCCGCTCGGCATCAGTCCTGCCACCCCTCCGCCCCGCTCGGCGATGGCTCCGCAAAGCCCATGCCCCACCCGCTGCCCGGCCGCGGCTCCGTGGCAGCTTGCTAGCCGGCCACGGCTCCACGGCAGCCTCCTCCCCGGCTGGCTGCGGCTCCACGGCAGCTCTCTGCCTGGCCGGCTCACACTTCCGGGTTGGCCCTTTGCCAGAATTTGTCCATAAATAAGCGCCACCTGGTGATTAGCCACACTTCCGGAATTGGCTCGATTCTTCAGTGAAATAGGTGCGGCTTATCAGTGTGAAACTACTGTACTTACTTGATCAAGAAGGATAGTTTAATTTTCTAGCAAGGTTTTGAGCCTGTTCCACTAGGCATTGTACTATGAGAAGTTAAAATATTTTCTGGCCACTTCCACTACATAGTTTTCTACTTGCCTATGCTGATTTCTATGTAGTGCTCCAACCATGCAATGAAAACATTTTATCCTACATAAATAGCAACAGACCACAGAAATATCTGCTGCTCTAACAGTGAGCACTTGGCTACTCGCTGATGTCTCTTGAACTATTGCTTGGGCAGCTAATCTGTAAGTAAAACTGTTTGTTTCATCTTTTTCTTCTTCAGCGTCTTGTGTCATGATGGTATTAATTATTTTCTCCTCAAAATGAAAACAAGATTTCCAGTATTTTGGTATATTAACTTCTACTTATTTTTTTTAACCAAATTTGCTATTGATGTTAATTTTGATTTTGGCAATCTATAGAAGAGCCAGAAATAGTTGATTGCTTTTCATAAAGATGGATTTCCAAATGTTTTTTTTTCAGAAGCAGTACAAAATTTTAAGAGAGCCTTTTTTTTTAAAGACATGTATATGGTTCTTTTCTTCCTTTACCTCTAAAAGAGAATGTTGTCCTGCATATTTCTAGCTGAGGACAGGAGATTTTACTGTTATGTAGCTTTTCTTGTTTCACAGAAGTATGAATGCTTCTAAATTATTCAGTTTCTCCTTTTTTTCAAGACACACCATCCCAACGAGTGCAGTTTATCTTGGGTACTGAAGATGATGATGAACACATTCCTCATGATCTCTTCACTGAAATGGATGAACTTTGCTTCAGGGATGGAGAAGAATATGAATGGAGAGAAACTGCTAGGTATGTTTGGAGTAGATTGTTTCAAGGTATATCTTACAGTAATTTTATTTCAAACAATTGCAAACCGGGTTTGGCTTAGAACCTCCACTATCTGTAGGAGTTTTTTACTCAATTCATGCTCAGCAAACCAAAATTTAGTTCTTCTTGTCCAACTCTGAAAGAATAAATATTGTTTTCAAAACACCCTCAGTCTTTCTGTTGATGTGTTATTTTCCCTAAAATTGATCAAACATTTCGAAAAGTAGGAGTATGCCAAGTTATAATATATATATATAAAATATATGGATGTTCATCCATAGAGCGTGGTATTTGCAATCTCAAAAATTCTTGGTATATTATTGCCAATGTATTAGTAGTATTTTTTTCTCAAACATAAAATTAGGTATTTGTTTTCTTGGGTAGTATGTGGTCAGTTTTTAGCAAATTGCAGGCCTGAGCGTTACAGGATGCCATGATTGTTTTTAACCCATACTGGTGTAGTTGCTTCCTTCTGCGTATGCATTGTGATGAATTCTTCTGCATTCAGTACTTTCAGCTACTTCCTTAACTTTTGTAAAAAGTCAATTTGCGTGGTGCCTGTGAGTGGGAATCAAGATCAGTTTATAGTTTCATGTGTTAATATTGCCTAGTTCTTAAATGTCTCACTTAGCAGCCTCAGGAGACTTGAACATGCTCTATGGTATGTTTCAGACAGCTTTCTAATCCTAAAATGCTAATGAAATCAAGATGCAGATCAGGTAGTAAGGCAGACTGCCATATTCTTCACAAGAACATGTGAATAGAGAAGTATTAGTCAAGCTAAAAGAAACAAAATGGGTAAAATGTAAAACAGTTGTGTGTGGTCATTAAAGCCTGATAAAAATGTTAATCAGTTGGGCTATCTGAGAAAATGAAAGCTGGTATGATTTCATGGGATTTTCTGTTCTGTGTCATGCCTAAGCCACATGGAAGAGTGGGATTGCTTGCAAATTTTCCTTCCAGGAGAAATACAGATGTGTATATGTGAATGCATTTCAGGTGGCTGAAGTTTGAAGAGGATGTTGAAGATGGTGGTGATCGATGGAGCAAGCCTTATGTAGCAACTCTGTCTCTGCACAGTCTCTTTGAACTGCGGAGCTGTATTCTTAATGGGACGGTCATGTTGGACATGAGAGCAAGCACACTTGATGAGATAGCAGGTTGCAGCAAAAATTTTTAAAAATATTTTGTTCCTAAATTTTGGTCTATAACTTGAGGTGTTTTGGTGATGTGTATGTTTTTGAAAATACTGTTGAAGAAACAGGTATGTGCATGCTTGCTGCACTTTTCTTGATCTGGTTGAGAGGAGCTGGTCTGACAAACTTCACTTACAAAAAGCAACTGGATGTGTAGGAGCTCCTTAGTATGTGTTTTAGGGTGAGGCCCAGAACTTGCCTTTATGTTCTAATCCCTTAATGTGTTCTCTGTCTTTGTTTCTACAGATGAATTGTAAATATCTGCCAGAACATTTTAGGAGTTATTTGTGCACTTTAGTACCGTAATTATTAATCATATTTTGACTGATGTTAAGTTGATGCCATTAGTGCAGTTGGTTGTTGCACATCTGGTATTTTTTTCACCTTTATAAGAGGTGAGCAGAAATAAATTTTATACATGTTGTTTGACCTACTGTGTTGAGTGTCCTCACTAATCACATGGTCATTTTGGATACTATACAGGCAGTTTTGAAGACTTTCATAGATAAATGTATAAAAATAAATATATAGATACATGCACTTATATATACATGCCTTTGAAATAATTCTACATAATTTTCCTGGTATCTCTTGCTACAGGTACCACACAGTGGAGTGCCTTCTCAGGAATCATATTAGGCTTAGGGTTGACCAACATGTGCATGAAGGACAAGGGGTTTTTGCCTTAAAAACTTTGGCAGTACTTGAAATGTTTTCTTGTTTTGAAATCCTTGAAATTCACTCAGAGAATTGGTATTCTTTTTCTATTTTTCTGACTTACTCAGCAAGAGAGTTTAATACATCATTTGTAAATGTAATGTTTTGGCTTATAATTTTATTTTTAGTGATTGAATTTAGTGATAATCTTAATACATAAGGAAAGCAGTTGCTTAATTCTGCGTAACCAGCACTCTGAGTAGCGGGTATTTTACTTGGAACTAGGATACCTTAAGAGATTATGTGAATTTGTTTCAAGTTAATTTTAGGTGCCATTGTGAAAGCACATGGGTTAGCAGTGCTTGGTATATAAATGTCTTGTCTTGTTTCCAGAAGCCAGGAATACCCAGTAGGTAATATTATTTCTTACTCGTAACAGGAGAGAAAGGATGGCAGGTTTCCTTTTGAGAACCTGTAAAAAGTGACTGTGTGTTACCAGTGATCTCAGAAAGAAGCTGCACTATACTGACAGACACTTTGCTGCATGTCATTCTGTTTGTAAGGACAGAGCCCTGCCCTGAGCCCTAACATTTTTCATTGTGAAAAGTTCTATGCAATTTCAGTTTAACAATGCAGTTAAGTCTCAATACATTAGTTAAAACTGGGAAAATATATTTTAAAATTTGTCACATAGATTTGTGTTGCTTTGTGTACGTTGAGGTCTTTTATGAATTTATTTTGTTTTTTTATAATCTAAAAAATGGATCCCTAAGAAACTGCAGATATTTTCCCTGATATGTAAGTTTTTTTTTTTCTGGTGCGAGCATATTGGTGAGATGCTCTTTTGAAACTTGAGGTTTGACAGATGAATAGTTAGTTAGTTAGTTTTAGATGATATACCTGGATTTTGTTTCATACTTCCTCTTCTAAAGCATGTGAATCACGTGAAGTTTGGTAGAGAGTCTCAGGAACTTATAGCATCTGAAGATGACATGAGTTGTGTAATTCATCTCATTCCATAGCAACTTTCACTTTTATATAGTTGTATATACTTTGAAAAGTAGGGAACACCATGTTAAGACTGTCATAAATCTGTTTTCCATTGTGTTTGTCTTTGTGTACTCACTCCTAGTGTAGGTTTGCTAAATACAAGATATGCTTGTGAGTTTCCATTGACAGTTGAAGTAAATGACTATAAATTATAAGGTACTAAGTAACTTATTTCTTGAAATGATGCTACTAATAAATACTGTCTCTTGGATCTGCATGTTGTGCTTTTCTTATTCTCACATTTGCTTGTTTAATTATGTGTTTGAAAATTTCCTGTGGATTCTTGAAAATGATTTTGCTAAAGAGAAGGCTTATATGGATTTTGATTTTTCTTTTATTATTTAATGCAACTACAGTGCTTGAGTGTGGTGAAAGAGATTTGATAGCTACCTATAAAATTTTCTTTTTTCTTCCTTTGTTATTATGTAGATATGGTTTTGGACAGCATGATTGCCTCTGGCCAGCTGGATGCATCCATAAGAGAGAATGTGAGAGAGGCTCTTCTAAAGAGGCACCATCATCAAAATGAGAAAAAATTCAGCAGTCGGATTCCTCTAGTTCGGTCTTTCGCAGATATAGGCAAGAAACATTCTGACCCTCTCTTGCTTGACCGAAATGGTGAGATAAGTTGTAGCATCCAGTTCATACTAACCTGGTAAATTATGTTCTCACTGGGAGATGAAGGAAAGGTCAGCTGGTAATAACAGATAAGTGTTTCCTTCTGGGTGAACAAAGAGCTAACAATAAGATGTGTGTGATGTGTGGCTGTGGATGGTATCTTTAAATTTACTCAAATATTCTACTCCTGCCCGTACACCATAGCATGCATTATTATTTGGAAGTATAGTAGTATAGACCTACATTGATCCTAATGGTTTTTAGTATATGCTTAAATAAAAAATGCAATGTTTGAGGAATTTCAGCATTGTGACATAACTTACACATGTCATATGGATCCTACTTGGCTTTTACAGTCTTTGTACAAGAGATGTTGACACTTACTGTGTTTTAACCCAGTGTTATCTTCATTTGAGAAGAAGTTTGCTATGCCAGTGGTGAAGGTAGTACTGTCAGCTAGGGCACTATTTTTTTCTATCTTGTTTTATAAAGAAGGATCTAATGAGAACAAAAATCCCAAACCCAAGAAAGGCATTAGAAATGCTCTGAGAAGCTGCACCCTATATTTTTTGAACCAGTTCCTGAAAATTTATTCTAGACATCCAGTCCCAAATGCCAAATAGCAATATGTACTACAGAGCAGCTTACATGTATTATTGTATTTTTATGGGGGCTCTATTTTAATCTTTATTCTTTATTTTTTTTTGCTTTGCATTAAGTAAGACACATGGAATTGAAAATTAAATTTTTTACTCTGATGAAAACTTAATTCTAATTTCAGGGATCAGTCCTTGAGGTGAACTTCCTTTTCTGTCTCAAAAGATGCCTCATTGCTTAGAATATATTTCACTTAGTTAAGTGCTAGTTAAGAGCAACATACGCTGGAGTATTATCCTGTGAATGCCAGAGCTTGCTGATAGTTTTTGTTAGCTAGTGAATATATGATGTATGCTTAAATATTTCTCTAATATTTCTCTAAATTCAGTTTTATTTTTTTCAAGGATGAAAATGCAGCTAATTTATCTAAGAGCATAGTGTCTTCTATAACTCCTGACTTTCATGTTTTGTTCAGCAAACATGAAAATTTCGCACACACAGATTTGATTTTGCCCATCCTTGAACACCTGTATCCCCAGGTGTAATTCTGCGAATTTGAGATCTCTTTTTTGTCAGTTACCTTTCATACATCAGTTCCATTTTTTAAGACATTTTATCCTTAATACTCTTTCTAGAAGAGATTATGGGATATATGCTGAAACAAGAAACCAGTATAATATGAAAATATGATGAACTCCTTGTCAGCATATACAGATTTACTTTTCTCTTTATTATCCTTTGATAACCCTTTAATAAGCTGGTAAGTCAAACATGCATACGTGCATATTAGTTCTTAGGCTCCTTGAGGGTGTGTGTGTTAGGACATCTCACGTTTGTAATTTATCACAGGTGTACTTATGGAAGTTAGTTATTAATATAGTGAATATTATAGGCAAAATCAATTAAGTCTGCTCTGTTGGTCCTATTTTCTTTAATGCTCTGCAGTTTTGATGTTTTAATAGCTGAGTTTTGAGGCTTTAGTTCTTAAGTCAGGTTTGTATCTGTAGGATCCATTCTTTCATTGTTTGGAGGGAGGCAATGTGTGCGAGCTTCACCTAGGTCTGCCTTCTGCACCTCCTTCTTGTTAATTATTCTGGGGTTGTTCATCTTACTGGTCCCTGTAGTGCTTAGTGTAAATGTGCCAAGTTTGCTGTTTCCTTGCTTGATGGTATGGTACATGAAACCAGCATGTTTTGGATTTCAGGGATTGTAGGAAAAGCCATCAGTAATATTTTCAAGGAGACTGATCACCCCAGGAAGTGTTTGTGACAAATGGGAGAAATGGTATCACTAAAGTTTTTAATGGAAGCACTAATATGAGCATAAAGAGTCTCTCTTCCTGCTTAAGGAAGAACTGAAATCCATTACAAAGTCCAGCCTGAAGGAACCATCACAAGACTCATGTCTATGTTCTCTTCATATGAAATTAGTGGGACATGGAAACTACAGCAACAAAAGTAACAAGGGATTTTGGAGAAATGTTTGATTTTTAGGCATAAGGGGCTACTGGTAAGTCACAACAAGAGGATATGGAGCAGGAGCTGTGTATCTCATTTTTGTGTCCTCTTCAAAAATATACATTAGACTACAGCTGCCTGGGAAAATTCTTAGTAAAACAAGACTTTTATTGGAAGACAGTTGCATTTAACACATTTAATTATGTTTGGTCATGATCACTTCAAAAATTGAAAAATTCTTTGTATATAATGGATAGAGTTAACTGAAGTCTTGTGATGTTTTGGTTGCTAATGATTTTTTAGTTTCTTTCTTGGATGGATTAACAGCAAGTGATGTGCAATTTGGAATAAGGGATTCTAGAAAAATTCAAGTCAATTTCAAGAGATAATTTTTTTTTTTGTTAATAAATCTTACTCTGACTTAGATATCTTTCTTCTCTCTTAGATCTTCAGCATTCTAATTAGTACTCCTTAGTAATTTCTGACTTTCCTAATGTCTGATGTCAGATTTTTCTTATCTCTTACTTGCATGAGTATGACACCTTGGCCCGTAAAGCTTGCAATTTACTATGTAAATTGTTAATGCATATTTGTGTCTGTGTGGGTTTGGTTTGTTTTGTTTTAATTTAATATAATATATCCCTTTTGTAAGCCTCATGGTGTTCCATTTGTTTTATCTCAGGGGAAGGCCTTTCAGCCTCCCGCCACTCTTTGCGAACAGGTCTCTCTGCCTCCAATCTTTCCCTGAGAGGAGACAGCCGTTTGTCAGTTCTTCTCAGTTACCTTCTTCCTTCTTCAAGAGCTGGGACCCCGGCAGCCTCAAGGTGTACAACCCCTGTAACCACCCCTCAAAACACACCACCCTCCAGCCCTATCTCCAGGCTCCCGCCAACCACAAGTGCCCAGCCAAGCCCACTTCAGGGCAAGGAATTGCTGGTGTCACCTGCCAGTGATGATATTCCTTCAGTAGTAATCCACCCACCTGAGGAGGACTTAGAAGTGCAGGAAAGCCAGGAAAAGAAGACAGAGGAAAATATTGGCAAAACACCAGGCAACTATTGAAATTTAAGCTGTCGATGTGTGATGCTCTCTGCATCTGGATCACTTGCATTGCGATGTTTTTGGCACAAAGGATACGATAACTATTACTTCTGCCTGCATGTTTATTTCTTCTCAGTTGTGACTGTCTTCTTGTTTGGCATTTTTAACTTTTTAGCTTTTAACTAAAGCAAGCAAAAAGATCTTTAATTAACATTAATTTGTGTAATTAAAAAGGAATATGATTTAAAAATCTAATATATAAGCAAAATGTCAAAAATGGTGGCCTTTTCCTTTCACTCACCTACAGTCCACAGCAGGTTTTGCTTTGATTTTTGTCAATAGTTGAGTTAATGTTTTAAACCAGTGTTTGATATCCTGAGATAGGTACAGCTGAAACCATGGTAAAGTATTAGAGATGAATATGGAGAGAGTTAGGAAGGATACACTTATCAGTGGCATTCACAGTTTTGTTGTATCATGAAGCCTTCAAGAAGTTATTTTTGCTTTTGTGCTTTTTAAAACCATGACTGTTAGAACCAGCACTAGTTAACTGATGAAATTGTCAGGTTCAGTTCACCTGCAGTTGTTTCTGGATAATTCTCCATTAGTGCACTGCTTTAGCATCAGACACTCCATTAGTGTTTGGTTGTGTTTGGTATGCAAAATTGGAGACAGTAGTTAGAAGCTTGTAATTGTAGGCCAGAGCTCAGCAATTTATTATTTTCTTATCTGCAAAACTACTCTTCTTTATAGGTAAAATGGTATATAGGTGTATAGATAAGTTGAAACTGTTAGAATTTTCCATCCGTTCTTGGAATGTTTTTAGTAAAAGATTCGTAACTTGTGCATTCTGCATACGTACTGTTATACTTGCTTTACTTTTGCAAAATTACCACCTATTTAGAAACTTCAGAATTCTTCTTGGCAGATTGTGTTTTTGGTCTTCGGGCTCTTTCTCCCCTTCCTAGAAACCTGTCTTGCCAATATCTAGCTTGTAGGTTTGTCTGCTTTAGGCCTGTGTGTATTGGGAGTGAAGGAGCTGATCTCCCTCAGTTCTCCCATCAGTTGAGGCTTTGCTTGGTTTCTTCTTCACTTGTTTAATTAAATAAGAGCACACTGTTACATACAGCAGTGAAAATATGCTGACGGAAGAGGCTGTGGTTATCTGCCTTCTCACATTGGCAGCCAATTCGCTGAAAAGGAAAGAAACTACATCATAGTTTCTTATCTTCAGTTGAAGTGTAGAGGCCTCATCATGACTTAAATTCAGGAAAGCAAACACACATCTCTTTTTCTGACTTCCTTGTGGGAAATGAAGAGAATTCACATGATGGTAATTCTGTCACAGGTCATCTTCCAAATGTGCTTAGAAATCAGAAATAAAATAATAGCTGCAATTTTTTTCCCAGTTCTCATTTCTCTGACAGGCATGACAGCATGTCAGACACAGGTGCTTTAGAATCCAGGAGATGGCAAATAAATGAAGGTCAACTCATGATGCTATTATTATTATCACTAATAAGGCTTTCTATTAGAATCTCCAAGTCATGTTCAAATCGCTTTTGTCCCTCATGCAGATGTTTCTCATAAAGAAAAAAATCAGAAAGGGATGATTTCCCACTAATCTGTAAGTCTTTCCAGAGAATGATAAACACCAACAATGAAGGTATTTTTGTTTTCTGGGATTTTCCTCCCTTTTCTAGCTCAAGAAATCATCTGACCACAGAAAGATGTGTTTTTTCCTTAGAGGTGCTTTTGAAGACATTCTCAGACTATGACTTCAGGGCTACAACTGGACCCATCTCTGTCTTGGGAGACAAGAGTCAAAAGAAAACCCTGACAAGGAAGTCAACTTCCTAGTATTAAGGGAAAAAATCCCCAATTTTCCTGGTCCATTCCAGTATAGGTTATGCTCTGTATCACCTCTCTAGTAGTTCAGAGTATTGCAATCTGAATACATTTTGCACATCTGCATGATTGAGTTTGGTTTGCCTCCTGGAAACATGAGGAACTGTGTTAATTTTTGAATAGGTGGCTTTTTTCTGTTTACATTCCTCTCTCATTTGCCTTGTGTTATTCAGTCATTTATTTTTTAGTTTTCATAAATATCTGGAAGGTTACTGAACTTACTGTGAGTTACTGTAAAAGGAGGGAAAAGAGACACACCTTTGGTCTTAATTTTGATCAGCCAGTCATCAGTTCATAGTAAGTTAACCAGACAAAGGCTTCTCTTAATAATGTTTTTAAATTTTGTCATTAGTTGAAGAGCAGGTATTTGTTTTCCCATCTTTGAACTGTTGAATAATAAATTCCATAGGCAGGGCTGGGAAGTGAGCTGTGTGTGTCACAGCTAAAAATTAACACTGTTAATTCACCAGCATCACTGAGATTTCATAATGTCTGTGAACAACAGCAAAGAAGTCTGTTTTAAGAGGTCTTTTGGTCCACTGACGAATGTACTTTAAAACTGAACAAAAAAAACATTTGCAACAGTTTTCCTCTTACAGTAATTGCTTCCTGAAAATACTCATCCAGAAAAGTTTGCATATTTGCCCTCTATTTGAGTGTTTTTTTTTTTTTTTTTGCATTAGAGCTGCATTGGAATTTAGTTTTAAAAATATATTTTAATTTCTTCAAATATAAATATATTTCATATTTAGAAGGTTTGTATTCCATAATTTTTGCCTTTATAAATGCAATTATTTTGGAATAGTCATGCTTAGATGTTGAACTCATTGTATTACTCATCCTTTTATATGAAACAGATGTGAGACAAATGTATGTAATCTTCTTGCTTTCTTTTTTCTATAGACAATATTAATTAGATTTTTGTGATCACAGTATTAAGTGCAGTTGGCTAGAAAAACCACATGATCTTTTGTGAAGGTGTAGTTCTAAGTATCTGATAAATACCTGGGGTTTTATTCCAAATTACTCAACACTCACTCCACTGTAGTCTTTTGGAGGAGACAAGTGGTCCATCTGCCTAGCTAACATCAGGAAGAGTGCTGTGTTTTTAAGGATCCCCTCAGTTGCTTGGTAACAATGAGTTTCTCTGTCTTACAATCTGAAAAGTACTGCTAGGTACTTGTTCCTTGAGTTTGCATCTACTGAACTGGAGAAGAGAGGGAAATAAGTTCTTGTATTAATGTGAGATTGGAATAGAAGTGTTTCACTGTTAAAGAAGAGAATTATTTTGTTCAGAGTTTCTCTAGAAATATCGGATTGATGGATCTGTGTAATGAGGTGCGATCTCATATGGAAGTCTTGCTCAGGTCTGAAAAGCAATATTAGCTTGTGAGAGCAGCAGTCTGTCCACCTGCAAGGCCAACAGAAAGGAAAGCTATTCACACATGGTTTAGGATCAGACAAATGTTCCTTTGTTAGTGCCAAAACTTGTGGTACTTAGGTGTGACTAACTGGTGAAATTTTGAAGGCAAACCTTTCAGAAGAATCAGTATTGCTTTAGTACTGAAACAATAAATATTTCTGTTAATATGTAGAATCCTTATTCTCTGTCCTTCTCCTTCATTGTCTTTCTACTTCTTGTTCTCTTGCTCACAGTGCTTTTCCAGAAAATGCAAAATTATGCATTATGGCTTATCTTTCATTAGTTAAAAATATTTTAAGTTACCTATATTGCTACGGAGAAGGGGAAAATGTGAAGAAGTTTATATGTCTAAGCTTTTATATTATGCTGCTCTTCTATGAACTGTTTAGTATTTCTTTCTAGTTCTACAAACATGAATTCCTAAGCAGTTAAATACTTTGATCAGTTGATTTCCTAGGTGGTTGATGATACGATTCTTGTGAATAACACAAGTGTTGGAGCAGAAGAGTAGAACGTAGTTTTTGCTGTTGGGTTTTTGTTATTGTTGTGTTAGCTTATTATTTGCGCGTGTTAGGATTTAGGAAGGAAATGACAGTCTACTAATTTGATTTGATTTTTGCTTCAGGAAAAACTACCCCCACCACTTACGTCCCTTATGAACTGTAAGAATGAAAATTAGTGGTAAAGACTTGGACCTGCATGTTTTTGTTGATATGATGACTTTTTGGAAGAGTTTTTTGGAAACAAATACGGGAATGAAAAGAAATTAATTCAGTTGTCATTTGAAATGCTAAAAAAGTGTCAAAATTGAGAAATAATAAACATGGGAGTATGCAGGTAGTTATGTGGCAGTTGTTATGATAGAGCAGTACTCCAAAGGTGGCCAGAGAAGACCTCGTCTATATCTTGTGAGATGCTTGACCTAAATACAAACTTTCTCTATGTAATACAATATTTAGGCTTCAGTCTTTCTAGATGTGGTTTCGAAGGTGTGTGAAAGCATGTTCTGTCACCACAGCTGAAAGGTCTAGTGTAGACAAGCAAGAAGGCCAGATGCACTTCTAGTGCATGTTAAACTGAGCAAGTAAAAGCTCTGTAGTTCAAAAGGTGGGATTTGGGCTTGGTTATGCATGCCTAGACTGCCTTTCAAATGTTGAGTAGAGAGACCCATGATGCAACATGGAATTCAGTGTGTATGAATGCTTGGGTTATTTGCCTCTTGCACCCTTTACAGAACCTGCAATTCAGTGCTGCTGGCAGTGTAGCAAGATACATAATACGGTTTTGTTTTGGTGCAAGTGTTAGAGGGAAGCTGTATGTTGAACTTGAAAAATTTTGTGTGCCTCTTCAACTCAAGCATATATGCCATATAGGGTGGATAAATATTGAGAGCTTTGCTCTGTTGATTGAAGGCATGGTTTGCAAGGTATTCTTCATATGGTATACTGCTTACTTTTACAGCTTAGTTAACTTAGTTGACTACATTCTTCGCAGTTGTAGCCTGAGGCTTGCTGACACTTTTTACAATTGCAGTAGCTGCTACACAGCAGAATAGAGGTGTTTGCATTTGGTATCTGAGGACTTCTTAGTATGGTGAAGATGCTATATACTAGCTACTGAATCAGTTATGATAAAAATGCCAGCACTTATTTTTTCTGTGATTAAAGTAGCTGATGTTTTCTGGTGACTGTTCTGCAAATGGCCATCATTTGGGGCAATACTTAATTTTTTAAATTATGTCATTTTTTTGATAATACAGTGACTTGTTAATGTTGCATTTATGATACTAATGTAGGGCACTTATTGAGTAACGTGCACTTTTGCATTAAGCAAGCTGCCACATTGAGTTTTGGTAGTGTTGCACACTCAGTTCATTTCCTGCACCATTTTGAACTTACCTCCTTTGTTTTAATTTAGGGCTGTTGGCATCTCCACAGTCAGCACCTGGAAATTTAGACAATGGGAAAAGTGGTGATGTTAAAGGTGCTGGGACAGGAGGAAGCAGAGAAAACAGCACAGTTGATTTTAGTAAGGTAAGTTTAGCATCAATTAACTATGTAACAAAAACTGCTGGTTGTAACTTCCCCCTTAGTTACATTGCGTCTAGGACAAGTGTACCAGTGTAGGCATGAAATAGGTACTGAGAGATAACTTGTGTCACAATATGATCTAGGCTAAATGTGTCACATGTTTTGAAATTCTTCCCAGTGGAAACTGTTTGATCTTCTTAGTGTTTTGGTAAACATAAGAGTGCAGCTGCTATACTTTCTCATGCAGATGGAGATACTTTTACATCTGCTGTTAAGGCTCTTATGAAAGCAGTTTTGTGTATTGTAACTTCTTTTTCTAGAACTTTTTGTTAGGGTTTTTTTTGTTGTTGTTTGGGGCTTTTTGGGGTTTTTTTTTGGTCCAAAGAAGGTTTTTAAGAAGGATTTGCTTTATATGTATAATGAGTTTCTGCTACAAAAGTTGTTGTACACTGTAATGATTAGAAATATGTAATACCACTTTCTGAAGTAAACCTTGTAAAAAATATACTGTAAATTTCTTAGATTTCTTTCATAATCTAAATTTACTGAGCAAGTTCAATTGTGGCTGTTACTATAAAGTTCAGTCAGAAGCATCATCTATAATGTGAAACACTGCAAGAAAGTTGTTTTGCCAAATTAGTTTTCCTTAAACAAAGGTATCTAACTTACACCGTAGTTGTGATCTAATCATGGCAGGTGCCATATATTCCTGCTCCTCTGTCACAGTTTTTATATTTTTGCTTGGCCTGTCCTTGTGTACACCTGCCTTGTCTCCTGTTGGACAGGAGTCAGCCTCCTGGCACTGTAGTTGTGGCACACTTGGTGTGGGACTCAAGAGGCCATCTGTAAGTTCTCTAGCCAGCAATGTCACTGGTGCTTGTGTGTGTTTTTGTGTATGTAAACACAGAGTTCATGTGCTGTACCATTTTCTAATGCGCTTCTGTAATTATGTACAGAAATAAAGGTGAAGATTTTCAGCCATCATATTCTTTATGAATAAAAAGATAAATATACTAATTATTTTTCAAAATTATGACATACTTGAAATACATGGCTATGAAATAACTTACTGCATTCTAGAAACCATGTGTAATTACATGAACTCTCCTTACTTAATTGTGCATAGATTTTGTTAATTTATGTCCTATCACGGAATGTTTGTCATGATAATAGTAGAAAGGTGATTATGCAGTTTGGAGTCTTCTAGAATGTACTAGGTGTTAGTAATTCTAACTTATAGAAAATAGTTTATTATTATTTGGTTGGCTGGCTGACATTTTCTAAATGTGTTTGTCTTTTCTGTATTGTGGGATATTTAATTTGCTTTTTAATTTTTCTTTGTAGCATAAATGTCTAGTAAATTCTGATAAACATAATTATGGAATTTCTGCTAAGAAATGTAAGGGAATAAACACTTGTTTCATCTTTGTATGAATAGGTTGATATGAACTTCATGAGGAAAATTCCTTCAGGAGCAGAAGCATCAAATGTGTTAGTGGGAGAAGTAGATTTTTTAGAAAGACCTATTATTGCTTTTGTGAGGCTCTCCCCTGCAGTGCTTCTCTCGGGTCTCACAGAGGTTCCGGTCCCTACACGGTAAATAAATGCCTGGAAAGTTTGGCTTTACTTATGAGATAAGACAATAATATTTAAGATCTCAAATAGCTGTAAATTTTTATATATGCTGTATTAAAGAAATGTAGAGTTTTGTTTAACATCATGTCAGTAATTTGAAGGAATGAGATCTGTCACAATATTCTTGGGATGCATAATAGATCTATCTATGGATATATCTGTATACACGCTCACATACATATATACATCTATATACATGTAGAGATGCTGTCTTAAGCAAGTGCAGGAGTTGAAACTGATAGCTGATTTGGAGGAAGAGCAGTGAGTCTTCCAAGTTTGTGTTGACGTTTTAGAGATGGCCACGAAGATAGTTTTAGTTCCCTTCAGTGTGACACAACTTGTCAGTGGGGAAGAGCACACAAAGTCTGAAAGTCTATCTAATCTGAACATCTGCTCTTTATATAAGAATGCTCTGCATATGAATGACTCAGGGGGTCAAAAACCAATTTTTTATTATATGCCTAAATCTACATGATTGACATTGGAGTAGTCAATCTGCAGCTAATACATAGAAGTAGTTTGCAGTCTGCAATAGGCACCCCTGCTCCCCCAAACCCAAGGATCTCATCAGTATACTGTATACTGTGGGTATGTTTACCACAAATGTTAAAAATATCAAAATACAGGTCTCATAATGAAGGTAGAAGATAATTTCATCAATTATCATGGATGACACTTCATTTTCTGTGCACATTGATGTATTGGGCTGTTCCATGGCGTTTGGCATACATTTGTACATTTATGTTTTTGGTGGGTGTTTAGTGTTTTAAAATTATCAAAGTGTTTGTTTATCTTTGTGATTTTCAGCTTACGCACTCTTTTGAAGGGTAAGAACACATATGTGTGAGAATTTTCAGTTGATAGAAGTGCTCATAATGTTTGTTGGAAAATTCCAAAATTTTTACATACAGATTACTGTATTACTGTAGCTAAAATTATTCTGCCCTAAGTTTTTCAGAATGGTGTAGACTTGCAGATCTGGAATACATACTTGCATTCTAAAGATGCATTCTCAGTTTCAGTTAGGGTAGTAAACTTGCAGAGGAGATAGAAGTGAGCTTTTTGTAGTATGAGTTGAAAGAAGGCACTACTTTTTTCAGATGTGTTATGCTTGGGAACGTCATTTTCATGGATTATAGGAAGAAGGTTGTGAAACAAATTACTGATGTTCACTCTGGTTTGTATCCTTCTGAATTTATAGCATGCTATTCCTGTTTAAGATTTTGGTGAGTTTCATGTTAGGCACTGTTATTGTGCAAGGATCTGCTAACATGTGCTGTGACCCAGCCCCAGATTGGATCAGCTTTCCAGAATGTCACTTACTTTTTTACGTGTTCAAATATCCAAGTTATCTTTCTTTCCATTTACATAAAATGAGGATATAACTGTATGAGTATGCCCAAGAAGTACAATAGATGCATCCTATTGTGCCATGCCCAGTCACAGCAGGTGAGGGGGATTAACTCCCATGAAAAGGTGATCATCAGGGAGTGTAGGACAGGTCATACAGTCCTAGGCTCCCACTTAAGGCATCTTTGCTACTGGGAATGTCAGAAAGGCTTAGAATTCAGAGGAAATATTAATTGAGCTCTAGTCTGTAGATTTCTACAATGTTTAAGCCATTGTAAGCAAAAATTAGGCTTAATGAAGAAGATACCTGAGTAATTTTGGCTCAGGATTCAAGTTCCTTCCATTAATGACTAAGATGAACTTTTTCACAGTGTTGCAGCAGTCTTTTAAGATTGTAGTGGTGAAAATGGTATTTTTATTTCACCACTAAATTTTATTTAGGCGTTTATTTGAAAGACTCCCTTCTGAGTATAAGAAGGGGAGTCAGCCATACTCATCTGTATTACTTTCTCCACAGGTTTTTGTTTTTGTTGCTGGGACCAGCAGGAAAAGCTCCACAGTACCATGAAATTGGACGATCAATAGCAACACTTATGACAGATGATGTGAGTGATCTGTTTTAAATGCTCATAGTTAAAGTCTAGAATGATGTACTTACCAACTGATTACAGTAAATGACTTGGAGTAGTAGGTTAAAGAAAATAATTGACAAACTGCTTAAATGAAGACCTGTAAAATTACTTATTTTTTGTGTTAGTGAAGTAGGTAATGGTAGATTAACTTGCCTCCTTGTCTGTCTTGAAGAAATCCTAAATGTATTTCTTTAAAAAAAATTGGCTTTGATGTATAGATTTCATGTTTGTTAAATTGGTTAACAGAACTGTTAAATAGAACTGCATATGATATGAGTCTCACTGCATGTCAGAAAGGACAGAAGCAGCTGTGCAAGTGCTCAGGACACAAAGTTCTAGAAATGTATGCAATTGAGTCATCATGGATTTTTTTTTAAAAGATCTAAGCAAGGTCACAAAAATAAAATTAGAATTTTAATAGCCGTTTGAAGTCATATGTGCAGAGCCCTATTGGTTTTAAAGACCACAGAAGGGAACCAGGACTTTTATTTAAGAGTGTTGCCATCTTACAGGATGTTTTGATTTTGACTTCACGTTGAGCGCCACCTACTGAATTGCAGATAATTTTATGGCTATCTAGCAGAAATGGAAGTACTTTTTACTCTAGAACAATTTGAAGTCTGGTAATGTAAACTAGAAATTTGTCATTTTTCAGTTGATGTTGAGTCTGTGAATACAGTTTTTGTTCAGTGTGAGAACTGAATATTAAAAGCTTTAGTTGTAGCTTCTGGTCTTTTTTAGATAGGCTGATCTGATTTTTAGACATACTCTAGATTACTGAAGTAGAAGAAAATATCAATTTTTGATGGTCTAAAAAGACCTGAGTAGATTTCAGAGATCTGTCTTAAGATTAGAAGATTTAATGATCAGATTTAATGGTATTTGGAGAAAAATGGTCCAGGTTCCAAATGTACAGAGCAATTTAGGATCATCTTCTGCAAGCAGTTTTTTATAGCAAAATAGCAAATAGCAAAATTTTTTTTCTCTGTGTGTATAAAGTTCATCTTGGAGTTCATGTTGTACTAGTCTAAAACAGTATAGTTTTTTTTTTTTTAGTAGGATTGCTTTCATGTTCTTTCTAAGTAGTCATCTAAATTAATTAAGGTAGATGTTTAAGAATGCATTATTATTCTTAATAAAAACTTTTGGGTTGGTTTGAAGCTTATTTGAAGTATTTTTTTGTCATTATTTAGCACAGCATAGTGGTACAGTGGCTGTAGGGCAGAATTATTCAGACAATAGTATATAAACTTGATGTCCTGAATATTGAAGATTAACTTTTCATTTAATTTTAGAAATGAACTCAATATTCATTTTGAGTTTGAAGATAAAGCTTCCACGTTTTATGGTCCATAGGAATGTGCATACCAGTACTTTTTAATTTAAAACTATGTAAATAAAGTAAAAGCTAAACTTTTGAGGAACTACAAAATAGTTTTCATGCCTTTCTAAAAATAATAAAGTAAAATCATTATATAATGATAATCAGTTCCTCTTTCAGAAAAATAAAATACAAATGAATGTTGAGTACTTTCTTCTTGTAGGTTTTCCATGATGTTGCCTATAAAGCAAAAGACCGAAATGATTTGTTGTCAGGAATTGATGAGTTTTTAGACCAAGTGACAGTCCTGCCTCCAGGAGAGTGGGATCCATCTATACGAATTGAGCCACCAAAAAACGTTCCTTCCCAGGTAAAAGGGAAAAAAAAAGGTCCACTCTGTCTTCTAGTGTCTTGTGTAACCTGAACATAGGATTCAAGCTGCTGAACATAGAGGGACAATCACTGCCCTCGTCCTGCTGGCCACACTCTTCTTGACACACGCCAAGATGTCATTGGCCACCTGGCCACACTGCTCCTATCCAGATAGCTGTAAAGCATCAGGAAAGTCCCCACATCCCACGTTTTGCAAGAAAAAGTGGATTGTCCATTCAAGTTAGAAAAAAACCATAGAAATAAATGTGGAAGGGGAAAAAAGGCATTAATCAGTTTTCTGCTATGTTGTTAACTTAGTATTTAATTTAAATATTTGCTTTTGAAATACTGAAATGAGTTAATGTAAGGACTAAAAGAATTGGTGGGAAATTGTACTTGAGTTCATATAACCAAATTTTACTACTAGTCTAGGAGTGATCAGCAAGAGTATTTTAATTATTATAAGAACTTCTATTTGCATAGAGCTTTGATTGCAATGTTTAATATATTTTGTGTAGCATATACTGTTCACAGAATGTTTATGAAATAGATAAAAATCGATCATATTGCTTAGTTACGATGACGCAGACTTAGAATGAGAGCTAACAAAAGTGGGTCCTTAGAGAGACTTTCTTCTCCTCTTCTCTCTTTACAACTTCTAGGAGTTTTGGCCTCCAGGATCAAAAGCAGGGCACAGACCAGTGCTTTTGGTTCAAAAGGTTGACATTGGTGTTGAGTCCAGTGGTGGTTTGGCAGAGTGGGTGGAATAGAATGGAGTAACAGCAGTGCAGTTTATTAATGAATAGCCTGAGGTTACCATGATCTTGTTTCCAAAATAAGCAGGACTCAGGATTTTCTGGAAGGAAGGCTCAGCTGAAAAATTTGAGGAACTGGTAAGCAGCTTGCTCAGCAGGGGAATTACTTCTCATTTGTATTTCAACTAAATGCTGTGTGTATCATAAAAAGAGGCCAGTTTCTGATGCTTGTTAAATGTTTCTGCTCTGGAAATGGTTGAAGAAAAAAAAATGTATCTAAAGATTTGTGTCTGGTGGTTGAGCTTCTACTGTATTGAAAATCTAGGCTTTGTTTCATTGTGTTTCAGGAATCTATTTCTTGTAGATACAGGAAGATGAATACTGTTGTGCAAGGTACTAATAAGGTCTTCCTTCCAGGTGGTTCAATTGTATGGTTCTAGTCAACTGTACTCAAGAAAAGATTAGTTTAGAAAATGGAGGACTGCTGATGAACTAGGAATATGAAAAAGGGTGTGGAAGGCATAGAATTTCTGCACACTCATATAATTATACTTTTTAGTGTAAAGGCAGACTCAAAGTTTTTTTTATTTCCTTTTCCCCCCTCCCCCTGTTGCTTCTGTAGGAGAAAAGGAAGGCACCTAAATTTCCAAATGGATCTACTCCTACAGGAGATGCTTTTAAAGAAGAAGGCCATCATGCTGGACCTGAACTTCAGAGAACTGGAAGGTGTGTTCACTTCCCTAAATGAAATTAATTTCTTCCATAAAGAAATAAAAGTGATAAATTTTCATCTTAACGATTGATGCTTAAACATTAAAAAATCACGGTACAAGTGTCAGAGCGCATCCTTTGTCCTTTTCAAGTGTTGGATTCTTGCCTCTAAGTGCCAATGTGCTTAAAGTATTTTCAAGCCTCTGGCACTGTTTCTCAACACATTTGTGAAGGATTTCACATAAGATGCTGCCTAATTGAACTAACTGACTTTTAAGAGTTGGGTTTTAAATTTTAATCTTCAGGAGCATGCAATTATCATAATAACAGCAGGAATATGCTATTTTCACTGTTGGGCTAGCTACTAAAAAATCCCATTAATGCAAATCTGTTTTATTAAGTGTATATGAAATGGAACAAAAAGAAATAAAAAGTGGCAAAAAGTAGTTTTGTCTTGGTTAGCTTTGGGTTTTGGTCAGTTTTCTTAAAGTTAAAATAAAATTGAAGGAGTTTCTCTTAGTAATTGTTGTTCTCTGTTAATTAAAAAATATTTTCTAAAGAAGTCTCCAACATTGGAAATACCTGCTTATGATTAAACTTTAATACCTGAAATGAAAGTAGAGATTAAAGCAACTAAAAAGTTTTGGAGTATATGTACAGTGTTGTTATCCCCAGAATAACAAACTTCCAAATCAAATGCATCTTTTTCATACATTAGCAAGAAAGTCTTGACAACATTTATGTTGATTTTTACCATTGTAGCTTTGTTATCTTTGCTTTTTGTTTTTGTAGCCTGTATGTGGAACTGATAAGTTCATTTCTGCTCACAGAATTATCTGTAGATAAGACTTTTCTTAGGAGGGTTTGGATGTTTTTTTTAATAGTTGAAAATAAAATACATTTTTATAAATGCAAATTAATATCTAGTATTTTAGAGTCTTTGATATTTTTTAAAATTGCTTTTTAAATTATTGGTAGTAACTTACCCAGTGCAACAATCTTACATATATTAGGGTTTATTCTTACATTTATAGAATATCTGTGTACTCCAGATAAGAACACCGTTAAAAATTATCTAAATTTTTAAATTGATGTAATCGTATGTAGAGAATTCAAATAAAACGCTACAACTGTATGTTGTAGTAGTAATATCGAAATGCATCAATGCAGTGATCTTGGTTGATGTTTTGCATATTTCTCTGTTCCATTGCTCTGCATAAGACAGATTTGACTTAAGCGTTGTTTAGGTAAAATTGTTTGTAAAATTTTTTTTTTCAGTATCTAGCCCATATATAAAAACAAAACCTTTGCTTTTAAAAATGTGGGTAACCTGTTTGATTGTATTTGGAATACTGCTGAATTGGAATAGATAAGATTCTCATTTACGTTTTTAATTGTTATGCTTTAATCTGGATTATGAAATAGCTAATTTGTGCCGGCAATAGGCACTGGCAGTCATGTGTAGCCCATAGTGTTAAACTAGCTAGAATCCTTTAGTGTACAGTTTGACGAGTTTCATCTCACCTATTTAGGCTTTTTGGTGGTTTGATACTTGACATCCAAAGGAAAGCACCTTTTTTCTTGAGTGACTTCAAGGATGCATTAAGCCTGCAGTGCCTGGCCTCGATTCTTTTCCTATACTGTGCCTGTATGTCTCCTGTAATCACTTTTGGAGGGCTCCTGGGAGAAGCTACAGAAGGCAGAATAGTGAGTACAAAGAATGGTAGTGGCCAGGCTTTTAGACCTTCAGAGGCAAGTCACTGTGTGCATTTGTCTCATTTATTTATACTTGTATTTGAAGAATTTACCCACAGCACTTGATTAGCCTGCCCCAAAGCAGATCTTCCCCAAAAGGTAATTGCTATGGAAAATGTGGGGAACCTATGTGAACAGGAGAAGATGCACAGGGAAGGTAAAAAATGTTAATCCTGCCTTATTGGATGAATGGCTTCATGAATTGAGAAAAGGCTCGCATTGCCTTCTTTTTGGCTGCTTAAGAGTAATGAATAGAAGGGAAGATGCGCCATCCCACTAGGCCTACTTTAGGCAAAGTCAGAGGCTCAAGGTGGATAGCCAAGAACAAGTACTGGCCTTGAGTAGTAGGCCTACAAGGATGATAATGCCAGCAGCGTATGGCCAGCAGTCCATTTATGAAACTGACAGGATATGTTTATGCTTGCATTAATACATATGTTGCTCACAATAAAATAAATTGTCTGAGGTTTATCAGCAGAAAATACTGGTCATTGTAAATGACTCAAATGTGAACCATGTGCTATATAAAATTTTGGCAGTGTTATATTGGGTAGTAGATAATACCAGCACTTTTTAAACTAGAGTAGCATTGCATTTTACTTTTTGAAGCAGGGAAAAATTGCTTAATATCCACGGTGTTAGTAACTTAGTCTCAATTGGCTTACGAGTAAACTAGTTTGAAGTGTATTTTCTGTTTTTAAATCTACCACAAAGAAACAAGGCTCTGTCCTTTTGTGGGAGGGAAAGATGTATTCAGGCATGTCCTTTACAAGTGCTAAAATTCTGTTGAAACTTATAATGTTACAAAATTCTTCTTGTTACCTAATGAAATTTTTAAGCTTGTACTATATTAAAATTAAGTTAACTGTTTTATTTCTTTCAATTATTGCTGTTGACTCAGATATTTGTGTATTGATGTAGCACTTCAAGCTGATAGAAAATATAGAAATCAGTTATGTCTTTTCTGCGTGCTGGTTTTGCCACTATAAATGTAGGAATGATTATTAGAATGCCAATGTAAATTTTAAATGTACAGTATGTATAATAATGAAAGTACCCTCCTTTCAAAGCTTGATTCTCAAACACCTTCTTTCTTTTAGCTATCTGGAATTGTTTGCGGGTTTGTTCCTGCCTTCAGATACTTGGTGTGCATCATTGAATAAAACATTTAGTTACTGCACACACATGTTCAAGCACAGTAACTGACATTGTAAGGTACACAGTTTGTCTTTGAAACCTTCCCTCGCATTTTCAGAGGCCATCACCTCCACAGTGCTCCTGTCCCTGCTACCCTGAGAGCCCCAAGGTTAATGCATTGACTAACCAAAAGCACTAATTCAAAGGTAATAGAACAAGAGACTGGAATTATATTTTTTTTCCCCTAATGTTATGAACAAAGGACTCTTTTTCATTTTTAATAGCCCCAGTTCAGCAAATCATTTTGACCATTTTTAGATGCTTTCCTGAATTGGAGCTTAAGTTTGCATATTTTTTTTTTTCTTAGGCTTGCATAATTTCAAAATAGCAAATGCTTAAAAGTTCCACCAGGAACACTGTAATTCCATTACAGGAATCTGTAATCCATGTGGTAGGTGGTATAAATAACTATTTTCAAATAAACTTAATATAATTTTAGTATTTAAAATTCTAGCCTCTCTCTTTTGAGGTGCATTGTAACTGGGTATTTTTGGCAGAAAATATTATAGGGAAACATGTAATTCAAGAACTGAAGCAGATATCTTAATTCCTTGAAAAGAAATGCATTACCAGGTGGGACATTGGTTTACTGCTCATCTCTTTTTGGTGTCATGTATACATAAACCCTTTGCCTGTCAGCTTGTTTTTTTTTTTTTTTTCCTTTTTTTTTTTCTAATGCTTGGTTGACTGATGAAGGTTTGATATGGCACATTTGTAGGTATGTTGCAAATATAAATATCAATTTTCTTCACAGAGGCCATTAATTTTTTCTATAAACAACATGTTGAGTAACTATTTTATTATTTAGTTATTTATTTAATAAATTTTTATTTTTTAAACTTGTGTAATTGTTGGTATGCTTTTCCTCCAGAGCTAGCAGGGCTAGTTCTAGCTTGTTCTCATGGTTTTGGATGGCTTTATTTCTCAGGAGTGAAATTTTCAAAATCTTGTACATGGTATTGTTGCTGCAAAACTGTGTTAAGTTATTCTTGTCTCAAACATGGATATTAATTGCAATGTGTTTACATCTTGTCTTGTTTCTAAGTTAATGCATCTTAAAGCTGTATTTAAGAAGATATGATGCTAAATGCTAACCTGAAAGGCAACAAAATTACAGAAGTTTTTTTTACCCCCAAACAGAGTGCAATAGAGTCTCTCTTTGGAGCCTCATTAACTGGGATTGCCTATTCTCTCTTTGCTGGGCAACCTCTTACTATCTTGGGAAGCACAGGACCAGTTCTAGTATTTGAAAAAATATTATTTAAATTTTGCAGGTAAGTGATGTTTATATTGGTTTGATGCACTTTTTAACATTCTGGCCTGTTACGATTGCTATAATTGAAAGCAGATGTGCAGTAAATCTGTATGTCCATGGATGTAAATGCAGTTGCAAGAGACTGAGAAATTGATATGGTTTGGCAAAGCTGTGAGGCATTGGCAAACCTGAATGAGAAAATTAGTGATAAGAAGTGGCAAGGACTTAAATGAAAGTTATATTCTGACTGTGTGAAGTTGTTGGCTTTGCTTCTGCAGGGGTAAGCAGAGATCGATCTGCCTTCTAGGAGAAACCATCTGGGTAGTTCTGGCAAGATCCATGCCCATGATGCTTCCCAAGCTAGGTAGTTGCACTGTCAATCCTAGAAACACCTTGCAGTGTTGCTTTGCTTTGGTGGGAGATGAGGAAAAAAAAATTTCTGCTTCCTTCAGAGCTAATATTAAGCATGAGAAAAGTGCTGAATACCTATAAAGCTTGGCCTTTGAAAAGCGTGTCTTTTGAAACCTAATGTAGTACAGCTGGGTTTTGGCTCAGTTAATGCTTTTTGTTTCTTTCTTCATGCAGGGATTATGGTCTTTCCTACCTCTCCCTGCGAACTAGCATTGGTCTGTGGACTGCATTTCTATGCATTGTGCTTGTAGCCACTGATGCCAGCAGCCTCGTGTGCTACATCACTCGATTTACTGAGGAAGCTTTTGCAGCGCTCATATGCATCATATTTATTTATGAGGCATTGGAAAAACTTGTTCATTTGGGAGAAGTGTATGCCTTCAATATGCACAATGATTTGAATAAACTGACTTCATATTCGTAAGTAGCAAGTTTCTATCTGTTAGTGAAATAAATGGAAAAATATAGAGAGACATGTTATTTACTAAATGGCAGTGAGTGGCACTTCCAGGAAGGGTAGAAGGAATGCTAGGGGTAGTGGGGCCATGGGAAACCTCCAGAAAATTCTACTCAGGGTGGTGTAGAACTGAATTTTCTGTGTTAGCCATGGGTACTTGGAAGGGATAAGCGGCTGTGACAAAGCCTGCTTTAATGCAGCTTTACTAAAGGTTGGAACAGGACTTCTGCCTTGCTACTTCTAGGAAGTATAGCTTCATGAAAGAGGATGAGTTGGGTTACCAGCTCACACCTGCCAGATGAAGATCCTGCTCACTGTTTCTCAGAGAAAACTGCTCATTTCTCATAGTTCAAATGAAATAATTTAAATGCTAGTGCTCCTCTCCTGTTTGAGATGTGCATCTTCCAGCCTTAATTGTACCTGTGTGGTCACAGTGTGGGTGAGGGATCCCAACAAGGTCATGTCTGTGCATCTGGGGTGAGGTCTGTGCTTGTTGCACTGGACAGTCATTCCCTAGCTGGAGAGCAGACTGCTCACTGTCCTGCTGGGCAGCTGCTCTGCCTGGCCAGGACAGTGATTATCTTGCACACGGTGACTTCCAGCAGAGTCAAACCAGATATGGACTACTGTGTTCCCCTCCAAGATCTCTGCTCACTTTTACAATCATTCAGCGCTTCTTCAGTACTTTCTTTCAGGGGGAAAGTGCAAGCACTCTGTCAGACTGCTTCTTGTATTCCATTCATACTGTACATGTACACTTACTTTCCTGTCTTGACCACTGTTAAGACCAGGCCACATTGCCAGGAGTAGGCTGTGGGAGGACTCACTTCCTTACTTTTCCCTTTCTAGTGGCTGCTCATCCTTCTGTTTCAGTATCTCTGGGTCCTCATCAGACTTCTGTGTGCGCAAGTTAAATCCACTGATCTGGCAGAAACTGTACTGTAGGTTTTCTGGCACTTGTCACCTGATTGTGTTTTGCCACAGGCAGGCCATAGGGTAGAGGCAGGAAGGTGGGATTTTAGTTTGGTTTAGCTCTGTGCTTTTTGGAACATGCCACTGTGTTCAGTTTGAGTTTGTCCTGTTTTTTTTTTCTCTCACAATAGTGTAGGAGATCCAGCAGTTCACAATTGCTTTCTTCGTCCTTTTGCTTTCCTTTTCTCCCACCTCTGTAACCCCCTGTGGGGAAAAGGGTGCAGAACAAGCATGTTCAGTTAATTGAGCCACAAAACAATCTCAAATGCTCTTACATTTTCTCTGGGTGTGGTTTTTCTTTCTTGCTCTGGATTTCTGCTTATCTACTTGGTGGCATACTTTATCTTCATTGCCTTTGTTGAGAAATTTGTCAGCTCTTCCTTCAGCATGGTTGTTTATGTTGCTGCCTTGACCAATAACAAATGATGATTAGTCTCATCATGCTTATTGTTGCAATTCTTTTCTCTTCCAGTGATTCTGTGTTGACAACTACTTTGTAGGAGTTAGTGCTTTCCACTCCTTTCCCATTTCCATTGGCTGGTACTTTAGAATTCAGTTAACAAAAGAAGATTTGTTTACTTAGTATTTTTTAAATTACGCAAATCCTGTGCTTTGCAAATCTAGGTTCTTCTTGTCCGTGCACATTTAATGTTTTTTCCTTCTTTACCTTCGCACCACCAGGATGCGGATTTTCCCTTCCATGGTCCATTGGGGCTTTTTTCAGTGTCTTTAGTGAATCTCAGAAAAAGGAGACTTACTTCTTGCTTACCTCTTTCTTCTACCTAAATGCTTACTTGTTAAGCTTACGAGTTGCTGTACTTGAATTGCTTTATTTGAAAACATCCCATTACGTCAATATTCAGTCCACTGCGGGGGTTTTTTATCTCAAATGTACTTCTGTCAACCTGTGTGATGGAAGGGATTCTGCAGTGCAAGTTTGCAAAATGCTGCAGTAGAGAGGGGCATTTTTACTTATACAAAAATATTGCTAAAAAGTATGTGTACAGTTGCTTTAAAGCTGAGCACTGGAAGCATTTATATGTTATCTCACCACATATTAAATATGGTGTCTCACTTGAGGGTGACCTAATTCTTCATTTCCCCTACCCTCTCAATAGTCTTAGGTCATATGATATAAGGAAAAGCCTTGTACTCTGCATCTTCCGTAGAAATTTGGGATAAACGCTGGTTTAAATTCTTCAGGATTTTTGAAGTTAATTCAAATTGCTGCATTTTGGCACATACAGCTTAAAAGCATGTAAACTTTTCTTCTTCCCTTCAGATGTGTGTGTTCTGAGCCTGACAAACCAAGCAATGAAACATTGCGTGTGTGGAGGACTATGAATAAGTCTGGGGAAGATATAGCGTGGAATAACCTTACAGTTTCTGTGAGTGTCTGAAAGCTATGCATATGTATTAGTGTGTGTATGTGTATATGCATAAAAAATACATGCCTGCAGTTTTTATTAACATTTATTTCATCCGATTTCTTTTTTTAATTGAACCTGGACTCTTTTCCTTAAAGCTGTGGTTTTTAACTCAATTTCTTCCATAAGGCTTTACACAGTCATTGTAGAGGACTAGAGGAGTGACTCCGTGGAAGTAAATGCTAATTAAAATGTCTGCTTGAGGTAGCCACCTTAAATGCTCTTAGGCACCACAGTCATCTTCCTGCCGGTGAACATGATGAGGTGAATAAACAGGAGTCTGCTTTCTTCCAGTTCCTGAAAGAAATATTTTTATGATGTGATGATGGAATTTGTAGTTAAATTGTGGTAGCAAGCACATTTCATTAGTTTGTTAGACATTGGTACAAAACTAACAGAATGAATGGAACTACCTAAATATTGATTGGAAGAAAATAATTATTTGAAATTGAAAATAACTATTTAGACTTGAAAGCATTAACTTCTGAAGTGGATATTTTATACCAATATCTAATTTTGTGTGTAGGTGAAGAGGAGGAATGTTACAATGTGCAAGTGCTCTGGAAAGATTTTAGAGAGAAATCCTTTTGCTGATAAGTAGTCTCTTGGGCAGTGTGCAGTGGAATAAATGCAGCTGTGTGCAGCCACTTTGCTTACCCTGGCATCTGATTCCTACCTGTGTCTTGAATGATTTTGATATGCTGCTGTATTTGTTACGCTTGCTAGGTTGTGTGCCTGCTTTGGCTGTCTGAGGCTAAAACAGCAGTGGATATCTGTGTATGGGCTCCCCTTGTGTCTGAGCGTAGACATTCACACTAAAGCACCTCTTTTGCACAGCAGAAACTCCATGGAAAACCTCAGTGCTTTACTTGACTTGTAGCAGAACTGGTTTTTATGTGATACCAATGGTTCCTAGTTTACCATAATCACTTAGGATGGCAGTTTCTTTTGAACTTAGTTTTTATATTTCCTTCATGTTAATTATTTATTTTGTATGCCTTTTCATCTATATGCCTTTACCTCTAAAGCATCTTTAGTCTTACCTGAGAGAAAGAACTGATCGGGAATTTGGTGTTTAATTAAAGTGGATTGTTACTAGGGAGAATTTCTGTCAAAAGATAAATTTTCAATAAATTGATTAGGTTGGTGCAGTGCTGCTTCTACTGCTTCATTTATTGGCTTGTGGTTTCCTTGTACTCCATATGTCTACTTTAACTTTTTGCTTTGCATTTCAGTAAGTCTTTTGGATAGGTATCATCTGACTTTGTTTTCTTTTTTATTTAAATTTATTATTTATGATGCTTTCCTACTTTGTTAGAAACTTTTTCTTATGGTTTGAGTAATCCTATTTTATAAGACTATTTTTCCCTTAACAGAGCAAAACAAAGTCAAAGAGGTGGGAGAAACTGAGGAGATCCTTTTTTATGTTTGTTAGCTTAAAGTTGATGTTGGATATGTTCCTTTTCTGGACAATCTCGAAATGCTTTGAAAAACAGAATAGAAGTAATATAACTGTAAAGCACTTTTTGGGCATCTCCCAGCACTTTGGCATCCTGAAATAATCAGTGTTGGCTACTGTAGCTTTTCTAGAACAGACAGCACACGTCTGGCTTTTTCAGGGTGAGGTAGTGATGAAGAAAAGAACCTCCTTTTTGGAATTTTGAATATTCTCAAGTGTGTTTTATATAGAAAAGTTGCAAGCTTGGTTGAATGTACTGAATGAATAAAACATAGACATCTGAAGACTTTTTCTCTTTGCAGGAATGTTTAGAATATCATGGTGTGTTTCGTGGATCAGCTTGTGGCCATCATGGACCATATATTCCAGATGTTCTCTTCTGGTCTGTCATACTATTTTTCGCAACATTTTTCCTCTCCTCTTTCCTTAAGAAATTCAAGACCAAACGTTATTTCCCAACGAAGGTAATTCTGATTAGTGACGAGACCATTGCTACTTTGTAATATATACCTTAGTATAATTTAATGGAGTTGAATTCTGTCTTGGGAGATTTCTTTTAAGACAGGAAATTAAATTAAAACCTAAAACCTAACTAATAATTGCAAAATGTAGGACATTTGAGGAAAAATAATCTGCAGAAAATTTGGTGCTTATTCTGTATTTTTCTAGAGTTACAAGATACTCTAAACTTTGAAAGACCTAAGCAGTCCATCTCCCCATATTAATTGGTATTGCCAGGTATCATTAGCAGAGACAATATTGCTGCTCTTTTCATCACCAGACATACAAAATAATTGCTTTCCCCAAACTACTGATGTCTATTGGGTTTTGAGTGGTTCCTCAGGGGATTATATTTCTAATAGATGCTAATGTGATGATTCTTTTTAGACTGATTTATGTAACTTCTTCTAGGCAAATTTAAGTGGTTAAATCTGCTATAAACCTCAGCTTATCCCTGTAATGTCTTCCTAATGTTTAATAAAGTTATCTTTGATAATATGATTGTAATGCCAGTTATCTGCCTCTTATTGATTAAAACACAAAACAAATGAATATTACTGATCTAAGGTACCAGGGACTAGCTGCCATGGCTGAGCCTCCTAATGGGATTGAGGGGAGAAGAACATGATGGAGTTGATTGAAGTAATTTGCCTCATGCAGTAGACCACTTTTAAATGAGTTAACTGTTGTACAAAATAATTGTCTTCTGCAACTTCATACTATCGTGGCAGGCAGCCTAAATTTTAAAGTAACAAGAAAAAAATGTTAATGTTCAGTGGTGTAGTATAATATAAATAAACTTCACTTTTTATAGGGGACAAAATTCTTTCTACACATGCAGATTATAATGGTGAAAAAGCAAGACTTAACACAAGTTGTTTCTTTATAGGTGCGTTCTACCATCAGTGACTTTGCAGTATTTCTGACCATAGTAACCATGGTTTTGATTGACTATCTTGTAGGAGTACCCTCTCCTAAGCTTCACGTTCCAGAGAAATTTGAAGTAAGAAACAAAACCTTTTGAAAAACACAACTTTTAAAATGCTTACAGTTTTATGAACAGTAG
The DNA here is from genome assembly GCA_009812075.1 of Sialia sialis. Lineage (NCBI taxonomy): Eukaryota > Metazoa > Chordata > Aves > Passeriformes > Turdidae > Sialia > Sialia sialis. The sequence continues at coordinate 40,074,373 of VRYO01002734.1, read as the reverse complement.
AGCAAGCAGGTTGTATAGAAACACTTTTTTTTTTTAAATTTAAATTTTTTTTTTTTATTGCAATGTAGTTGATCAAGTAATTTTTCTGTTTTGGATGTATGTCTCATCTGACAGAAGAAATTAGGTTTTATGTTATTACTGAAAGGGAAGCATTCTTTTGTGAAGATGTACAAAATAAAGGAATTGAATGGCTTTGTTTTAATTTTTTCCATATAAATGTCATGTTTGCCTGTTACAGCTAAATCAGTTTTTTGATCAAAGCCATTGAAAAACTACCTAAACGTATACTTAGGAGACTGATCCACTCATTGAAACTGTTGAGAGAGATAAAGTCTGCATTCTATTTTAGTAATTTAATTCTCATTGTTGATGGGTTGGTTTTTTTTTTCAGCCCACCCGAAAAGACCGAGGATGGTTCATAGATCCTCTTGGAGGCAATCCTTGGTGGACACTCTTGATTGCTGCTCTTCCTGCTTTACTCTGTACCATTCTCATTTTCATGGATCAACAAATAACAGCCGTTATTATAAACAGGAAAGAGCATAAACTGAAGGTAAAAGTAATTTTTATGGAAGTCTAGTGTTGTGTAAGTCAGATTTACTTTAAATTGGATTCATTCTCCAGAATTGTGAAATTACCATCAGCTGCTAAATAAATGTATAAATTGACTAATCAAGAACAAATATAATTTTGTGCATACTCTCAAAGTATCTGATTTTTGAAGGTTACTCATCTGCTGAGTTATAAATACGATATCATATAAAGAGAGAGTTTATCGAGTTATTTGTTTGCTTACCTTTACAGAAAGGCTGTGGTTATCATCTTGATCTGCTCATGGTTGGTATTATGTTGGGAATATGTTCTCTCCTGGGCTTACCATGGTTTGTTGCTGCAACTGTCCTGTCTATAAGTCATGTTAACAGCCTGAAAGTTGAATCTGAATGTGCAGCACCAGGAGAACAACCGAAGTTTTTGGGAATCCGGGAGCAACGAGTGACAGGATTGATGATTTTTGTGCTGATGGGGATGTCAGTGTCCATGACCTCTGTGTTAAAGGTAAAAGACAGTTTTCCCAAAATATTTTCTTTGTGCTTTTGATTTTGATGTTTGTGATTTAGCATTTAATAGTGCAAGAAAGTTCTGTTAAGCAAGATATGCCTGAACTCATTCTCAAATTGCTTTTTTAGCAACAGATATTAGTTAAATAGAAGTAAAATGGAAGGATGCAAGAAAATTAAATCTGAGAAAGCTAGAAATGTAATGAGTAGTGAAGTAAGCAACTTTTTCTTGTGTTACCTGAGCTTTTTGCCAGCTGTTTTTTAGTTTCTTGGGTTCATGTTACCTAAAAACTGCAGCTTTTCTGTGAGTGCATAAATGGAGAGTGAAAAGGAGTGTGATGAAGAAGTGAAGTTACTTGAGCAGAAGTAATATAGTATAGCAGAAAGAATGGAAATACTGCTTTAAAAGGGAGAAATTACATTTTTCACTTCTTGTTCTTCATTTTACTAAACTTCATTTGATTTTTAGTGTCAAGATTATTTTATGCATCATCACAGTATAATGGTGATTTTGCAGGTTGTGTTGTAGCATCAGATTACACTTCATCTCTTAATTTACATCCCTAGTGACTTTTCAAACACTCTATTGGAAGAAAGATACTTAGTTCAGATTTACTAAAATCTATTCAGCTTCTGCTTTGTTATTTCAAATCCAGTAGCTAAAAGGAGAAACGAAAGAACTATCTATTTGTTGCCAGAAATGCAGATATTGCATAACTGCTGGTATTTCTAAAGAACTTTGTAAAAGTCTGTTTAAACGAAGATGGATCACAAGTAATTTCATAAGAAATGTAGCTTCTCACATTTAAATACTGGGGAAGAATAATCCTGTAAACATACAGCTATAGTTTAATAAGCAGTTATGTATTATGAATTTTAAATAGTTGACCAGTTGTATGTCTATTAAAGAATGTAAAGGTCTGAAAAGAATAAGACTGTAGCAGTTACTAAAAAGAAGTATTCTGATTTGATAATCTCTCATTAAAAGGTTACCAAGAGCTCAGCTGTATAATGCAGATATTTAGAGTGAAAAGCAGAAATACTGAAATAGATTTATTGTCGCTCAAAGGAAGAATTAAAAGTGCTGGTTGCTGAGGAAAATGTGTTTTAAACACCATTTTTCACCTTTTTATTCTTAGAAATGAATACTTTGTGTTTTATGGACCCAGGATAATAGGAATGCAATTATTACTCCTTGCTCTTTAAGAAATGTTTTTCTTTTTCAGTGTGAATGACTGTTATTGTTCAAAAGAAGTAAGGAGAGCAAAACTTTGCATCTGTCAGTTGCTGTGCTTTTTTTCCATGTGTGGATTTATACTGATTTAATGCAGTAGAATACACAAAATCAAAATTACACATCTTTCACTGAAGACTCTAGCAACACACACAGGCAGTAATGAATCCTAAGGCATAGTTTTATTTCACACTGTTTAAATTAAGGTTTTTGTTCAGTCTTATTAAGATTTCACATTCTATCTTGGCTGTCCTTTACTTGGAAGCTTAATGAATTCAGGAGCAAAGAAGGCTTCACTGCAGAAGTTTGATGCAAGTGCCACTGAAATCAGTAGACAACTTTGTTATCTTAGTAAGCTTTAAATTTATAAAAATATAAAATTACACAGTACAAAATTATGTAAGGTGTCTATTGTATTTTGCAATTTAAATTATTACAAATATTACCTTTATTAAGATTTAAATTGGTCTTCTTATTGGAGCAAAACTTAACTCTGAATAATTTGCATATTTTCGTAGCTCAGTAGGTATGGTGAGGTTTTTGTATTGTCTGCTCCAGATATGGAAGTGTTCAAAAGTAAAATTTAATGTGGCAATTTCATGAAGATGTACAGAATAGAATAGTCTTGATATAGTTCCTATCAAAAAGCAACATAAAGCAGTATATTTAGTATGAATAGCAATTTTGGTTGCAACCTAAAAAATTGAGTGAATGAGCAGTCAAGACAGAACTACTTTTTTATCCTGGTGATAGCCTTGTTAGTTCTAGATTTTTTTTTTGCTGCTCAATGATACATATGTATTCTTAAAAAAAAAAAGGCCCTCAGATTTCACTTAAATAAAATATAAAGTAACTTAGTCTGTGCCTGATAAGGACTGCTCTCTTATGTCATGTTGATTCCACTTTTAACTGTGGCTGTTTTTTCCTCCCCAGTTTATTCCAATGCCAGTTTTGTATGGTGTCTTTCTTTACATGGGAGTATCTTCATTAAAAGGCATTCAGGTAAAGTCTAATTTTAATGAGCAGTTCACTTTTGTTTAACACTGAATGAAAAGCAAATGAACAGCCCATATTATGTGAGCCACAATGAAGTTGTGCCATATTGTCTGAGTAGCACGTAGGATAATTTCCTGAGTGTGATGTTCAGGTGTTTGTTAGTATAATATTGTGTCTTCACTTGTTAGTTCTTTCAAAATTTATTCTTACAGTAGTGTAGCTAAGAAACATATTTTCTGAAATATTCTGGAATTTTTATTATTATAGAGAGGAGGGGACAACCCCTGCAAAATAGCCCCCAGTTCCACCCTCTTGAATGTTCACTGTCTTTAATGAGTATTTTATTTGGGATTATCTTACATTTCTCTAGTCCCCTAAAATGTTTATTTTCTTCTGGAGAGGCAAAATATAATTAAATGAAGAATGATTTTATTTTCCATGCAGTTTTTTGACCGTATAAAACTGTTTGGAATGCCTGCCAAACATCAACCAGACCTGATTTATCTACGTTATGTGCCACTCTGGAAAGTCCATATCTTTACAGTTGTTCAGCTCACTTGTCTAGTTCTGTTGTGGGTGATTAAGGCCTCTGCAGCTGCTGTTGTTTTCCCTATGATGGTAAGTTTTTTGGTTTGCCAGTTAATAACTTTTGTACAAGACTTACATTCAGGGTCTCTTCAGAAGATGTCTGCTGCCTTTAAGAGGGGGTGGGAAACAAACAAAAAGCCCCTGTAGTACAAGCCATTCACTTTTGAAACACAAAGACTTCTCACTTCCTGAAAACAAGCAATTCAGTTGTGAATAGGTGTTGAGAGTGGAAATGATTACCTTTGGGATAAGATAAAATCTAGTATTAGAAAAAAGGGCTTCAGTTACAGATTCTGAGCGTACTGAAAGTGCATGTGCATTTTTGTTGTGGTTCCCTTTAGGTTCTAGCATTAGTGTTCATTCGCAAGCTCATGGATTTATGTTTCACCAAAAGAGAGCTTAGCTGGCTTGATGATCTTATGCCAGAAAGTAAAAAGAAGACAGAAGATGACAAAAAGATTAAAGAGAAAGAAGTAAGTGTGAAAACAATCAAACAGAACATGTTATAAATTTCTAGGAAATACTTAATGCAATTTAAAGAATTTTATGTAACCTGAGCATGCGACCTTATATACCAGATACACATTTTGAAATTCTTCACTGAGATGACATTCTGTACTAGAGGAACTGCTGCTGGTGGTTGAGGAATTAAGTCAGTGTTACAATGATGCTATTTTGAACTGTGTTTCTTATTTGTGATCATAATTTTCAAGCAAAGTGGAAAGAAGCAGTTGTTTGCACAAAAATGTTGGGGTTTTTGTCTTTCATCAGATTAGAAGGAATGAAAATGGAGAGAAAGAGGGAAAGGAGAGGGAAGTGGTGGAGTAGGATTTCTTTATTCTGCCTAAATTAGTCAAAAATTGTTCCTAATATCAGGGACATTTTGCTCATGTGTTTGTGGAGCTGTCATTAAGCACAACTGCTAGTTACCAATAATACAGTAATACAGCTTCTGTAACTTCTCCGTAAGAGTCCTGCCTTGCTGTACACCACCTAGATGAATTCCTTGTGAAGCTTGCAACACCCTCTTTCCCCGGTCTACCATGTCCCCTGCCTCAATAAAACACTTCTAAGAGGAGAGGTCATAAGCTCTGTCTCGTATATTCAATTGCAGTACCTACAGGGAAGTGCCTCTTACCCCTATGGAATGCTTGTCATGTAACATGAGATAATAACTGAATAACTTGAGATACTGTTCTGGTTTCTGCTACGTGAGTAATTTTTACAAACTTCTTACTTGGAATTTACAGGAAGCAGAGAGAATGTTTTCAGACAGTGACAGTGTACACCTTGCATATGGAGAAGCAAATCTGGATTTTCCTGTAAAATCTTTGAAATACAGGTATAAAATAATGTGTCTGTTTAAAACTTCTTATATCAGAGGCTGTAACTTGCTTTATATTAAGTTGGTTGTTTATGAGTTGAAATAGTTTCAAGCTGGTAACTTAGCGCCGTGGTTAGGAATTATGAAGATATACCTCATGGTGCTACATTAATATTTTTATATTGCATTGTTCTTTAAAACTGCATCTTAATTATAAATTTACATGACCATCTTGAACAGATCAGATGACTCAATTTCGACCAGCTGTACTAAAGGTGAAGAAGCATCCTTGGTCAGTTTTTATGGAATATTTGTGTGCTACTGTGCATGAAATACTGAGCATTAAGCAACTAATAGCATCAGTTGAGCTATGTGTTTGCCAGCCACTTGGGTTTTTTGGAAAAAATACAAGCGTGTAATTATTTGGTTTACCTAAGCAAGGGCTAAAGTTGTAATTTCTCTGGTACAAAAAACCCATTTTACAGGCAACCGTTTTTACATTAAAAGGTTATTTTCTGAACATAAATGTAAGAATAGATTCTGGAAAAGGAAGTACTGGAATTTCAGTCATGGAAATTCTTTCAGCTTTTGTAGGCATTTTGTCTCAGTTGGTGTCTTCCTTACTAAGATTGTATTTCGCTGTTCCAACACAAACTGAAGATGTGACAGATAAATAGCTTTCATAATACTAGGGTTCTAGGTTAAAAATTGCCTTTCTGTCGTTTGAAAAACTTACTGATGACCTGGGGCAGATTCTGAAGCTTAAATGTGGAACAGAACAGAAAACAGACCTACAGGCAACACCAAAGTCTGCTGTACATATAACTGTGTGGAGGAAAAAAGTGGAAATAGGCTTAAAAAATTTACTATCTGTGAGGGTAAACTTCTGCAGCACTTGGAAAGGGAATGAACCTTGCAAAATATCTAATAAGGCTTTTGAGGGAAAAAAAAACAAACTTACCTGTCAAGATAATTGGAATTTCTGGATTTTTAACAGTTTCAAATCTCACCTGAATTTTTGAAATTTTATAAACTTTCGCTGTTTTGCCACTTAAAGTAGCCAATTAGTTAAAGCCTTAGCACAAGAGTGTGATTCAGTTTGTTATTTCTGGGCATGCAAAATAATTTTCCAAAGTTAGGTATGGGTTACCTCTCAAGTATTCTCAATATCTCACTGTTATCTACGTGAAAACCTGTTTCCAGATGCTACGTAATTATGGTAGTGCCAGTGAGTTAAATTTTCAGTTTTTTGTTGAAGTATGCTTTTAGGAGATGAACTCAATTTGTGGCTGTGTAAATATTGAAAAAAGGCACAACTGATGTAAATGATGAGTGACAGTAAGTACAATAGCGTTGCAATGAATTCAATACTAACCAGAAAGTATGTTTGTTCTTTAGCATTGATCCCTCAGTTGTAAACATATCAGACGAAATGGCCAAAACTGCACAGTGGAAGGCTCTTGCCATGAGTACTGAGAATGCCAAAGTAACCAGAGCTAACCTGAGGTAGCTATAATTACTCACGCCTTTCCTAACTGTCATCTTGTGTTTAGCAGCTGTACTTGTGTTTTTTGAAATTTATCTTAAAAAATGAGTATATGTGGTTTATAAATCTGAGTTACTGACTTCTTTCTTTAGAAGAACTTCAATTTGAGCTTAATTTTTCCTCTTTAGTCTGAAGTTTTTTAGTTTCTATAAGGAATTATTTTATTACTACTTTATTCAATGTATTTTTAAAATTTTAAAATGACTGTTTATTTACTTAATACAAGTGTTTGCTACTCTGATGAGCTTAGGGTTTCTAAATACTAGAGTGTAAATGAACATGGGAGTGGTTTGATCCTCAGTAGTAGAAATTCCATTGAGAATAAAAGGTAAGTCCAGCGCTTTCACTATTACTTTGTACTGCCCTAGAATCTGCCCTGTTTTTTGTGGGTGAGTGCACTGCTTGGATTGCTTTTCCTCAGCTCATTTTTAATATCTAAAAATTAAACCTGTCTCCAATACTGTCTTCACTGAAATCCTTGAATGAGTTAAATGAACAGGTCATGACTCCTCAGTGCTGTGAACATTTCCTGTAAACTGACGCACATCTTCTATGCTGGTCAGTAACCTTTCTTCTCTATGAGCTCCCTGTCAAACAACAAAATCTGAGTGTGATGAATTATTCTGCTATTGTATCCTGATTTCTTCCCTGTCTGGCTGAGTGTATCTAGGGAAACAAGCCAAAACATGAATATTTATGCAGAATATCCCAAACTTCCTGAAAGTCTTGTAATTTATAGGGACTAGTATCTGTAGACTGCTCCACATCCATGCTTAGTAGTTTTAATGTAGGAAAGGAGAGAATGGGCATGTTTGCCTAAGAAAACAAAACCTAAGCAATCCTGTTGTCTACTGTATGCATCTTCTATTGGTTGATCCCTTTCAGCCAATTCTGTCAGAGGAAGGCATATTTCAGAGATACAAAATTGTCAGGTTTTGTATGAAATTGTATCTCAGTGAAAGTGGTGATGGTGAGGAGGGAGTGTCCATACTCTGTCCAATGCTGGAGCATTCCTACTTTGTTTATGGCTCCGTCCAAGCCATCTCAGGTACTAGTGGAAACAGTAGTAGTGACTTAGCACTTGTATACCATCTGTCTATGTACATGTGCATTACTCCAGACTAAGCATGGAAATATGCTGCTTTGGCTGGACAGCAGGTCAACCAAGGGTAAAAGAGACAGCAAGCTTTGAGGTGTGTTGTAAGAGGAAAAGCTTAAGAGACTCATCAGTGCAGGCACCATTTCCAGTGAATGTCTGCATTGTTTAAACATTTTTAAAATGTTAAGAACATGTTTTAATTAAAACATTTCAAAAACTTGACTGCCACACGAGCAAAACCATCAAGAAGACAAAAAATAGAGGTATTAAAGAGATAAGAGAGTATCTGTGTCACTATACCCTCTTTATTTAATAGGGTTTTTTTCTTTCTTGCTATATTCTCAGAAGCCCATTACACAATTTGTGGATGATTCTAGTGCATTATCTGATAGCCATTGGGTGTATAAGGCTTGAAGATATACAGGCCTGTATTTCTTTTCCCAGAAGAATTAAAATGCTTAAATTCAGTTTTCAGGCAATTGTAAGTTTGTACAATTTCATCTCTCACTTTCCTGTTTCCGGAGTGATTAAGTTCGTATGGAATTATATGCAATACTAGCAAATCAGGCTTCTGACGAGTTTGCAGTGTTTTTGTTGTGCTTAGCCTTGTATTCATTATTCCATCTATTTGTTATGTTTTACTATAAGACATTTCCCTTTGATTCCATAATGTACCCTGATTGAGCTTAGTGCATCCCATCTTGTTAGGGAGCTTGCTAAATTTACAAATGGAAAATAAAAGCCACTGGTGCTAGAAACCAGCTTTTTAACAGACAATCTGGTATTGCATTAATCTGGAAAATGTTGAAAGGCAGACTTCTTGAGCCTTAACTCCATTGGTTGCTCTTTTGAGATATTTGCTACACTTTCTTTGCATCCTGTTGAGAGTCAGAGGTGATACTGCTGGCCCTTCAAAAGTAATTTCTAGTAAATTACAGTAGTTTCATGACTGTAAGGCACACGCTTTTGACTAAAATTTTGATCAAAACTCGGAAGTGTGCCTTATATTCCAGTGCGCCTTATATATGGACAAAGTTTGGGAATCTGCCAACCTGGAAGTGCAAACTGCAAGGGCGGCTGCCACGAGGCAGCCGCGGCAAGGGCAGCACCTGTGGCGGCAGCTGCGAGGGCCACCATGAGGGCAGCTGCGGCAGCCAGCACTGGGGGCAGTAGTGCTGGGGCCTGCAGCACGGGAGAATGCCTGGGGCTGCGTTTAAAGGCT